>JBBBDQ010000828.1:1900000-2285000 GCA_037127315.1 Ascarosepion bandense
AAGACACTTATTGTAGATCTCCGTGTTGAGTCTGAAGACCTGTGGTAAGATGAATGGAGGCATAACGCCGCCATCACTCCAAACACCTTCGAAATCATCATTAAATCATCCAACTCTATTCGAATCCTCTGCACTGTCTTCAGAGTAACACCCAAACATTCTGGAATGTTCGTATTAGAGCGAATGCCAAGCTGTACAACATATTCTTTTTAAATTTCTGGTGGACGTCATAGTGCTCTTATTCTTAGAGAGGGTGCCCAACTGACCGTAATCTACTGTGCAATCTACAAATTCAAAAATAAAAACAAAGCACATACGCGACATTAAAACGATAAAATGGCGACAATTTGCCCCTCGTTCCCCCCCTCTCTCTCTATATATATATATATGTATATATATATATATATTGTCATCCGCAGACAGATCTGTTTCGCTGTATCACAGCTCATCAGTACGGTTGGATTCCGATTGCTACATAGCTACATAACCCAGGCTCGAAACCCGACCGAACTGGCGTCAGTCGGCGATATATATATATATATATATATATATATATATATATATATATATATATATATATAAAAGAATATTAAAACGTTTTGACAGTATATATATATATATATATATATATATATATATTAGAAAAATTAAGACAGATGCGTTATTTCATGGTAATTCGGAAGTATAGGCCTATTTCAGGAGAGCCATCTTCAGCTTCCGTCTTTATTCAACGAAGGGTTCTACATGAATGGGATTCACAACGACCTAATCCGGCGATTAAAAATAAAGAACAAAATAAAAACATATAAGATGATAAGAATATAACTGTCGCTCCTCTAAAAAAGAAAATAAGAACAATCCATCCGTTTGTCGAACACACAGAGATTCCTACATAATCATCGGTCATTGTCGACGAAAGTTCGAGGGAAGCGGGTGGGTCAGACGAGAAAGAGGGAGTGATAAAGAAAAGAGAAGGAAGGAAAGACAGGAGAGAGGGAGAAATAGAGCTTTACATCCTTAATATAAATATATATTATATATACCACGGGCCCTGGTGACGAAGAGGTAACGAATTAAACTCGATGACGTGCTGCTCGTTCACAAATTCCGTGATGGAACTCATCTAAGCTCCTTTACCCGTAGGACGGTGCATCCCAGAGCCACGACTTCTCCAATACAAGCCGCTAAATCCATTACAAGTTAAGCTGGTTGAAGCACAGATATATGAAAGAAGTAGTAGGAGGATTTGAATAATTAAGTAATTCATCGAGCTTTTTATTCGACCTCAACAGAATGCAGAAAGCACTGGACGGCCGTTTCGTCCTATATTTGGGACTCCTCAGCAGTGCGCATCCACTACCAGGAATCGAACCTTTAGTTTAATTCGTTACCTTTTCGTCATCAGGGGCCCGTGGTACAGTTGGTATGACATCAGCTTAATAACTAAAACTGTCTGGGTTCGATTCCTGGTAGTAGTGGATGCGCACTGCTGAAGAGTCCCAAATATAGGACGAAACGGCCGTCCAGTGCTTTCTGCATTCTGTTGAGGTTGAATAGAATAAAAAGCTCTATGAATTACTTAATTATTCAAATCCTCCTACTACTTCAATTATAGATATATATAAAGATAGATCTACTCATTGAAAGTAACAAATTCTTTGCATTAAATATTTAATTCATGATTATATATATATAGGTTTAATGCAAAGAATATATATATATATATTTATTATAAACAGGGGTTTTCAAACTTTTTAACTTACGGACCCCTTTATATTTCCACTATAAACGCTTATGAAATTTATACATAAATTTTTATTAAAAATAGCTTATAGTTTTGCAATAACGTAGTAAAAACTGGTTTTAAGATTACTTTAGACATAAGTGTTCAAATAAAATAAATTAATACTGCATGTTGATGCAAAATGTAACAAAATTAAATTTAAATTACTTTGAATTTCACGTGATAAGTTAATCCACGGACCCCCTATCTTATCCTTGCAGACCCCCTGTGGTCCGCGGACCACAGTTTGAAAACCCCTGGTTTAGAACATGTACAAATTTTTATCCCCTACAATGTGTACATTTTGTTTCGACATTGAAATGACAATGTCTCCTCAGGTGGTGTGAAAGGAAATGGAAAGTCTCTTTTCTTATATTTGGCGAGTTGTGTGTGGAATAGAGGTGGGGTTAGTGACAGTCTTGTAAATTGTCTGTTAGAATTTTGAAGAGAGGGAATGTGTGGGGGATAGAGTTGATTAATGAACTTGTCGGGAATTTTGTAGACAGATCTAACATTAAGATATTGTATAGCTTTTTATGGTCTAATGGCTGAATTTTTTTCTTTGGGTTTAGTAAAAGGGGAGAGTAAGGAAGTGTAAGGGTGGGGAAGAAAGGATTAGATGCGATGAAGTGGGGATGGTAGTTACTATTTATTGGACCTATCTTTCTTATTTAATTGTACAACTATACACTATTTTTTTAAAATTTAACCCTCTAGGGCCATTCGTTTCATATTTGATACAGTATGAAAACAAGCCTTGAAAGAAATATTTTCCTGAAAAATTTTTTAAGAGAAATATTTTATAAATTTCAAATGAAAGCAGTACTGACTGCTCAGTCAATAAATACCAAATGTTTCCTTATAGGGAAATACCAAATGTTTCCTTATAGGGAAATACTGTATCAAATATGATACGAATGGCCCTAGAGGGTTAAACTTAGTTTTTATAATTAATCTAATTTTGTGTATTTAACCTTAATTTTAAATGTAGGAAATCACTTTTTTGTATAAAACTGTAAAACAGATCACAGTTTGTGGTATGGAATAAGTAAAATTTGATGTAAAAGTGTTGTTAATAATATAGATTTATCGTTTCTAAGGGGTCCTAACTTTGGCTTTTGTATTATTTTGTAGTATATATATATATATATATATATATATATATATATATATATATATATATATATAATTTGTCATTTTAACTGAGCAGGTTCATGCCGACTTCGAAGTCTTGGGAGGACACCGTTATGATGTTCTCACACGTTATGATATATAAATATATGTATATGCATTTTGTTGAAAACGATGAGGTCGAGAGGTAAATCGTTTAAGTAGTTTTTAGTTTATCTCAGGCCGCTGACTCAAACCACATTGTTTTTCCTTTCAAACCCGCACGTATACAGGCACATCTATCAACAGAAAAGAATAGGGTTGTGGGAAGTGTGCGTATGTGTGTTACTGTTGTGTTAACTGACTCTTTTTTAGTCAGTGTTGTGTTGGGTAAGTGAATTAATCTCAATTTCACATTAATATATCATTTTAACAATCTCTTTTTGCCATTATATCCTTTCTTTTTTTTTATCCTTTCTTTTTTTTATCCTTTCTTATATGCTTCCGACCCGGCTGTTCACAATGCCCTTTGCGGTGTGGGCAATGGGGGAAGGGTTGTTTCAACGTCCATCACACACGACCAGAACAATATAGAAATTCACGGAACTAAATAAATAGAGTTTGGAAACGAAGTTAAATTGTTTATGTATCAGGCAAGTGACTAATATCCATTCATCGCTATCGAAAATGTACATTGTTTTACGGAGCTCGTTTTTGTTCCAACAGCTTTTAATTATTTAACACATGCTAAATTAATTCACTGCCTGTAATTTTTAAATGCAAGAAAGCTAAGTGGAATTATCTCCCCTTGTACAGGCGATGCACAGCGGCATTGTCATAGTTATCAGATTATTGTAAAAATTCATCCCCGATTTTCATTGCTAATAAAATGACCGCAACTGGACACTTGATGTTTATTTTGGTACCGATTTCTGGTGTGTTATAGATTGAAACCTTACATCGTTCAGATACGAGTCAGACTTTGTCGAAAGTTGACAGTTTTCCAAAAAAAGAAATGCCTTAATGATGGGGGATAAAAAAGCTGCAATTTCGCCCTCTGTTAAAAAACATTTCCCAGATATTTAAATTTTTGTACTTGTTTGATTTTGCTATTTCCAATTTGTAATTTTTATGTTGAGCTGTTCGTTTAAAAAAAAAAAATATCCATTCTGTTTTCTTGTAATTGATGTTTATTGTTTGCTTCTTTATTTTCGCTTGCTGTCCTTCACTAGGTTCTGTAAGAGTCCATGTAGTTTCCTATCTGCGTCTGCTATCTGTTCTCTGTTATTTGTATATCTAATGTTGTTAAGATTGTGGCTGCCAATAATGAATCCTGGTAGATCTTCAAACTCAGAATTACCTCACTATATAGATTGAATAAGTTCAGTGAAAAGACACATCCTTGTCTTACACCCCTCTCTATTTTTTTTATATTTGTTGAATTCACTTTCTATCCGTGTGCAGGTAGTTTGGTCCCAATATAATTTCTGAATTATTCTAATATCCTTCGTAAATATAACATGGTAACTTAACTGTTCCAACAGTTTTTTAAAAATTATTTCATCCCAAGCAAGGCAATAAAATCACTAGGACACATGAGGTTATTGAGTGTAGCGGATAAGAAATTAATTAAAATCAACACCCTTCTTCTTCACTTTTACAAAAATTCACAACGATGTGTGAAATCCTGGTTTTCCCAAATAGAAAAAGAATTGACCATGTGCTTAAAGAAAAAGTCGAAACCAGATTTCGCTAGTAGGTATTATAATGATTTTTGACCAATGTGAGCGACTTGTAAACTTGAAAGGACTTAGCGATCCAGTGCGAAATTCAAAAAGACATATAAATGACCTCGGTGTAAGTAGAGAGAGAGAGAGAGAGAGAGAGAGAGAGAGAGAGAGAGAGAGAGAGAGAGTTCAAGTGACCAGGACATCGTCCTCTTTCTCTTTTTCCTTATCTCTCTCAACAATTACTACTACGAACATTTTGTACGAACTCTACTCTTAACCTCTTAATAATATTTCTAATTGAACATTAACTTCTACAACTTATGTTATTCCTCCTTTTAATAAACTTCTATTTTAACATGAAAAATGTATATTTTATTATTCCACAATTCCACACATTCCATCCTGCCGACAACCAACCTTCTGATGAAAACCTTCTGATGATAAATTTTGCATAAAACTTGTAAGCTGTAGGGAGTTCGGTTAAGTCTGACACAAGGCCGAATCAAAGAAACATTAACCAGATCCCTACGCTACAAGAGAACACGAGAGAAACTATTATTAAAGTCTAAAGTGAAAGGACAATAAAATAGTAAGAATTAAGAGAGCAGAAGATAACGATTGACACTGCATGTAAATTTTTTTAAATCAAATTTGTTTGCAAAACAGCTGATGAATTGCTCGATGGCGGTCATTATAGAAGATGAAATTTCGAAGTTTGTGGTAGGTATTATTTTGATTTCCTATTGGCTGGTTGCCTTGAACGTTCATAATCTACAACTGACACTCGACCGGCCTTGAAACGCACGTGCCACTATAAAACCAAACAGAGAAACAAAAACAAACTGCGCCTGACCTAAAGAATGTTGACCAAAAGCCAGACGAAGCATTTCGAGGGACTCGGTAGCAGTTTTAGCAAGTTTTGTGCAATATTTGTTGGAAGAATGCTGTTCGAAGTTTTCAACCATAGTAAAGATTTCAGAACCATTCCAGTTTAAAGTTACAAAACGTTAAACAATAACAGAACACTAGTTTATAGCACAAAGTCTATCGGTAAATCTGGATGGATACCAGTAAGCGTTAGCAACTTGAAACCCTTATTCGCAGAAGTCTGTAGTATAGCGAAGACGCTAAAATAAAATTAATTAGAAAATTATAATAATTGAATATTCAACCCAGACAACGCGAGAACCAGTAACAAAAAAAAAAAAGAATAAATAAAAAATAAAATAAAAAATAAGTAAAAGAAAGAAAGAACGAAAAATGTTAGAAAGAAAAGGATAAAGACAGAAAAGAAAGTAGAAAGAAGTAAAAGGTACCAAAACAGAAAGAAAGAAAGAAAGAAAGAAAGAAGATAGGAACGCAGAAAGATAGAAAGGGACAAAGAAAAGAAGAAAGGAACAAAAAAGAAAAGGGACAAAGAAAAAACGAAAAGTAAAAATGAACAGACAAATATTAAGACGATAGAAAATTCTAGAATAAAGAAATTGTTTAGAGAATAGTGAAAAAAAAAACTAGTTTGTGGGTGAAACTTCATATTGACGACAGAATTAAATCATTCGAATTTGTGTGTGATGAAAAAAAAGGGGACTTGTTACAGGATAATCGGTTAACGTAGAAAACCAAATACAGAGAGGAAGTGTAAATGAGAAGAAGAAAATGAAGGAGTGTAGAAGTGGCTAAAACATCCCAAGAATTCATGTAGGTCGACGTATCGTCTGCTTTATGGTTATTTACTCTGAAGGGTCATTTAAAATGGGGGCTTTGTTCAAACTTATTACTTATTTATCAACGTTCATTTTTTGTGACTCGTATGTGAAAATGGATGTGCGTTGTTGCAATGGATGTATGCTCGGGATGTGGAATCGGAGAGTAGAGTTCGAATTCCAGTTGAATGCGTTGCATTCGCTTAAGTGAAAAATGCTATTGGGAAATGCTTTAATCCATCTCTCTCTCCAGCTGTGGGTTAAATAGCAGGACAGATTGGGTTCTCTAGCTTGGGTTAGTGACCAGTCTACCACAGAAATAAATGGCAACCTACTGCGGGAAAAATCTTCTGTCTAGTCATGGATCGAAATGGGTAGTGTAAAGAATTATTTAGGATTTTGTTTTTTGTTGTCTAAAGTAATTCTGTATTTCAAATTCGTTCTGTTGGTTTGATCTCAAGCCCATGTTAAAAAAACAAAAAGAAAAAGTAAAATGATTCCCAGTGTAGATTTTCAAGACATACATTTGAAAACAAACAAGCTTTCTTATTTGAAAGACCGTACACATTATATGCCCAAGGAGTTTCAGCTGTTTTTTCCTGATTCTGCGTATAAGTGTTTTTTCTGTTGTCATTTTAAAGACTTCCTTGTTTCTTATTTGATCTGTTCTTGGAATTTTCGGTATCCTTAAGTAGAACCACATTTCCGTTGCTCCTAGTTTGTTTCCTCATCTGTGTAAGACTGTCCAGCATTCACTGTGCCGTAGAAGATGATGAATATTGTATAGCAATCCAGCAACATTCTCTTTGTTTCTAACGAACATTTTCCGTTTCTCAGCATTTTGCTTAGATTTTGAAATTTCTTTAAATTGCATTTAGAATTTTTGGTAGATTTTTTATTTGTTCCCCGAAGGCCTTAACCCCTTTAAATCTTTCCAAAACATCCTTATTTCCGAGCAAATGTAAATGCTGAACTCAAATCGATAATGGTTTATTGACGAAACCTACCTTTTTTCAAGTTAACGACCAGAAAAATATCGAACTTCTTGTCGCTGTTTATCTCACCCCGTAACCACGCTTCAAAAATGTTATTCACTGCAGAATGACTTCACGCGTAGTTTGCCGATTTTTCGGCCTTTTTACTTCCTTTTTGCAATTACTACGCGGAATTTGAGTTCCGAAACCAAACAAATCGCGGAGTAATTGCTCAAAGGAAGTAAATAGGCCGAAATAAGTATCCTACACCTCAAGTCATTCAGCGGTGAATCAGATATGAGAACGGTGGTAAGGGGTGAGATATAGTCCGATTTTTTCTGGTCGATAATATGAAAAAAGGTAGGCTTCTTCAATAAACAATTATCAATTTGAGTTCAGCATATACATTTGCACGGAATTAAGGATGTTTTGGAAAGATTTGACGGGGTAAAGGCCTTCGGGGAACAAATAAAAAATTTACCGAATTTTTTCAGATTAAAGTTGGCTGGAAAGCATGGAGCCAAAAGAGAGTTCCACAAGAGAGAAGTGCAACAAAAGAAACTGTCAGCATAGAACTTACGGCTACATCTAGCCAGCTCAAGTGTAAATTGATGAGAACTTGACGCCAGTCTATTCAGTCAGTTAAGTGCCATACGTGATGCACAATTTGGGCGATCATGTCTCGAAAGAGACATGACTGACCGGGCAGAAAATTATCCTGCAGTAGGTTGCCATTGATTTCTGCGGTAGACTGTTTGCCAACTAAGGCTATAGAATCTAATCTGTCCTGTTATTTAACTCATAACAGGAGAGAAGAGACGGATTAATACCTTTCCCAAGGGTATTTGCGCGTAAGTGAATGCAAGGAATATGACTGGAATTCGAACTCGGTTTCTCGATTTCTCGTTCCGAGCCGATATCCACTGCACCACGACGCACATCCCCACGGTGGAGTATAAACCAAAACATTACGACGGAGGAGATTGCTAAGACTTTGAAAATCGATAACTCAACTGCCTTTTCTCCAGTTGAAGAGACTTTGATGCGTTTGTAAACTTGAGACGTTGGAACGGAACAAGCGCTACTATATTTCTGTGTCAATTTCTTTGTTGTTAGGCCACGAAAAGGAGCCGCTCTTGGACAGAATTGTCACAAACTTGGACAAATGGATCGTCTGTGATAATATTTGATGCAAACGGAGCTGGAAATAGTCTTGTGAATGTGCAGGACTCGTGGCTAAAGTGGACTTGCATGCAATAAAGTTATTACTGTCTGTTTGGTCGGATTGCAAAAAATTAAAAAAAAAAATCCGAGCGTCTTTCAGCAGGCGAAACAATAATTGCAAAGGAGTATGGTGATTCAATCTCAATGTGGATTTCCAAGAAAAATGACCGTTTTTAACAAATTGAAAAAAAAAATCCTGCCAAAGGAGATGCAAGTTCGAATCCTGTCAGAGAGCGAATATTTTTCTTTTTTTCTCAAACATTCCGACCACTGGACGACAATAATTGAATATATACTCTTTAATAAATATACAGAGCGTTTACCCAAATATGGGTATCCACTAAATGTAATTAATAAAATCTGTCGGATTGATAAACAAAATCAATTACTTATACATACACACATATATATATATATATATATATATATATATATATATATATATATGGTGGATGTGTCTATACACACTTATGAGCTGTGATACAGCAAAACAGGCTTGTATGTGGACGATCAATATATTATGCTCTCATTACGATTAAGCTCTCTAGAGAAGAAAATTTCAAAAACAGTTTCCACTTCTGCAATATATGCGTTACTCTTCAAATGAATTGAGTTTTTTCCGGTGACGGGCGTGTGTATACACTGCTTATATACAACACGTTAAAATTTCCTCAATTGAAATGACGTGTTGAGTTTTCCTTTATAAATATAATATTACTCTGGACAACATCTATTGAGCTCTTTATATAGAGATATAACATTTAATATTTTATATTAAGTTAATCTTAATCATGTTGGATTATCCCCACCGTTTACGGACTGGACATATATATATATATATATATATATATATATATATATATATATATATATATATATATGCCTTCTTTTTTATTCCTAGACTGAAACCATGCATCGTTCAGGTGTAAATCAGACTTTCTTGAATGTTGACGTTTTGTCAAAAATGAATGCCTTAAAGATGGAGGAGAAAAATTGAAAGTTTCGCCATATTATACCAGAACAGCAACAAAAAAATCAAATAAAAAACAAAACAAAACCGACGGTGGAAAAAAAACACAAGTTATTCTAAATGATAAAAGAACAGTACAGTGTTAAAATTTATTTAACCCTGTCCTCATTTTCTTCCCATCTGGATGTTAAAGGACGACCGCTTCTGGGGGCATCTATCACGGTTCCATCGGCTTGGAATGAGAATTACTGACGGTTTGGGCATCTGCTTGAGCAAAAGGTTCATGAATCCCCGCGCCATTATCTCTGCACTTGTACCACAAACAAGGTGGGTATTGTACACTTATGACCTTTGTCTAGTATTTTTTTCTTTTGTTTATGTATATGTTTGATGCCGTATATAAACAGTTTTTTTTTAATTTTTTAAATAATTTCTGTATTATTTTCATTCCTCTTTTACATTGTAACTCGAAGAAAAAAATAATGACATCATCACGAAGTTTATGTTCCTCACTTCTTCACACAAAAGCCAGGAAGCAGATCCCATCAATACCGGAAAGAGCAATAACAGTTACGATTTTCCGCACCAAATTATTTGAAAATATAGATTTTATAACTTTCAAGCGTCATTGGTTGTCCGGTCAATTAATACTGAATGTTTCCTTATAAAGAAACGTTTAATATTACCATTAACATTAGAGATTGAGAAAACAAATTGTATTTACTTGCCACCTTACGCTGATAGAATGTGACTCAAAGTTACTTCAATGTGGAAGCCGGTGTGCGTGCGCCTGGGCCATGTCCCCAAAAAGCCGTGCCCTCGCAACCATCGATTGCGCTAGCATCGATATTATGACGGGTCCCTTCTGTTTAGAGTAATAGGAAAGATACTACAGTGGACAACTGTGCCCCGGGACAGAGCGCCTCTCATTATTTTAAGTTACTATCTGCCCGAAGACAGAAACACAATTGAGAGATAAAATGTAGTTTATCCACCCGAGGACATATACTACACTTTGATCACAACCAGAAGGCCGGAAAAATACTACAATCTGATCCCAGCCCAATGGTCGGGGAGTGAAGAAAAGCGTAACTGGGGTAGCACCGGCTGCTCGGTCAATGTGTGCAGGTTGTCATTATCATAATAAACTGGTGTACACTCCGGGTCAAAATCTTAAAACCAGGTACAAAGGGATTTTAAAAAATATAAAATACCGTTATTTTAATCGAAATATATTTCATAAAAATTTACGTTTAATTAGAAAATATAGTTTATCAACGAAGGAAAATACAAGACCTCCTACAGAAGGTTGCTGAAGAGAATGACAAGATAAGACTACAAATAAACTGCAAGAAAAGAAAACCGAATGCATGGTCATCAGCAAAAAGAGGAGCCCAAAATGCCAAATACGGTGGAAGATACTAAAATCAAGCAGGTACAAAAGTTTAAATACCGGGGAAGTGTTCTAACAGAAGACGGAAAGTGCGACACTGAGATCTGAAGGCGAATTGGCATGGCGAAAGAAGCATTCCAGAAGCTGAGTAAAGTATTAAGAAACAGGAAAATTTTGTTAGAAACAAAGAGAAGAGTACTGGATTTCTATGTGATGTTGGTTCTTCAATATGTCAGTGAATGTTGGACAATATCTTCGAAGAAGAAGGAAAAACTTGAAGCAGCTGAAATGTGGTTCTACAGAAGAATGCGGCGGATATCATGGACCGAGCATGTGAGCAATGATGAGGTTTTGAGTAGGATGGAAACGAAAAGGAAATTAATACTGAGCATCAGGAAAAGACAACCTATGTTCCTGGAACATGCAATGAGAAAAGAGGGCTTGGAGAACCTGTTACTAACAGGCCAGATAGAGGGAAAAAGAGAATATTAAGAAATAGGAAAACTTCACTAGAAACAAAGAAGAGAGTACTGAATTGCTACGTCATGTCAGTTTTTCAATATGGCAGTGAATGCTGGAGAGTCTCATTGAAGATAAAGAAAAAAACTTGAAGCCACTGAAATGTGGTTCTACAGAAGGATGCTGCGTATATCATGGATCGAGCACGCGAGCAATGATGAGATTTTGGAAAGGATGGAACGACGAACATACTGGTGAAATTTGGGTGCGAGTAAAAATTATCGAATGTATGGGTTAGAGATTATGATTTTTTTTTCAATCCCAAATCTTTTCAGGACATTGACGATTATTTTTCCTTCATATTCTTTCATTTTATTATCTACGAGTTGCCATAACATCTTTGAAAAGATTGCCTTGTTTCTCCAATCTTTTCTACGCGATTCTGAATTCGGAGCTATTCTTCTCGTAGACTGGTTGACATACAGGTCTAGAGAATCCGTTCTATTCTGCTATTTAACCCATAACTGGTAGGGGCAGAAAAATGGATTCATGCCTTTTTCAACAGTATTTGTATGAAAGATTTGACAAGATTTTGAACTCAGCTTAACAATTTTACCATATTATAAAAAATAATGATGACCAGCCTTCCTTCTCCCTTGGCATTTTAAGTCTTGTTTCATATTTTCTTTTGCATTTTTTTTACAAAAACAAATAAGCTGTATAAATATAGTAATTTTACTAGACTGGTGATGAAGTCTCATCAAATTAAAGTTGAGTTGGCTAGATGTAACCGTAAATTCTATGCTAACAATTTCTTTGCTTGTACTTCTCGCTTGTTGAACTCCTTTCCGGCTCCATATTTTCCAGCTCCATACTTTAATCTACAAAAATTTAAATGCAATGTCATTCGCTATCTAATGTCGTTATTAATCTTCTTTTGTTCTCACACCATAAAAAAAGTTCTGTTTTTAAATCTTCCACATCCAGTAACCGCTTGTCTCAGTGGGCTTATTGTTATTTATGGGGTGAACTCGATTAGAAAAAATATCAAAGACGATAAATATAGATATACTAGCAGTATAGCCCGGCGTTGCTCGAGTGTAATGAAAGCTTTAAAACTAATCCATGGTCCTGGGGCTCAGACTCTTTGGACGTTGGCACGAAAGACTAAAAAGCAATAGTTGTTTCCAGTTGAAGCGAAACCGTAGACTGAAAGAAAAATGAATGGATGTAAGTGAAATTCTGATTTCCTGGTATCGATATCAAATAAGTTTTTTTCATCGTAAACTGAATTTTGAAGACTAAATAACTCCTCTGAGTAAATGGCATCATGGCTGAGACTAAGAACTACAATTATACCTACTTAGAGCCAAACCCGAAGCAAAAAATAAAATAAAAGGGCTGAAAAAATACAGACATACAGGCAGATAAAGAGACACACACAAATATCTTGCCTTATATATAACTATTGTTTTTTAGTCTTTCGTGCCAACGTCCAAAGAGTCTGAGCTCCAGGGCCATGGATTAGTTTTAAAGCTTTCATTACACCCGAGCAACGCCGGCTTATACTGCTAATAATAGTGTTTCTTTGGATGGGGAATATTATTCCACCCACACTTGTATATATATATATATATATATATATGTGTGTGTGTGTGTGTGTGTGTGTGTGTGTGTGTGTGTGTGTGTGTGTGTGTGTGTACATGTGTATAGTGAATAGTCAGTAAGTTAGCTGGCATACCATTAACTGAAGTGCTGAGTTCGATTCCCATATAAGCTTCACTGTTGTGACCATTGCTTCACAAATCTCAGCAGATGCCGATAAGATGTCAACAAAAAGAAAAGTGTATGAATAAATTCCCTGTCAACAGTTAAAACGCTGAAAGACTTAAGTATCTGTAGCAATAACTGCATGTAGGAGTAAACCTTCTAATCTACATAGTGGGAACAAAAGTCATGTGTTCGGCTGGGTGATATCTGAAAAATTCTAGCCTGTGATAAATATCTCTAATGACGTCATTGCAAAATGGCGTTTGTCAGGCCGAACCGACAATTCATCGTGTGTTGACATCGTTCGCAGTCACACAGCAAACAGCATTTTCTTTCATGGCTGAAACCTTACTTTTACTCTGTTATGATTGTGAATAATTATAAATGTTTATTCAGCAACGAAGCGGGCGAACATGACGGATTTACGCGTCAAATATGCAACAGAAGTTTTTATTCGGGAGCAAGGATTATGACTCAGCTAGTTGAGGTGTTTCCCCTACCGTTCTGTCTTTTTTTAACACGGTATGTCAACTGGAAAATTAAAAAGAATTACTAAAAGACTAAAGAAAAAAAAAGGGAAGAAAAGCACAATGTACACTTTGTATAAAACAATTAGAAAAATAAAATATTTACTACAATTTGTTGCTGTAAAAACCATGTAGACATAGTGAACGATTTATTTAACTTATAGCGGAAGTTCACAACACTAGGAGTGATCTCAGAATAATTTAATACAAAATCCTGGATCGTTATCACTTTAGCCAATCAGAGCTCAGTGAAAAAATCTTTTTTCATCTAATCAGTTTTTAATATCTGGGAATCCCTGACATCACAACATGCCAAGAGGCCTATCATTTAATATCGTACGTTCACCACATATATTGTAACCATAGTGGTGTGTCTTGGGCAAAGTTATTTTGACGAAGCCCATCATTCTTCAGAATGCTTTTGACTTCTAAATTTTCCTTCTCTGAAACTGCTTGCTCTAGTCTTTTCTACTATTTTGAACCAGAAAGATGGATTGATGCCATTTTTAAGGGCATTACCTCGAAGTGCACGAAACTGACTTAACCCAAAACTCAAAAACCATTTAAACTTATTTTTTTAAATTAAAAAAAATCATATTTTTTAATTCCCACAAATGTCGTGACTTGAGGGAGATCTTAAAATGACACTAAGAGCAGAAACGGGAAGTCACTTCCTTTATAGCTTAACACATAATGACATATTTCGAGGATTGGCTAATAGGCTACACGCATGACTTCTGATTGAAGAAGATTAAATACAATCCTACACACACACACACACACACACACACACACACACACACACACACACACACACACATATATATATATATATATATATATATATATCGAGCAATTAGGAGACAGAAAAATACTCAAAGTTGATCCAATTGTTGGTCGTCAAAATGCTTAAATACGCGTGATTTTGCTTTTTCCCTTCAGAGGAACACGAACCGTTCCCTGGACGCCAGTCCGAGAGACCTGCATTGTATTATCCTCTCACCTTTCTTTTCTCCTCATGCACTGAAAGATACAGAAATAAAAAGTTACAATCGTCTGTCTAGACATACAAAAAACAGATAACACATATATCAATCTATCACGTTCTCCTCGGCAACAAAAGAAAGAGAGGAACAAAGACAGTTCTGTTGTACCATTTGGGTCTGACTAGCCGCGATAATAACATTAAAACGCGTTGAAATATGTATTACCCATCAAATAATCAAAAATCTTTTATAAATTATATTATTCTGTTAAATTAAATAAATGAATTTAACATTGAGTTCTCTTGAGTTTGTCTCTATTGGAATTTACCTGGATTGCATACCATGTGTGCTAAGTATATATATATATATATATATATATATATATATATATATATATATATAACGTAGCACACTTGGTATACTATCCAAGTAAATTCCGATAGAGACGAACTCAAAAGAACTCAATATTAAATTCATTTATTTAATTTAACAGAGTAATATAATTTAGAAAAGATTTTTGATTTATTAAAATTCCATTGGGTAATACGTATGATATTAATTACGGCTCGTCAGACCCAAATGGTACAACAGTTGATCCTTAAATTGCTTTATGTTGAGTTGACTTCTTTTTAACATTTTGAGCTTACCCCTTTTTAACGTTTGAACTGACCTCTGTTTAGCGTGTCGGTGTATATAGCCGCTTAAAAATTTTTAAGTCATGATTAAGTGTTTGTGTTCGTGCGTATATGAGTGTCGGCTGTTTTTTTTTTTTTTTTTGTATGGACATTCATTTGTGGGCTTCGCGTGTGATTTTTTTCTGATGAGTGTTTTATTATCTAGTTGATCCTTTTTTCCGATTTGCTTGGCCGTGATTAAGTGTTTATACATGTTTATTTGTATGTGATAGTTTTATGTGCTGTGTATATTCCTTTTTGTTGGAATCTAAGCAGTAAAATAAATATTTATTTGAATGTCTACATTTTCCCATTATTTCGTTTCTTTTTTTTTTTTTTTTGTTTAGTAGTTTGCGGTTTCTGCTATTCCTCTTGTGAGCGATTTTCTTTTGCTCTTTTTATTTTCACAAAGGTTATCTGCGCCGAAAGTGGAATCGGCAAGTTCAAATTCTGATGTGTTCACATTTTCTTTGAGAAAAATATGTGTTCATCTACTCTCCCCAACACCAGGCATGGCTGAGAAAGTAAACTGAGCTCTCTAGCCTTGAAACCACAGCAGCTACTAGCTAACGTCATGATTCTGCAGATCTGTACTTCATAGGAGAGTAATGGCATTAAAGAGAAGAAGGGTATATATATATAACCCAAACCCATATATATATATATATAATTCTAGATGAAGAGGACTCAGGTTTTTTTAAAATTTTGAGTGCTCTGGCATTTATTTTATATATATATATATATATATATATATATATATAAAATATATACTATAATCATCCGCAGACAGATACCCAGATACGTATTACCCAATGGAATTTTAATAAATCTTTTCTAACTTATATTACTCTGTTAAATTAAATAAATTAATTTAATATTGAGCTCGTCTCTATCGGAATTTACTTGGATAGTATACCAAGTGTGCTCCGTTTTATATATATATATAACTTCGCAAACTTGGTATGCAATCCAGGTAAATTCCAATAGAGGCAAATTCAAGAGAACTCCGGTCATTTCCTAAACCCAGGATTGAAACCTGATTGGTATCAGTCGGTGATTCTACCCCTAGCTCGCGAGCATCCAGTAGAAAAAGGCAGGCTTTTTAGCGCGTATAAACACGCCCAATAGCTAGAGTGCTCCAATTCTTAATCGAATGAGCGGTGCGTAAATGCCGGCGTTGCTACTTTTTAATATATATATATATATATATATATATATATATATATATATCATAGGCCTATTTCAGGCGAACCATCATCAGTTTCCGTCTTTGTTGTACAGAAGATTTTACACGAATTCATGTAAAATCTTCTGTACAATAAAGACGGAAGCTGATGATGGTTCGTCTGAAAATAGGCCATAATTCGGATTTACCATGAAATAACGTGCCTGCCTTAATTTTTTCATATATATATATATATATATATATATATATATATATATATATATATATATATAATGTGTATGTGTGTGCCATCCTATAAAAGTTTGTTAAAAAGAGGGCAAAAAAGTCGAATATTATCTTTTCCATGTTATTCTGCTGTACGAAATACTGGTGGCGTTTGCGAATATTTTGGAAAAATATAAGCCGCTTATTTTAAGCGCGTTATTTTAAGCGCGTTATTTTATTATTTTTGGGTTTTATTACTGGAACAAAATAATCGTGCCGTGGAGAAAATTATCCGAAAAATTATAAACATAACAAATAAACACCGTGCTGAGCGGAGGAGGAAATTTAAAGAAATGATTTTATTCTGTTCACGAGGGTAGTGCGATTTCAAAAGAAATGTGTTAATAGTTCGGCGAGACAAAGAAAACATTGGGTAATTTAACTGATGCTCGCTGATATTTGACAAAACAAATCTATAACGCTGACCAAATAAATAAGCCATAAGTCACGCCTCAACGTGTAATACTCTCTCTCTATACGCCCCCCCCCCCAAATCGATAAGTATGTTCTTTGTTCGTTTTTTGTCGTAAATATTTTCTTACTTGTAAAAAAAAGCAAAAAAAAAAAAAAGTGTGCATGCTTGTAAATGTGAGCGTTTCAGTTCCTCTCATTCGAATACCACTGCAGAGTATTTGTTTGTTAAACAGGGACGTGGTGATTCATACCCTCAGAACTTTTGATTGTTGTCGCAAAGCAACAAAATCTGAGTGGCCCTACTCTCAGGACAAACCCTAAGTGGGTGGGACGTATCACATTTCATGAGGTTTTTTTAACTTGTTAAAATATAACAAACAACCAAAAATAATATGCCTGTTGGGTCGACAGAGTTGAAATTAAAAAGGAACATTATGGAAAGAGGAGGTAAACAAAGAGAAAGAAAGAAAGTCAGAAAGAAAGAAAGAAAGAAAGAAAGAAAGAAAGAAAGAAAAAGAGAGAGAAAAAGAGAACGAGAAAGAATGAGAGAAAGAGAATAAAGAAAGAGCTAAAAAGAAAGAGAAAAGAAAGAAGTATATACATAAAGGGGATAATTAATCCTTGATTCGCCGTGTCTCTTTAGGAGGGCGGCGATAATAGGTCTCCACGACTTCCTATACTTTGTAGTTCTTAGTAAGATTTGTCTCTCCTCCCTGTTTGTGATCCATTTGCACAAGCTCGTTAGGTAAGCTACTTGTTGATTGCCCCCACTCTCTTCAATATCCTGTGAGTGTCTAATTTTCCAGGTTTTCTTTTCTCTTTATGAGTTTCTGAAATTTCATCTGTTTTTTATTTTATATATAATTGTCCATATGGTTCCCATTTTCCTTAAAACGTCTTCGGATGACTGACTTAAAGAAAATTAATGGCTAAAATTAAGGAATATTAATATTTATTGACTTACAAAGAAGATTAGCGGTTTAAATTAAATATTAGATGAAATGCTTCTTCTTCTATTGAACAGGTTAAGAGGCCCATCCTTTGTTCCCTGTTTTGGATGTCGTTTCGGCTTCCTCTTTTCAAATCTTCTCACTTTGTTTTTTTTTTTTCAATTGGAGTAGATAGAACAATCTATCGCCCGGTTCACACTCCACCCACGTCTATTGAACAGGTTAAGAGGCTCATCCTTTGTTCCCTGTTTAGGATGTGGTTTCGGCTTCCTCTTTTCAAATCTTCTCACTTTGTTTTTTTTTTCAATTGGAGTAGATAGATCAATCTATCACCCGGTTCACACTCCACCCACCTCTATTGAACAGGTTAAGAGGCTCATCCTTTGTTCCCTGTTTAGGATGTGGTTTCGGCTTTCTCTTTTCAAATCTTCTCACTTTGTTTTTTTTTTTCAATTGGAGTAGATAGATCAATCTATCGCCCGGTTCACACTCCACCCACGTCTATTGAACAGGTTAAGAGGCTCATCCCTTGTTCCCTGTTTAGGATGTGGTTTCGGCTTTCTCTTTTCAAATCTTCTCACTTTGTTTTTTTTTTTTCAATTGGAGTAGATAGATCAATCTATCGCCCGGTTCACACTCCACCCACGTCTATTGAACAGGTTAAGAGGCTCATCCTTTGTTCCCTGTTTAGGATGTGGTTTCGGCTTCCTCTTTTCAAATCTTCTCACTTTGTTTTTTTTTTCAATTGGAGTAGATAGATCAATCTATCACCCGGTTCACACTCCACCCACGTCTATTGAACAGGTTAAGAGGCTCATCCTTTGTTCCCTGTTTAGGATGTGGTTTCGGCTTTCTCTTTTCAAATCTTCTCACTTTGTTTTTTTTTTTCAATTGGAGTAGATAGATCAATCTATCGCCCGGTTCACACTCCACCCACGTCTATTGAACAGGTTAAGAGGCTCATCCTTTGTTCCCTGTTTAGGATGTGGTTTCGGCTTCCTCTTTTCAAATCTTCTCACTTTGTTTTTTTTTTTTCAATTGGAGTAGATAGATCAATCTATCACCCGGTTCACACTCCACCCACGTCTATTGAACAGGTTAAGAGGCTCATCCCTTGTTCCCTGTTTAGGATGTGGTTTCGGCTTCCTCTTTTCAAATCTTCTCACTTTGTTTTTTTTTTTCAATTGGAGTAGATAGATCAATCTATCGCCCGGTTCACACTCCACCCACGTCTATTGAACAGGTTAAGAGGCTCATCCCTTGTTCCCTGTTTAGGATGTGGTTTCGGCTTCCTCTTTTCAAATCTTCTCACTTTGTTTTTTTTTTTCAATTGGAGTAGATAGATCAATCTATCGCCCGGTTCACACTCCACCCACGTCTATTGAACAGGTTAAGAGGCCCATCCTTTGTTCCCTGTTTAGGATGTGGTTTCGGCTTCCTCTTTTCAAATCTTCTCACTTTGTTTTTTTTTTTCAATTGGAGTAGATAGATCAATCTATCGCCCGGTTCACACTCCACCCACGTCTATTGAACAGGTTAAGAGGCTCATCCCTTGTTCCCTGTTTAGGATGTGGTTTCGGCTTCCTCTTTTCAAATCTTCTCACTTTGTTTTTTTTTTTCAATTGGAGTAGATAGATCTATCTATCGCCCGGTTCACACTCCACCCACGTCTATTGAACAGGTTAAGAGGCTCATCCCTTGTTCCCTGTTTAGGATGTGGTTTCGGCTTCCTCTTTTCAAATCTTCTCACTTTGTTTTTTTTTTTTCAATTGGAGTAGATAGATCTATCTATCGCCCGGTTCACACTCCACCCACGTCTATTGAACAGGTTAAGAGGCTCATCCCTTGTTCCCTGTTTAGGATGTGGTTTCGGCTTCCTCTTTTCAAATCTTCTCACTTTGTTTTTTTTTTTTCAATTGGAGTAGATAGATCTATCTATCGCCCGGTTCACACTCCACCCACGTCTATTGAACAGGTTAAGAGGCTCATCCCTTGTTCCCTGTTCAGGATGTCGTTTCCGGCTTTCTCTTTTCCAATCTTTCCAATCTATTACGTAGCCCCCTGCACATCAGTGGCGTTACCGCCTTGTTCGGGGTGATACGATTAAAAAAAATGTACCTTGTCCTTTGAGGAAGTAGGCAATCATGACCTTCCACATCACCCTATCCCTAGTGGCTCTTAGCACGCTTTCTCCTGTTGCACCATGCAACCCTCGTTCCGTCATCCACCTGATCAGGTCCTTAAATTATGTTATCTGTTGCTTTCCCTTGTCTCTTTTCCCCTCTATCTGGCCTGTTAGTATCAGATTCTCCAAGCCTTCTTTCCTCATTGCATGTCCCAGGAACTTTAGCTGTCTCTTCCTTGATGCTCAGTATTAATTTTCTTTTCGTTTCCATCCTTTCTAAAACTTCATCATTGCTCACATGCTCGATCCATGATATTCGCAGTATCCTTCTGTAGAACCACATTTCAGTTGCTTCAAGTTTTTCCTTCATTATCTATGATATTGTCCAGCATTCACTGCCATATTGAAGAACTGACATCACATCGCAATCCAGTACTCTCTTCTTTGTTTCAAGCGAAATTGTCTTTTTTCTTAATGCTTTACTCAACTTCTGGAATGCGTCCTTCGCCATGCCAATTTGCCTTCGGATCTCTGTGTCGCACTTTCCGTCTTCTGCTAAAACACTTTCCAGGTATTTAAATTTTTGTACCTGCTTGATTTGATATGCATTGGATCTAAAAAAAAGAAAAATATTCATGAAGTTATCAGTCAATAAGTGATACACGCTTGTCCCCGACCTTCAGTAAATAAGCAAAGCAAATTTTATTTTCAGTATCACGTTTCAATACTGACATTTCACTCAAAGCAAATCTTTTTCTCTTCGGTTATTTCCTTTCCATTTTTAGATCTTCAGACATCAAAACGGCCATTTTATCCTTTTCCCGCCATTTCAGTATATGGACGCCATATTTTAAAGATGCAACACTCTTTTATAAATGCTAGTCATTTTTCTTTCTTATGAAATTCATTTTTTTAATCTATAATTTTCTTCGTTATTTAACAGCCAGTCAGTCTGAAAAATAGTCCGAAATCAGGGAAAATGCACCAACAAAAAATCCATAATAAAGAAATGTCGTTGAGATTGAACTCTGGATCATCTTTTACGTAAGTCAAAGTTCTACATCAATTCATTCATTCAGTCAGTCAGTCAGTCAGTCAGTCAGTTAAGTGCCATCATCATCGTCATCATTCTACAGCCTCGGCCGAGATAGAACTCACTACACCCTTCCAGTATTCCCTATTTATCATAGCTCCTGTAAGGTCTTCCTTGGCAATAGATGTATCTCTGTGTATCCTGTCTGGAAAAGTTAATTTACGAGATCAATTGTGAGATGATGGGTGCCTCCATAATACAAACGATGAAACAAGTTCATATGTGGCACGTGCACAATGCCCAGCAAACTGGACACGTCTTTTTTTTTAACTAAGGTTGATACTCTTGGTAGGTCTCCATATATCATTTCTAAAGTTGGGTTGTTTCGCCATGAAAGATCAAGTAGTCTTCTGAGAAGACGAGTATAACACCCATCTAAACGGCGCTGTTGTTTTGCTGGAAGAGTCCAAGAGTAAGATTGGTTCAATAAGTGCGCGAAAAACTTGGATTTTGATCTTACGATCAAGATTGGATTTCCAGATCTTATCCATTTTGTTACAAGCAGTCCATGCTATGCCTTTTCTGATATCAAAGTCTTTTTCAGAATTCTTGATGTGTGATCCTAAATATTTGTAGTCATCAACACCATACGTGATACACACTTGGGCGATCATGTCTCTTTCGATCCATGACTGACTAAACAGAAGATTTTTCCGCAGGAGATTGTCATTTTTTCTGCGGTAGACTGGTTGCCAACTAAGGCTATTGAACCTAATCTGTTCTGCAATTCAATTCTTTTATCCGGATCAGTCAGTTAATTGCTATACGTGATACATACTCTTTCGATCCATGACTGACTAGGCAGAAGATTTTCCTGTAGTAGATTGCTATTTCTTTTTGCGGTAGGCTGGTTACCAACCAAGGCTATAGAACCAATTTTGTCCTTCTATTCAACCCATAGCTGGTGGGTGAAGAGATGGATTCATACCTTTCCCAAGGATATTTGCGCATAAGTGACTGCAAGGAATTCAACTGGAATTCGAACTCGGCTCTCTGATTTTTCATTTGGAGCCGATAGCCATTACAATGCAACACATATCCAAGAAATTATAGGGAGCTAAAAAGTGAGTACATTTTTTAATGGGGATACCCTGTATTTAAAAATGTTATAGATATAGCTAAGTAACTATTTTGTCGTATAACTAATCCTGTAGATCATCTTCAGCTAACTATAAATTTTTATCTGTTTTGCAGACCACATCTCTTCTTATTATTTTATGTGCTGTCTCCCTACAAAGTATAGGCGATCATGGTCCTCTCCAACTTCTTGTGCCTAGTACACCCTTGTGCAAATTAATTGAAACAAAACGAATAATGCCTTCCTAGGATCTTTCACACTTTCTCTGATCACGTATACGCCGTTTCTTAGCTTTGTTTTTCACTTCCTACCGCATTTTCCGTTACGCTTTGGACTGAGGGACCCACTTTTCTTGGCCTTGATGACACGACTGACAGTTAAAAAGCTGACATCAGCAATATCCTCTAGCTCTCTGTAATGCTTGCCAGTGTGTTCGTGCAGCGTTACAATTTTCGTACGCTTCTTGAAGGAATATCTATCGCAGACAATGGTCGTAGGACAACGAATCGACACTCGAGACAATCGTCGTCGTCTTGCGGCCTTGGTCGAGATAGAACTCACTACACCCCTCCAGTATTCCCTGTGCATTTGGAAACCCGGCGCAGTTTGCAGCGAAATTCATAATCTTGTCAAATGGCTGAATACTTGATGCTTCTTCAGGGCTACCAAGGGTGTTTTTATTGTGACATCAACACTAGATGGGTTGCCTCCAGGTCCCATCCTGTTATTTAACCCATAACTGGAGGGAAGTGACGGATTAATACCTTTCCCAAGGGTACCAGTGCTTAAGTGAATGTAGGGTACTCAACTGGAATTCGAACTCGGCTCACCGATTTCTCTTTCCGATCCGATATCCACTGCACCACAACGCACATCCGTCACTAAACGCTTACAGCACCTGGTATTCCCAAGGGGTCACCCATCTAAATACTGACCAGGCTCAACGTTGCTTAACTTCGGTGATCGAACGAGAACCGGTGTATTCAACGTGATATGGCCGTAAGCTCGAGACAATACTGTCTGAGCTTGGTAAAAACCTGATGCAATCACAGATGATGCAATCTTTTTCAAGACCCCCCAAAATATAATCATACATCCCGAAAATAAATTCATATTACCGTACACCAGTACAAATAACCCAATCCGAGGAAAAATAGAAATTGATTGCACCCTGTCAATCCAGTGGGTCTAAAACTAAGTGTATGATGAAATAAAAGAAACTAAATCTGTTGTCTCAATTAATTTGCACAATATTAATATTTTTTGTATTTTTCTTATTTTTCCGTAGTCTTGTTCTACCATTTATATGCTAAAGGGTATCAAGTACGTTACGTGCTGCTTTCCCCAGTCTCTCTTCCCCTCGATCCGTTCTGTGAGTATTAAGTTCTCCGAGCCCTCCTTCCTCATAGCCTACCGCAGAAATTTTATCCACCCTTCCTGTTGTTCATGCTTTTATTCTTAAATAGTAATTTTACATTCAGTCAGTTAAGCGCCATATGTGATACACGCTTTGGGCGATCATGTCTCGAAAGAGACATAATTGACTGGGTAGAAGATTATCCCGCAGTAGGTTGCCATTACTTTCTGTGGTAGATTGGTTGCCAGCCAAGGCTATAGAATCTAATATGTTCTTTTATTTAACCCATAACTGGAGAAAGAGACGGATTAATACCTTTTCCAAGGGTATTTGCGCATAAGTGAATGCAAGGAATTCAACTGGAATTCGAACTCGGCTCACCGATTTCTCGTTCCAAGCCGATATCTACTGCACCACAACGCCTATTCTAATTTTACATTATTTTTCCTTTAAATGTTCGTCTTCTTATAATTCCTTGCAAAGTACCAGACTTAACATACCATACTTGTTTACGCAGCCTTGTGGGTGATGAATTATATGTTTATTTCCATAGATAAAACAGCTACTCCATCTGTTTCTATGAAAAAATGTTAACCATTTCAAGTTCAGGTCTAACAGTTGTTTCTTATATATCCTCACAATCTTCAATTCTTACGCCCATAAAACAACCCTATTCAATAACTCTCTACCTTGAGTGTCTCTTGGATTTTTCATTAGATAGATAGTAGAATAAAGATGCTTAAATAGAATAAAATGGCTTTTGTTTATGCCACATAGAACACTACCCATCAATTAGAAGTGATCGACCTGGATTTCGATGACAAGCTGAAAGTCAAATATTTTACAAATCTATAAGTCTACCCTTCACCCATGCTTAGAATATTCCTGCAACATATGGCCAGCTATTTAACTTGAGCACCTTCATAAATGTTATGGTGAAACACACCTATTCCTCAGATAATGGTCTCTCCCTCATAAGAGTTAACAGGAAGTTAACTCGAGAAGCTCTTGGGAAGTTCATAGAAGTTCTTAGAAGTTTTAGAGAATTCTTTAAAGTTCTATTGGAGTTCAGTAGAACTATTAGTTCCAGTTTGAACATAGTTGGACTAAGGCAGTTGATATTAGTCAGTAGTTAGTCGAATACTAAGGAGTCAGCTTACAGTGACATTTCCTAACATTTTGGGTGCGATTAGCAAGCGACATAGCACGATTATAACTTTCAGTGCGAAAACTACTCCACAACAATAAAATCCAAAATAGAATCAGCAATATTACTGGCCTTGGTCTGGCGGCTCGACTTCAGTAATTTCTCACCTCCGTAAGGTTGCCTCTCTTTGCCTTTTCTATAAATACTTTCATGGTAATTGTTTGGATGTGCCCTTCGCTATGGTAACTAGACTTTTTGAGTCTAAGCGCAGTACTAGACTAGCGCTGAGATCTCATCAATTTACAGTTCAGTTGGCTTGATGTAGCCGTAAATTCTATGTTAACAGTTTCTTTTGTTGCACTTCTTGCTTGTGGAACACCCATTTCGGCCCCATTCTTTCCAACTAACTTTAATCTGCAAAAGTTTAAATGCAATGCCGTTCACTATTTACTATCCTCCTGAATAGTTTTATCTCTTCTTGCTCATTATTAATATTTCTGTTCATTATTCTTCCACACCATACAAGTTAGTTGCTCACTTACTTACTCTACAGGCTTACATGGGGTGATCAGTCAGACAGTTAATTGCAGAGCATGATACACGCTTGGGTAATCATGTCTCTTTCGATACATAACTGACTAGGCAGAAGATTTTTTCCCACAGTCAGTCAGTCAGTTAAGTGCCATATGTGATACACGCTTTGGGTGATCATGTCTCGAAAGAGACCTGACTGACTGGGCAGATTATCTCGCAGTAATTTGCCATTGCTTTCTGCTGTAGATTGGTTGCCAGCCAAGGCTATAGAATCCAATTTGTCTTCTTATTTAACCCATAACTGGAGGGAAGAGACGGATTAATACCTTTCCCAAGGGTATTTGCGCGTAAGTGAATGCAAGGAATTCAACTGAAATTCGAACTTGGCTCCTTGATTTGTCGTTCCGAGCCGATATCCACTGCACCACAACGCTCATCCCACAGTCAGTCAGTTAAGTGCCATACGTGAAACACGCTTGGACGATCATGTCTCGAAAGAGACATGACTGACTGGGCAGAAGATTATCCCGCTGTAGGTTGCCATTGCTTTCTGCAGTAGACTGGTTGCCGACCAAGGCTATAGAACCCAATCTGTCCTGTTATTTAACCAATAACTGGAAGGAAGAGACGTATTAATACCTTTCCCAGGGGTATTTGCGCGGAAGTGAATGCTATGAATTCAGCTGGAATTCGAACTCGGCTCCTCCGATTTCTCGTTCCGAGTCGATATCCAATGCACCACAACACACATCCTCGATCAAATCTCTATCGATCAAATTACACATCTTAAAAACAAATTTGAAAGTCACTCCTCCTCAAATTTACATTAGAACTTAATATTAATAACAAAATCCCATTCCTTGATGTATTCATTGATTCTAGCACACATAGATTTACTACTTCTCTATATAGGAAACCAACTAGCATAAACTCGTGTCTTCTTAATTATGATAATGAATTCCCCCAACGATATAAGTTAGCTGTTATAAAAAACTTAATTCAACGCACGCAAATGATATCTTCTTCTAAATCTATATTTTATAAAGAATTACACAACATTAAGCAAACATTTGTCAATAATGGATTTCATAACTCCGTTACTGATCAACAAATTAAAATGTATCTCAACAAAGTTAACAACAGCTCTAACAATATTGATAATATTAATAATAATGGTTTACATCAAAATAAACATAACACTATTAACTTATACTATTGCAACCACACATACACACACACACACACACGCACATATATATATATATATATATATATATATATATATATATATATATATATAAATGAATACTCAACACTCAACACATCATTTAAAGTGATTATAAATTTTAATGCATTTCAATGAACTAATAAGTTTATCTCGAATTATTTGGTATAAATATTTTCCGAGAATATCGAATTTTTTTTTTTTTTTACCGAAATGAAAATTCAAGTGACATGACCCAGAATAGAAATCTTTAGCTTTATCTTATAAGGGTCATCAAGGTGAGAGGAGAATAAGTTAATTGGGCAGAATGAGTGACCATAAATCTATTACACACCCACTCACAAACTCACGAATTCATATACACATATATTCATACATATGAACAGGGCTGTAGCTGATGCTAAAAAAAAAAAAAAAAAAAAACACCGGGCACAGAGAAAATTGCCAGGATTTATTTGTTGACAATGTGATGATGTCATCAGTGTCATCCGTTTCCAGAAACTATGATTTTTGCGGATTTTTTCGGCTATCCCAATGGAAATTAGGCACAGAACGTGAACGAAAGCAGGAAATCGGGTTCAGACTTTCTGAGTATAACCAGTCTTTTCTCCAAAATTAATAAACAAACAGATTTTTACTGCGTTCATTCGGATGTTTTCTTTCTTTCTTTCTTTCTTTCTTTCTTTCTTTCTTTCTTTCTTTCTTCGTGTATTGTTTAGGTTGATTTCTGACGAAGACATTTTTCCTTGCCCAGATTTTCACTATGATTGCACGGATCAGCCCGGACCCGTGCCCGGTGTGCCCGGTAGTCAGATACGGCCATGTATATGAACATGCATACGCATACAAACATATGCATATACACATATATACATACTTACACATATATACATACAAATATGCCTATGTATACACATACATATACCCATATACATACATCCATGCATATCCACGTATAAATATCGTGTTCACACACTCACAGACACATCTATGAAGACATATACGCGTGCAATTAATACTAACACATATTTACGCAAATGTATCAATAACCATCACATATACGCACAGAATACGTACTCATGTTCATGCTTACACATACATATATACATACATATGAGCACATATGTACATATCTACATATATGCAGGTTTCATTGAATAATATAGACAAGTTTTGTCTATTAATTTTGTGTAGGATCCGTTCATACCGTCTGATATACTTGATGGTATGAACGGATCCTACACAAAATTAATAGACAAAACTTGTCTATATTATTCAATGAAACCTGCATTAATGAAAAAATGCTGCCAAAATACACACAATCTACATATATGTATATGTATACACAAACACAAAACCTTCTACATATACAAATAAATTTCTTATCTATACATACTCTTGTTTTCCACATCCATGTACCCACCTATGAAGATCAGATTTATACGTGTATGCACAAAACTAATGCTAATATACATATCCATAAGTGTCCACCGATGCACACAAAAAGGTGCCTACATTAAATTACATACATATTACAAAGTAATTATACACATATATCGGTATATATATCAAATACATAGGAGACAATAACCATAATTTTTTAGGCTTACGGCCATATCACGTTGAATACACCGGTTCTTGCTTGATCACCGAAGTTAAGCAATGGTGAGCCTGGTCAGTACTTGGATGAGTGACCTCTTGGGAATACCTGGTGCTGTAAGCGCTTAGTGACGGATGTGCGTTGTGGTGCAGTGGATATCGGCTCGGAAAGAGAAATCGGTGAGCCGAGTTCGAATTCCAGTTGAATACCCTGCGTTCACTTAAGCACTGGTATCCTTGGGCAAGGTATTAATCCGTCCCTTCCCTCAAGTTATGGGTTAAATAACAGTGTAGGACTTGGGGACCCTGCCCTTAAAAAAACGAAAAGAAATCCCAATGAATCTTGATACTCGAAAAGAAAAAAGTATTACTAGACACAAGACTTATATAGAAAACAACAATAAATTGTTGAAAGAAAAAGGTATTACCAGCAATAAATAAGTAAAAATTTAGTTGGCAATAAATGACCCGCCGAGGTTGATATGCCATAAAAAAACAACCAACCTTAATTTTTTCAATAACAAAAATTATCAAAGGACAATTTATACAAATAGGGACGTGAATCCACAAGAGTTATACACACACACACACACACACACACACACACACACACATATATAATAATGAACCTAATCACAGTAAGGCAACACTAATAATAACAGACTGAACATCCAAAAATAGTGCTAACTTAACAGTAATTTAAACCGTCTTGTAACCCGGCGAGGACACCTCGTGGGTTAAATAATGGGGAGAAAAAAAGAAACAAACAGCGCACAAGAACAATACGTCTAGTGCCCGTTAGAAAGAAAAAAAAACCCAAGACGAAACCTTAACAATAAAGTGCTCGATACGAAAGTGCGAAAGTATTTGCTGTTTTAATCTTAGTTGTTAGCCTCTTACCTTGATGAACCGTAGTGAGAAACCGCAGTAGGTGGTGACTCGCTTCTAGATTTCTTGTATTATATATATATATATATATATATATATATATATATATATATATAATTTGTTCATAAAACACTGAAACCATATATATATATATATATATATATATATATATATATATAATTTGTTCATAAAACACTGAAACCAATCTTTAGGAGATAACAACAAAAATGGAAATCAAATTATTATTAATAATTTAAATAATAAGAACATCGCCATGAATCAGCGATAAAAATTCAGGTGCTCATTATTCGTTGGGACTGTACCATTCATACTGACGGCTGTAAAAGCTTTTGTTTATATTAAGTTCATCAAGTATAGGGTTCGAGTACCACTTTACTGTTAAAAAGTTGCGTGGTATGGATGACAGAGTAAGAGGGGGGCTTGATATTTATGTCAAAAAGGACTTAAGATAGAGATTAACCTTTAATTTGAAGGGGGTCACTATTGTTGTTTTCAGACAAACATGTGAGTCATATCAAAATAGCAATACTTCGGGGACAAAAGCGTGGGAGTTTTGGGTACCTCTGTATACTAGTGAGCCAGCCACGAGCTGACCCATTTTATAGTTCACCAATATAAGGTTTAACCAATCAGAAGGTTCAAAATATTCAATGCGACGTGTATAAAAGGCGACCATATTTTCCCGAGTATTGGCGATATAGTCCGATTCAGTAGAGTGCCTGACTTGTGAGTGTTAATCTTTGACGTTGTTTCATTGAACAGATTACGTACTGCACTGTATTCTATATTCATAAAATATAGTGGGCATGGTGAGCAAAAAGGTCTTTGAATGAAACTTTCTCCTTACATTTAGAATACGGGAGAAATATGGATGCTGTGACTCCGTGGAAGTAAAAGTCTGGCTAATATTTCTTTCATCTTATTTATGTGGATTTATTTATTTCCATCAGGAGTTTTAAATGTAATATTACAATTTCTTAAATGAAAAATTGCCAGTTACTATTTTTTTTATCCTCCTTTAGATTTTGTCGGGAAATGCTGCTACGAAAACAATTGTTTTTTTTTTTAAATCCTAAAAATGTACAGATTGAAAATTAATACCATACAGTTATTTTTAATTTTGGTTTGTGAAGTTGAATATGCAAATTTATTATCTAATTCCAGCAAGAACCGATGGGCTACCAAAATCTACGCTATATTGTTAGATATAAATGATAAACGACATTTACTTGATGCCAGTTTTACGTAATGTTTGCACAATTACACGTGGACAAATAACCAGTTTTATATATTTTATTTCAAGCTTTTGAGAGGACACACATACGAACTATGAGAGGTATATATTATAAAATATTAGTGATATTAGGCTCGCGTATTTCTTCGTCTTATTTTTGGTACTTTTTATTGCATCTCTCATTCTAAGGACTGCTTTTAGTTTTAAAATGATGGTTTCTTTTTTGTATTGGGTTGGTTTACAGCTTTTCGAATATTGCCTCTTCACGAGGAGTGCCAGTTATGTTGTTTTTTAATTCTTGCGTTTTCGCTTGGCACTTCGTGTTCTGGGGGTCACTTTTATTATGCTTGTTCCTAAATTTGATAACATGTTATTGATGCTGGGTTGTTTGTTTTTATGCTTAATTTATTGTAGGTTATCCGTTCTAGTGAAGGGTAGTTGTGTGTTGAAACAGATTAACTGAATTTGGCCTCGTTAGTAGATAGCCCACTATAAAGGGGGTATAAACAAGAAAATCAAATTGAGTATAGAAACAACATTTATATATACACACAGATATCAATTAAGTTTTTTTTTACAAAAAAAAAGTAATGTCTTATGGATGAGTTCAAAGGACGTTAAAATGTTCATAACAGTAAATGTTGAAAAGAGAGTTCGTGCGTATATATGTGTGAGCGTTTGTCAGTTAGGAATGTCTTTGATGTCTCCGCTCCTTTGATCGGGTAAGTAGCTCAGGAACAAAGAAGAAGAAGATGAGAGAGAAAGGGAAGGCGAGCATAGTGTGATCGCTTGACGAGGTCAAGGGACGTGCTAATTATGCTCGTACTTTCTCAACTGGCGATGCGTCCTGTGTCGGCTTTTTATTTCGTCTTTGTGTGTCCAAGCAGGTCATTTGGGAATTCACACTCGTATTTAATTCTGGGCTTCCCATTGGACGATAAACAAAATTCACGTAGGCTCGCGAAAAGGAATTTGATATTTATTAATTTTTGGTTTTCTGCCGGAACATCTGCGTGGAGCCGGGTGCGCAAAGACCAGTTTTGGTCATTTGCTTTCTGGACCTCCGAGGGCAAACGTCCGGTCCCTGGTATCACTACAACTTCTCATAACATCAGTAACTGTTTTTCTCAGTTTATGTGCTATAGCCAGAAAGCATAAAATAGTCCGAAATCAGGGAAATAAACAACTAAGAAACCATAATAAAGAAATGTCGTTGTTATTGAACTAAAACTGGGTAATCCTTTACGTAAGTGTAAGTTCTGCATCAATTAAATGACGTAAAAAACTGTCAACTTTTTTATCGTAAATACCACCATGGCCACTAGTGACTTGGCACTTGGGTGGGTATTCGGTGCTATCGGGCGGGGTTCGGGAGTGTGTTTCTGTCGAGGTGCCGAATCAGCGAGCATAGACTCTGAAAGATGTCTTTGTGGAGTATATTCGACCTGGAAGCCATACTTTTTCAGGTAGTATGACTGAAATCGAGGAAATCAACCACGGGTTATACTCCCATGGCGTCATTATTCATCAGCAGCAGTTTGTGGATTCTGAAGATGACTTTATTTATACTCAAAACGTGGAAAAACCTTTGGATGCGCGTTGAGAGTTTGGATCTTTTAAGGTGTTGTCCACGTAGCATCTTCACGAAGAACTCAGCATTTAGTTGCTGCGAAGTCTATTATTATCCGTTGTCAGTCAGTTAAGTGCCATACGTGAAACACGCTTGGGAGATCATGTCTCGAAAGAGACACGACTGACTAGGCCACGCTTGGGCGATCATGTCTCGAAAGTTCTGCATCAATTAAATGACGTAAAAAAACTGTCAACTTTTTTATCGTAAATACCACCATGGCCACTAGTGACTTGGCACTTGGGTGGGTATTCGGTGCTATCGGGCGGGGTTCGGGAGTGTGTTTCTGACTGGGCAGAAGATTATCCCGCAGTAGGTTGCCAGCGAAAGCTATAGAACCCAATCTGTCCTGTTATTCAACCCATAACTGGAAGGAAGAGGCGGGTTAATACCTTTCCCAAGGGTATTTGCGCGGAAGTGAATGCAATGAATTCAACTCTCCGATTTCTCGTTCCGAGCCGATATCCATTGCTCCACAACGCTCATCCGCGAGCATTACCCGTTGTAATAATAATGCTTAATTGTAATGAACGTATATACCTTGGTCTTCCTGATTTCTTCCCGTTCATTGAATAGCAGTTTATTTTCGTCATTAAGAGAAGGATTACACAAACCTGAATCATCATCATCATCTTCATCTTCTCACCCGTTACACCCAATGGTGTGTAGGGCAGCAACCTTTTGTTACCGTTTCCATAACAAACTGCTTTTTATGTGGCAGGGTTAGTTAGCCCTGCGCCCAACCCCCAAACCTGGAGGACCAGTGGACCATTCTTTGTCCTTACTTTTACAACACCTGGTATTCCCAAACGATCACCCATTTAAGTACTGACCAGGCTCGATGTTGCTTAACTTCGGTGATCAGATGAGAAACGGCGTATTCAACACGATATAGCCGTAAACAACAAATCTGAATAATATATGTTTATTCATAGTATTTATCTGTGGTCCACAAAAAGTTTCACGTTGTTAACGGCCATCAGAATTAGACAAAAATATATCATTATTATAATACAATAATTGTGTCTGACCCTGATTTCTGACCCATTTATATGTATTGATAATAATAGTTGTTGTAGCAGTCATCCATTACTGTCAAAATTCTGAACACCTTGCCTTACACTGAATTACATTTACGACTATGAATTTTCCCCTGATATGTTTCGGCTACAAATAACTATTCACTACATGTAAAGGTGTTTGTGGCACCAACTGTTAGATGTCACTAGCAGCCGGTAAAATACCTATTCTTGTATGTACCGAAAACTGTTTGTTGTGGGAACCAGAAGTGACTGACAAGAAATAAAATGGCAGCTCTAATGTCTAAATGATTAAGAAAGACTCAAGTGATCGAGAAGTCAGGTGAAAAGGATGAGAATGCAGCTGATTTAGATAATTCTTGGGAAAATTGCTGAACACATGAGTGCATCAGGTAAAGTGGAGGAGGGCGAGTTTGCAGCTATATTTTTCAGCCATCTTAAAATATGTTCTTACTTTTTGTTTGTTTGTTTGTTTGTTTAGTTGTCTGTTTTTTTTTTCTTTTCTTTTCTTTCTGTGTTTTTATTTTCTTGTTCTTTCTTTACTTTTCCTTTGTTTTGTCTTATTTTCTTTTCCCGTATTTCCTTTTTTTCTCTTCTTTCTTTTTTTTTAATTTTCACTTCCTTTTAATTTTCTGCCTTTCTTTATCGTACTTTTTGTTCGCTTTCTATTTCCTTTTCTTTCTTCTTCCTTTTACTTTTCTATTTTCTTTCTAGGCTCTCTTTCTCCCTGCTCATTTTTTTTCATTTCTTTCATTTTTACTTTATTCTTTATCTTTCTCTTCCGTCTTTCTGTCTTCCTTTTTTCTATCTTGTATTTGCAGGGATTCTTCTTCTTCTTCTATGTGCCCTGTCCCTTCAGGACGTAGGCGATCATGGATCTCCACGTCTCCCTATCCCTTGTGGCTCTTAGTATGCTTGCTCCTGTTGCTCCTGGCAACCCCCGTTTCGTCATCCACCTGATCAGACCCTGCAAATATGTTATCAGCTGCCTTCCTCTGTCTCTCCTTCCTTCTATCTGTCCAGTCAGTATCAGGTTCTCCAGGCTCTCCTTCCTCATTGCATGTCCCAGGAACTTCAGTTGTCTCTTCCTGATGCTCAGCATCAATTTCCTTTTTGTTGCCATTCTTTCTAACACTTCGTCGTTGCTTGTATGCTCAGTTCACGATATCCGTAGCATACTTCTGTAGAACCACATTTCGGCCGCTTCCAGTTTTGTCCTCATTTTCGATGATATTGTCCAGCATTCACAGCCGTATTGAAGAACTGACATCACGTAGCAGTCTAGCACTCTTTTCTTCGTTTCTATTGAGATCTTCCTGTGTGTTAGTATTTTGCTCATCTTCTGGAACGCGTCCTTTGCCATGCCAATTCGCCTTCGGATCTCCGTGTCGCACTTTCCATCTCCTGTTAGAACACTTCCTAGGTACTTAAATTCTTGGACTTGTTTGATTCTGTTATCCCCCATCTGTATTTGGCATTTTGGGTTGTATCTTTTGCTGATGACCATGCACTCAGTTTTCTTAAAGTTTATTTTTAGTCCCTTCTTGTCACTCTCCACTGCTACTTTCTGTATGAGATCTTGCAGTTTCCTTTCCGTGTCCGCAATCAGTACTGTATCGTCCGCGTATCTTATGTTGTTCAGGTTGTGGCCTCCAATAACAAATCCTGGTGTGTCATCTAGGGTCCTCAAAATATTCTCGCTGTATAGGTTGAAAAAATCCGGTGAAAAGACACATCCTTGTCTTACGCCTTTTTCTATCTTTGTGTATCTACTGAGGTCGTTACCTGTCCGTATGCAGGCCGTTTGCTGCCAGTAGAGATTCTTGATTATTCTTATGTCTTTGCCGAAAATGTCGAGGTTGCCTAGCATTTCCATCAATTCAATTCTCCATCAATTCAATTCTATCAATCAATCAATCAATTCAATCAATTCCATCAATAATAGGCAATTAATCCTATAGAAGCACTTTCCTCGTTGAGCTAAAAACAAAGAAGAGGGATGGTGGATACTGATGCCAGCGAGAGCGTGGTACACGGAGTGGGAAATTTTTTTGTCGGTAGCCCGTATATACACATATGAGCACGGCCACATTGAAATCAACCTTGTGCCACATTCCACCACTGCGAGAAGGTGGGTAAATATCGGTGCAACAGGCAAATTTGTATCCATCAATTTTAAGCAGAATTTGAATGCACAAAGTAAGGAATATGAAGATTGGTTAACCGAGTTCGGATCTCGACTGAGGTAGTGTTCGTTTGGTTCATATTAAAAAAAAATATATGAAACCATTTCCCTTCATTTTGTCCCGCTGCCTAAAATCCCGGCAAACATTGCTTTGTCAGTGATGGTTGACGGAAAACCGATGAGCCGATGAGGGAGCATCAGGGTAAATGATTCAGTCCATTTAGTTGTTAAACCCATTATCGATCATATTATAGTCGTAAATAATTGATGACGTTACTTAATCTTCCAGTCCTGAGAATGACAATCGGGCACTAAGGCCTATGATCGGGAGACTGAAGGTTTTGAGGAGCGTGGAACCAACTCTGAATTGCTGTTGTTCCCAGATACACCCTGAATCGGGTTGGTAGCAATTTTTAAAGTCTCATCTATGGGCAAATTAGGAACCAAAAAACAAAAATAAAACACCATGAAAGTATAAAATTACCTATTTATAATAAAATTACCAACAATGCATTTTATAATAAAATGATTAACAATACCTATTTATAGTAGAATTACCAACAATACATTTTATAATCAAATGACCAACAATACCTATTTATAGTAGAATTACCAACAATACATTTTATAATGAAATGACCAACAATACCTATCTAAAGTAAAATTACGAACAATACCTATTTATAGTAAATTACCAACAATAAATATTTAAATAAAAATGACCAACAATACCTATTTATAGTAAATTATCAACAATACATTTTTAAATCAAAATGTCCTGCAAAACATTTTATAGTAGTATTACCAACAATACATTTTGTAATAAAATGACGAACAATACCTATTTATAGTAGAATTATCAACAATACTTATTAATAGTAAATTATCAACAATACATTTTTAAATCAAAATGTCCAGCAAAACATTTTATAGTAGTATTACCAATAATACATTTTGTAATAAAATGACGAACAATACCTATTTATAGTAGAATTATCAACAATGCTTATTAATAGTAAATTATCAACAATACATTTTAAAATCAAAATGGCTAGAAATATATTTTATAGTAGATTTTATAAACAATACCTATTTATAATAAAGTGATCAACGGTATATTTTTTCTTTAGTTTAAGGAATACAATTGCGTTCAAAATATTCAGATTTCAGCATTAAATAAAATACAGAGCTTGATATGCGGCTAAAGAAAAATAATTAACTGACTTATTCTTCAAAGTATATTCCATATTGTTCCCATTAATTCGCTAAGGCGGCGTTGGAATTCCAGCTTTATGAATTTCTGCTCTCGTTTGTTCTTTTTAGGCCAAGTACGCAACAAATATGGTGTGTGTATCTATATAAGTGTGCGCGTATCATGGCGTGTGCGCGCGTTATTCATAGAAACAAGTAGGACGCTGGCCAAAGCTTTTATTTATCTAACCTGATTAATTCCTTATCTTTCTCAAACACGTTCGCTTTCTAACAAAATAAAACTGTTTATGGAAGCAGAATTCTAACCATTGCAGACACAGAAAGTTTCTGTGCTGACAAGAAAGCCGAGGAATTCATCTAACTCCCTCATAAACTCGTCGAAAGTAAATTTTTGGAAACATTAGCCCTAGAAAAGTTGATGCTGGTATAGTTTGTGGCTTCCCTTTTTAATGTGGCCTTCGAAATTCTGTCACTGGTATAGTATGTGGCTTACCTTAAAGAGCGTGTTATAAAGAAGTATTATAACTGTCAGACAAGGGTTAGGACAAAGATAAAGGGTTAGGGTTAAGGTTAAGGAAAATAAATAGTTTAAATAAAGGGCCGAATATTAAATCTAAAATATACTCTTACTGAGGTAGGCCACAATTAAACCGGACAGGCTATATACTATACCAGATACAAAAAGGTAGACCCCATACTATAACAAAATCAAAGGGATAAGACACATGCTACACCAAAATCAAAAAGGTAGGCCACATACTACACCAGATTGAAAGACGTAGGCCACATACTACACAAGAATCAAAGAGGTAAGCCACATACTACACCAGAATGAAAAAGGTAGGCCACATACTACACTGGAATCAAAATGGTAGGCCACCCACATACTACACCGGAATCACAGAGGTGGGCCACATACTATACCGGAATGAAAGATGTAGGACACAATACGCCAGAATGAAAGAGGTAGACCACGTACTACACCGGAATCAAAGAGAAAGGCCACATACTACACTGGAATATAAGAGGTAGTCGACATATTACAGCAGAATGAAAGAAATAGGCCACATACTACACCGGAATAAAAAAGATAGGCCACATAGTACACCAGAATCAAAGAGATACGCTACATACTACACCAGAATAAAAAAGGTAGGCCACATGCTACACTGGAATCAAAGAGGCAGGCCACATACTACACCAGAATAAAAGAGGCAGGTCACATACTACATCGGAATCAAAGGGGAAGGCAACATACTACACCGGAATGAAAAAAGTAGGCCACATGCTACGCCAGAAACAAAGAGGTAGGCCACATAGCACACCAGAATCAAAGAGGTATGAAACATACTACACCAGAATAAAAAAAAGCAGGCCACATACTACACCGATATCAAAGAGGTAGGCCACATACTACACTACAATCAAAGAGATAGGCCGCATACGACATCAGAATTAAAGAGGTATGCCATATGCTACACCAGAATGAAAGAAGTAGGCCACATACTACACCGGAATGAAAGATGTAGGCGACATACTACACTAGAATGAAAAAGACAGGCCACATACTACACCGGAATCAAAGAGGTAGGCCACGTACTACATCAGAATGAAAGAGGTGTGCCACATACTACAGCGGAATGAAAAAAGTTGATCACATACTACGCCAGAATAAAAGAGGTAGGCTACACACTACACCAGAATAAAAAAGGTAGGCCACATACTACACCGGAATAAAAAACGTAGGTCACATACTACGCTGGAATAAAAGTGGTAGGCCACATGCTACAGAAGAATGAAAGAGGTAGGCCATATATACACCAGAATCGAAAACATACGCCACATACTACACTAGAATCAAAGATGTAGGCCACATGCTACACCAGAATCAAAAAGATACGCCACATACTTCACCGGAATCAAAAAAGTAGGCTACTACACCAGAATGAAAGAGGAAGGCCACATACTGCACCGGAATGAAAGAGGTAGACCACTTATTACAACGGAATGTAAAAGGCAGGCCATATACTACGACACAATCAAAGAGGTAGGCCACATAGTACACCAGAATCAAAAAGATACTCAACATACTACACCAGAATAAAAAAGGAAGGCCATATACTACACTGGAATGAAAGAGGCAGGCCACATACTACACCGGAATCAAAGAGGTAGGGCACATCCTACACCACAATCAAACAGATAGGCCACATACTACATCAGATTTAAAGATGTAGGCCACATACTACACCGGTATAAAAAAAGGTAGGTCACATACTACAAGAGAATGTAAGACGTAGGCAACATACTACACCGGATTCAAAGAGTGAGGTCACATACTACAATGAAATCAAACAGGTAGGTGACATACTACACCAAAATGAAAGAGGTAGGCCACATACTACTCCGGAAAGAAAGAGGTAAGCGACACACTACACCAGAATCAAAAATGTAGGCTCATACTACACCAGAAACAAAGACGTACGCCACATACTACACCAGAATCAAAGAGGTAGGTCACATACTACACCGAAACGAAAAATGCAGGCACATACTACACCGGAATCATAGAAGTATGCCACATAAAAGACCGGAATCAAGAGGTATGCGACATACTACACCAGAATCAAAGAGGTAGGCCACATACTACACCAGCATGAAAAAGGTAGGCCACATACTACACTGGAATCAAAGAGCTAGGCCACTTACTACACCGGAATCCAAAAGTTAGACCACGTACTACACCGGAATCAGAGAAGTAGGTCACATTCTACACCGGAATGAATGATTAATGCCATATATTACACCGGATTGAAAGAGGTAGTCAACATACTACAACGGAATGAAACAGGTAGGCCACAAACTACATCAGAATTATAGAGATAGGCCACATACTACACAGGAATGAAAGAAGTTGGGCACATACTATACCAGAATCAAAGAAATAGGCCACATGCAACACCAGAATGAAAGAGGTAGACCACATACTACACCAGAATCAAAGACATAGACCACATACTACACCAGAATCAAAGACATAGACCACATACTACACCAGAATCAAAGATGTACGCCACATACTACACCGGAATTAAAGAAGCAGGCCACATACTACACCTGAACGAAAGAGACAGGCCACATACTACACCGGATTAAGAGAGGTGGCCACATACTACAATGAAATCAAAGAGGTTGGCGACATACTACACCAAAATGAAAGAGGCAGGCCACATACTACACCGGAATCAAAGTAGTTAACATACTTAACCCATTACTGGAGGGAGAAGAGCTGGATTAATGTCGTTCTAATTTGAATACAATGAATTCAAATTGTATCCGTACACGTCTCTCTGATTTCTAATTCCGAGCCTATATCCTCTACATTAAAACGCAGTTTAGCGAAAAGTCACCAATTTCTTACAGTATTTGGCGTTCCTACAGAAAAATCTCGTTAGAAACAAAGGAAAGAGCACTGAACTGCTTTGTAATCTCAGTCCTCCGATATAGCAGTGAATGCTGGACAGTTTCCTTACATATAAAAAGAGACTTGAAGAAAAAAAATGTTGTTCTACAGAAGGATGTTGAGAAAACCATGTACCGAACATATAAGCAACGACAAAGTATTAGATAAAATAGAAACAAGAAGGACACTTATACTTAACAACAGGAAGAAACAGGTGACATTTCCATGGTACATAATGAAGAAAGAAGGCTTGGAAAATTTGATACTCACAGATACTTAAAGACAATAGGCACAGAGAAAAACAATGCATAGCCGATCTAGCGAGTTTAAATGGATGGTAGAAAATCCATCCTGCATATGTACAAGTCAACCATCCGTCCGTACATGGAGTACTGCTGCCATTTATGGTCAGGCACCCCTGCCGTTCTCCTCAGTGTTCTTGACAGGCTCCAAAGGAGAGTCTGTAATGTGATAGGTACTGATCTGGCAGCTCGACTGCAGCCACTTCCCTACCGTCGAAATGTGGCCTCCCTTTGTCTGTTCTATAAATACTTTCATGGCTTCTGCTCGGACGAACTTAAGTCACTGGTGCCTCCTCAACAGGTGTTTACTCGTGCAACCAGACTGGCAACTGGGTCCCACCCATTCACAGTCAGGTTAGCCAAATGCAGACGACAATTCTACTCCTGCAGCTTCTTCTCTCGCACTTCCCGCCTGTGGAACTCGCTCCCATATTCTTGCTTTCCTGACGGCTACAAAACTCCAGAAATTTAAATGCAATGTCAATACTCATCTACTAACCACTGGACTCTAGCTCTCTCCCCACCCCCGTATAACCTTCCCTTTCTCTCCACCTATGTATCTGTCATCGCACCTGCATTCTCAGCTTTCTATTGCTCCTTTCTAACTAGTTTGTACTCCTCACTTTTTTCTAATTAATCTTTTTACAGTTATGTAGCCCCCTGTACATCAGTGGCATTTCTGCCTTGCTCGGGGTGAAATGATTAAAAAAAAAAAAAGAACAAGGTTTACGAGCAATAACAGATAGAAAAAATATTAAGAGCTACAAAGGGCAGGAAATTAAGAAGAGTCCTGATCGCCAACGTTCTGCAAGAGGGACAGCCCATCATGCTAGCCACAAATAGGGAGGGACTTTGAGTAGAGGATGCAGGCGGTCATTATCCAAGATCTGTGCTGGGAGGGAAACTGGCTCGGGTTGCATCAAAGTGTGGCGTCAGGTTTGCCCACCGAAAGCGCTTGCAGGGACACCTATCCATGTGCGACATGGCACTACAAGAACCCCGATATTATACAACTGTTGATCAGAGCAGCCGCTCTTGATGCTATGCAAGAGTTAGGGCTCCTAACTACCAGTCGGAAGCAGCAACCAGGAAACAGCTAACCCGGTACCCTCACAATGACGAGACGTTGCCACCAACCAAACACATAAATGCCAGAAAAGTGTTATAAGAGACGATAGCAAAGTGCAGCACTGCGAAAGGTGCCTTCCAAAACCTAAATAAAATATTAAGAAACGGAAAAAAATCATTAGAAACAAAGAAAAGAGTACTCTACGGTTATGTAATATCAATCTTATATGAAACAAAATGCTGGGTAATCACGGATGGCTGAGGTTAACACAAATATATTTCTACAGAAGGATACTGAGAATGACAGTGACTGAACATTTGAGCATATGAGCAAGGAGGAAGTTTTAGAAAAGGTGGCAAAAACTTATGAAGTAACATTAGAAAGAAACAATTGAAACACACAGACAAATAGGAAACTTGAGATGTGGCTCTACAGAAGGATGCTGAGAACGCCAGTGACTGAACATGTGAACCATGAGGAAATTTTTAATTAAAATAGGAAGGAAAAAGGTACTTGTGCTTAGGATCTGAAAAGACAATTGAAATTTCTGGGACACAAAGAGGAAAGAGAGTTTGGAGAATTAGACAGGACATTTCGAAGACAAGAGAGACACAGAGAAAGAATTAGTAACTTCCCTAATGAGTTTGCGTAACCGGATAGTAGACCAGGACCAGAGTGAGATAATAAATGAACAGAAATTTCTTAAAGTAATAAAGGACAGGAAATTGTGGAGAGTTGTTATCGCGACTCATAAGGGACACGATACATAATTGAAGAGATTACGTTTGTAATTAAAAAAAATAGATTTCACTCCATGCAAGGCAATAAAGTTGCTAAGACGCAAGATGTTAAAACAAACATTATTGAGAAGAGTTGATTTTCTAAGCGCCGCTTAGATGTGGCACAAGGCCGAAAGTACTGAGTCCTCAGTGAAGATCGAACTTACTACTTAGTTGTAATAGGTTCTAACGAGAAAAGCTTGCTAACCATTAAACTGCGTTGAAGTGTCTTCATTAGTAAGCAGAAAAGACAATAAAAAACAAGAATTCATACAAGATTTTCTTAGTCTGGTACAAGGCTACAACCTGCTGTACGTTATATGGGGTTTCAAATCTACTGCCTTGTGTTAGACTAGACAACTTGGCAAAGCCGCTTTTTTCCTCGGTGTTTCAACTTTTTTTTTTTTTTTTTTTGCTTCCTTCTCTGGGTTGGTCTTTGTCCCATTTTCCTAAAAAAGCGGCCATTATTCTTCCTATTTCTCTTTCTTTCACCAGCCTTCCTCTCGTCTTACAACATTAACAGACATTTATTTTATTTTCTCTCCAATTCAATTTTACTTTTCTTTCCTATGCAACAAACAAGTCTAGTATTTTTTTATAACTTTTTTTTATAAAATAATTATTTTAATATATTTTTTACCCTGATTTTTAATGTCCCAGGCTTCTGTTATTTTCGTTCCCATTCAGTCTGTGTTTTTCAATATATATATAAATATAATGATAGAAACACACACACACACACACACACACACACACACACACACACACACACACACATATATATATATACGGAGTGATACAGCTAGGGGTAGAATAGCCGACTGACGCCGATTCGGTTGGGTTTCAATCCTGGGTTAGGAAGCGAACGGAGTCTAAGCCGTACTGATGAGCTGTAATACAGCGAAACAGATCTGTCTGCGGATGACTATATATATAAGAGAAATAGATGTATATAGATATAGATATGTGCGTTATCAACTTGGAACGAGAAATCAGGGGGGCCGAGTTCGAATTTCAGTTGAATATCTTGCATTCACTTACGCACAAATACTCTTGGGAAAGGTATTAATCCGTCTCTTCCGTCCAGTTATGGGTTAAATAACAGAACAGATTGGGTTCTAGAGCCTTGGTCGGCAACCAGTCTACCGCAGAAAGCAATGGCAATCTACTGCGGGATAATCTTCTGCCCAATCAGTCATGTCTCTTTCGAGACATGATTGCCCGAAGCGTGTATCACGTATGAAACATAACTGACTGATATATATATATATACAAAGTGAGAGAGAGAGAGAGAGAGAGAGAGAGAGAGAGAGAGAGAGAGAGAGATATTAGCTGAGTTATATTTTATATTCTCTCCCATTCAATTTTGTTTTCCTTCCTATGCAACAAGTTTTGATTTTTTTTTAAATTTTTTTTTTTATAAAATAATTATTTCCATTTTTTTTAGCCTGGTTTTTGCTGTCCCTGGCTACTCTTACTTTTCATCCCCATTCAGTCTATTCTTTTTTTACTTTTTTTTATTTTCCCAGATTGAATGTTTTCTTTCCTTCCCTCTCTTCCTTTCACTGTTGCACTTCCTGTCTTCACACTCCACCCACTCTCTCGTTTGAAAATTCTAAATCTTTTCCCTCTTAATTCTTTACCATTTCCGTTGCACAGAATCAAGCCACTTGCGTCTCAGACGTTCTTCATCATAAACAGATGTGATGGACGCCATATGAAATGACAACAAACGTTTTTCGTGTGTTAGGCTGAGTATTAGACCAAATTTAACTAAATACAACTGGTCTTGTAGGAAGACAATGTCCGTAAGCATTTCCAGACATTCAGAAGTGCAATAATGCTTTTCATTTATGATTACAAGTAAACTTGACAAATAGGGTGTACACACACAGACATAATACCAATAAGGAAAAAGAATGTGTTGCACCAAGCTTCTAATTCGGGAAGTAGATAGCATTGAAAATCATTGTATGAAATCCTGTCTTAACTGGAACATAGATTACAAAAAGCAAATCATTATATATATCCATGGAATATAACAGAGCGATAAAGTTTTTGTTAATAAATATACATATTATCCTACGTTTAAAGCACGACTAGGTGTTTCATGTATTATACAATCAGCAGGTGCATATTATGAAATGAACTGACTGCTTTTCAATTTGTTTTTTTCTTTTTGTACTAGCGTTGCTTAAGGTCATGAATTATATATCTTGAGTGCCATTTTTTCATTTATTAAATATATAATCTAATTTGGATTTTACCGAAATCTCAAAATAGGATAGGATACTAAAAAACAAAAAGGAAGTAATATATATATATATATATATATATATATATATATATATATTGGGGGCTGATCTAACGTATATTAAAGGGAATGTCACTTATATTTGTTTATATTTGTGACGAAGACGATGAAAAAATAATAATAGGAAATAATAAAATAAAAAATAAAATAAACACGCAAATATACACACACATATACAATTACACATGAATGTATACATTCACATGCGCACTCACACCCATATATATATATATATATATATATATATATATATATATATATATATATATATATATAAATGCATATATATTTAAAAATACATATATACAGTTAAAAAAATGAAAGATAGTGAAAAACTAAAAAATAATTTGATGAATAATTAAGCGGATATTTATTTCTATGTCTGCATGTCGTCATTAACTTCTTTTATTTAATAAATTCTGGTTATTAATGTGTTTTAAGATAAGTTTTTCTAAAAGGTATGTTACACCTATTTCCTATTTCATTAAAAGATTTCATTTTCGCGATGATTTCCCAGGTATTAGTTGTATTTTTGTTGTTGCTTTTTTTAAACAAACATATTTAGAGAGGGTAGTACTATTCTTGTATTTAATACTATTAAATGTCTGTTTATGATTACTGAATCTTAATTTCCATTTGTTGTCAGTTGATCCAAAATACAACTTAGTATCGGCGTCAGAATGTATACTCGCTTTGTAAATTATACATTCGGTCATGCATTAACCGTTAAGTGGACAGGTCGTGTTTTTCGGCAGTTTCAATTACTTTTGGTAGGAGTATTGCTATTGATAGTGGGGCTACTATTATTTTACATATTGGACATGTTTTTATTTTATATCATATTATTATGCAGTCAGATATATTTACCAAAGTTCCTGACTCAAATATATCTTAACATGGTTATTTGTTGAAAATCATTTTTTAGTGCAGGGGAGCAGTTGAAATGCTTGTGAATTAAATTTACGAAAACTTTTCTGATGTTAGTTTTGACGTTATAATTTTTTTATTATCATATTGTCCTAAGCAAGGCAGTCTACTGCCACTGGTGCGCAGGGGGTTACATAGAAGAAAAGTTATGAGAAAGAGTGTCAGGAAGTGGGTAAGTGTAGAGGACGGAGAGAGAAGCACGAGGAGAGGATGCAAGTTATTAAGATATGGATTCGATATAGTCGTACCACTTAAACTCCTGGAGATTGTAGCTGTCGGGGAAGCAAGTAAACGGAAGGGAATTACACAGGCGGGAAGTGCGAGAAAAGAAGCTGGTGGAATAGAATTTGTGTTTACATTTTATTGGTTTCACAGTAAAATCTTGCTAATCTTGTGGTTCGAGCAAATTCATGCAAAGGGGGAACCAGGGAGCTAAGGTCATCGGAACAGAAGCTGTGGAAGTACTTGTAGAAGAGACAAAGATGCCATATTACACCGGTGAGAAAGTGACTGTATCTGAAAGTGACTGTATCTGAGCTGCCAGGTCGGGATCGATCACATTACAGATTCTCTGTTGGATTTTGTCAGAATCCCCGAGGTGGATAGCAGGGACACCTGACCAGATATGGCAGCAGTATTCAATGCAAGGGCGGGTAAATTTATATATGTGCAGGATGGTTTCAGACAGGAAAAATTTCTTGGCCCTACACAGAGAATCAATATTCTTAGCAGCGGATTTAGCTATGGATGCGATATAGTCGTTCCACTTGAGGTCTGTTGTGAGAGTTAACCCGAGGAGGCGCAGTGTTTTGCTTTTAAGGTGACTATCCTGATCCATGATAATGGTGGGAGGGTAGCAGCGATTGCCTGTAATGGTTAATAGATAGCAGCTTCGTTTTGGAGGCATTAATGAGCCATTTTGTTGTGGATTCCGGGTGAGAAACCACACAAAATAATAAATAGCAAAAACAGACATGGAGATATAAAAGTATAAATTATATTGAACAAGATATACAAACTGGAACACGGGTTAGTCAATTCAGGAATCCTATTAGTAGAAATCAATATAGAGTCTTGCAGTGAAATAGTATGTCCGGGTAATGGGTCTATATCCAAACAACTCCAACTAACTCTGCACCAACTTACTGACCAACTAATCAACTCTACAACTTACAACTCTCAACTACTTTATAACTTACAACTAATGCCGATCTCTGTATAGGCAGGATTATATGTACACATTAGGCGAGTCCATTCTTATGTACAAAGGGGCGATCCCTAACACATTTCTTACGCAGTCTAACACGGATCGGAGGACCTTTTCAAGCTCAGCAGCGAGGTTTGCTTTGTCAGATGACTAAAAGGTGGATTAAACCATATAAAATTACGTTTGCATGATGTCGTTATATGTTTGTCTTCTTTGCTTTTATCAAAGTATTCTAAACTTACACTGTGTTTACTTTTAGCTAAGGCCTTAACATATTAAATTTTACTGTTATCAAAAACTGCCTTATTACTAAAGGAAGCAAATAATCTAAACTGAAGAGATTTGTGAATATTGTCTAGTATTCTATGGTGGTAGTTAGAATCTTTGTGGACGTATTTGTGGTTGTAAGAATCTTTAGTATATGGTTTGTACAGGCCATTATTTAGGTTGGAGTTTTTTACTGTTTCTGGTGGTAACACAACACTAAACCCCAGGCCTAACTAATAAAACAACAACTTTCAAACAAAATTCAACTTTATTCATCAATATAGTCTTCTTTTTGGAGGATATATTGATTCGAACGCTTCTCTAATAATTCGATGCCATTTTTGTAGAACGATTTGTTTTTGGCCTCAAAATACGCCTCAGTTGCCGATATCACTCCTTCATTAGAGACAAATCTCTTTCTCTGGCAGATTCTTTTGGGACTTGCAAGCAGCCAGTAGTCACTGGGGACAAGATCTGGAGAACATGGTGGATGCGCAAGCAATTCAAAATGCAATTCATGTAGTTTTGCCATCGATGCGATCGACTTGTGACAGGTTGCATTGTTTTGGTGAAAGATCACTTTTTCTTCTTCTTCATTTGAGGCAGTTTTTTTGGCGATCTCTTCCTTCAAACGCACCAATAATGCTATATAATATTCACTATTGATGGTTCTTCCTTTCTCAAGGTAATCGATGAACAAAATACCTTGTACATCCTTGAATAGGGAGGCCAAACTTTTGCCTGCTAATGTTTGCTTCTTTGGTAGCTTTGGACGGATTCACCTGCTGTTGTTCATTCAGCTGGCTGCCGATTTGACTCCAGAGTAAAATGGTGGATCTATGTTTTATCCATTGTCACATATTTACAAAACCTTGTTGTGTTGAAACAGTTGTAAACAACACTTTGAATCAACAATGCGTTTATGTTTTTGATCAACTGTGAGCAAACGCGGCACCCATTTTGAACACAGCTTTTTCATTGACAAATTTTCATGCAAAATGATGAATACACAGCCTTCTGATATGTTCAACTCCTCTGCTGTCTTACGCAACTTCAATTTACGATAGGCCAAAACGAATTTGTGGATTTTTTGGTATTTTCCGGCACAACTGCCTATTTTGGGAGACCTGAGCGTTTGGCATCATTTGTGTCTGTATGACCGCGTTTAAAGTCAGCATACCACCTCTTAACTGTTGTTTCTGACAGAGCAGTGTCTGAGTAACACTTCTCAAGCCACTGCTTTGCTTGAACAGTATTTTTTCCATCAGAAAGCAATGCTTTGTGAACACATGAAATTCAGATTTTTCCATTGCTTTGAAAATTTGCAACAGTAGCTTCACTTAAACAATTGTAATTTGTAAACTAATAATCTGATTAGGCCCAAATTTTATCAGGTGCCATTTGAAGGTTATTACTTCATAAAGATCATATGGATTTTGTATTAGTGGCGCCATCTGTTTGTCAGGTCTGGAACTTATTGAGTGATGTGTTAGCGATTTTAAGTTTGTGATTTTTAAAAAACTTGATCAGGTTTTTTCTTAGAAGATTAGTTTATTTTGGGCTTATATTTTGTAAGAAGATTAATACGTCGTCTCTGTATAATCCAGTGATTTTTTTTGTTTTTTTTTGTTTTTATCTGGAAGAGATACGCAAGTCTTCACAATCACAAAATGCCGACTAATTCACGGACCGCCGTAAAAATCAAACGCGACCATAGCGATGCTGACTTCTGAATTGGTCATTTTGGTCCGCAAGCAGCTGTCAGGAAATAGGATAAATTCTTGTGCTTGCTTAATGTTGAAGTTTTGGTTGCTAACTGGGCAGTAATTTTTAGCGAAGTTTAATGCAGATTTGTATTTAGAATTCAAATCCTGGACATATATGAATAAAATCAAAAGGAAAACTTATTAATTTGTTATTCTTTATTCATATTGTCCTATTACATATATTATATAATCTATCTATCTATCTATCTATCTATCTATCTATCTATCTATCTATCTCAGCTCATTCATTCTATCTATCTATCTATCTATCTATCTATCTATCTATCTATCTATCTCAGCTCATTCACATCTATCTATCTATCTATCTATCTATCTATCTATCTATCTAGGAAAAACCAATAAAATGTAAGTTTTAAAATTTATTTCTTGACAGTATTTATTTATTTCTATTATTATATATATATATTTGATATTTCAGACCGGCCTCGGCCTTTCATCAGAAGCAAATGATTTTAAAATTTAAACTAGAAGCGTTCGTCGTGAGAAGCGTCTGTCGCGAGATGCTTACATCACGTGATGTAGAAAGTGATAGAGTTTTTTGAATATTTTTAAACGTAAACTTAACTGTAATAAAAGTATTATTACAGTTAGGTTTATGTTTAAAAATATATAAAAATAGTGAGTCGCAAGATCTGGTGTCGCTGAAAGGGGTTGTTACCAGTTTTGGACCTGGTCTTCGGCGCGCATACACATTTCATGAGGTGTGTCGTCCGGGGCGTCCGTTCACCTACTGCTGGCAGGATGAAATCTTTTCCTTGGTCATTTTTGACGGACTATTTATGACGTAACGTGTGGATAACCTTTGAAGAAATAGCTAACAACAATCCTCTGAAAATTTTACCGTCATTTTTGACGGCAGGGTTACTCGTATTAAAATAGACATTAATTAATAACCTTAATAAAATATTAATCATTTTTTAGAATTAATATCAAATCATAATTTTAAATATGTATATTCAATATTTTCTGGCTTAGAGCCATATCGTACGATCACCAAAGTTAAGCAACAATGAGCCTGGTCCATACCTAGATGGGTGACTACCTGGGGATACCTGGTGCTGTAAGCTTGGACGTGCGGGTGGTGTAATGGATAATGGTTCGGAACTGAAAATCGGAGTGCTGTGTTTCAATTCCAGTTCGTTATATTCACTTTTTTCTAAAGTTCACCCAATGCAAGGCGCAAGAGCTATTCAAGGTAGAGGGTTACTGTGTGGACTTATATTAGCGTAGAAAAGGAAAAGACAAGCATTAGGAGTAAAGAGGTGAAGCAGTTACGCTCAAATACCATAGTGAAAGATATAATACACCTCTTCTCTAGCCAGCTATGAGTTTATTAGTCGGACTTGTATTAGCAAATCATTATTGTCGACGAAAAATTCTGGCTTTGAGTAACCTGCAAATGGTCAATCAGTCAGTTAAGTGCCATACGTGATACTCGCTTGGGCGATCATGTCTCGAAAGAAACATGACTGACTGGGCAGAAGATTATCTCTCAGTAGGTTGCCAATGCTTTCTGCGGTAGACTGGTTGCCGACCAAGGCTACTATAGAACCCAATCTGTCCTGTTATTTAACCCATAACTGGAAGGAATAGACAGATTAATACCTTTCTCAAGGGTATTTGCGCGTAAGTGAATGCAATGAATTCAGCTGGAATTCGAACTCGCTTCCCTGATTTCTCGTTCCGAGCCGATATCCAATGCACCACAACGCCTGGTCAAAAAGCAATGAAAATAAAAATAAAAATAAATCATTTTAATTCTATATGTGTACGTTTTTCGCCGTATCCTTAAAATGTCCACTTTTATATTAATATAGGCTATATTCCTGATATCGAGCCCATTAAATATTGTAGAGCATAATATAATCATATAATTAAGTTTGCTTTTTAATTAAAAATGCATTGCTACACGGAAATCTCTGTGTTTATAGATTTCTACCTCGTCATCAGGCAATGTTAGATCATAGTTGTGAAAATGATTTTCATTTAAATATAAGAAACAATACGTTTGTTATTTATAGATATGGAACACATAAAAATTTATGTGTGTGTTCAATTTAATCAGCATCTCAAGCATTTTATGACAAAAATCTGCTTGTCTAAAATGCCTTTCTACCAGTAAAGTATTGAAAAAACAGCAATTTTGGCACTAAGCATCATTACAATTTAACACTATATATATATATATATATATATAAACACAAAAATTTCTATGCTTCAAGATTTCTACCTTGTCATCAGGCAATGTTAGATCATAGTTGTGAAAATGATTTTCATTTAAATATAAGAAACAATACGTTTGTTATTTATTGATATGGGGAGACATAAAAATTTATATGTGTTCAATTTAACTAATCAGAATAGAGATTCACTTTAAGTTTGTAAAAAGCGTATATTTTTGGGGAATAAATGATTTCTTCTTTCAATCTTAACAGCCAAAGTGCCAACTTAATTTTTAAAAACCTCTGTTTAGACTTCATTTCCGTTCATGTATCCATTATTGTTACAATTTTTTTTTAGCTTTCTCCATATCGCAACATTTTCTAAAACAAAAAAGAAATGAGATGAAGAAAGAAAGAAAACATTTTATATTTTTTTATCTAACTTAAAGAGACCTTTGAGTATAATATACTATTTTTATTTTGATTCAGAATGCATTTTATTCTATTTTTTCAAAATTTTTAATGTATAAATAACATTTTTAATATCCATTTATTAATTCAATAATTTTTAAAAAAATCATTATATTCTTTTTATATAAAATCTATTTTATATTCTAATACAATTCTTAATATCATAATACAATCTTTTAAATATATATTTAATTGTTACAAAAAATTATTATTTTAATATTTATTCAATTATTATTTTTCTAAAACGAATTATTAGATATACACAAGTTAATAAACAAAGTTTTTTTTATCCATATTCTAAGGTGAACATTTTGTAATGTTTACATATGACATTTATTGATTTCATTAGGTTTATTAAATAGATTTTTATTCTTAAGAAAAACTATATATTATTAAATTTCTTTTAGCCCTTTTTTAAGAATCAATGTTATTTTGCGTGTAAAAGAATGTAAGTGATATTATGTATAATGTAGATTCATGGTATGTGTTATGTACCGAACACGGTAAACAAAAAACATGCTGTCAGCGTGTTCGTAGTTGATGCTAAAGAGTGTTGGTGTTTTGGTTTTTATTAATAAGTCCTCCAACCACGAACACGCTAACATTCTGTAAGACAAAGGAAGTCATTCACAAAGCAAAAGTAGCTAGCCTATTTTGTATACTTTTTTTACATTTTCTTTTAAAAAAAAGTTAATGAATTTGTCTGACGATCGAAAAATAATGAAACCAAGGGTCACAAACTCACACCAATCTAACTGAGTATATATATATATATATATATATATATATATATATATATATATATATATATAGTGTACCTCCAGTCATTTTTCGATACCTAAATTTAAATTTAAAAATAAATAAATTATCTTCAAGCTTTAAAATTATTTTAATTAATTGAAAGCCGAGGGATTTATTTAGTAATTCCAGTAAGCAAAATACCCTGGTGTATTTTAAACCGAAATTATATATATTGATAGGAATCAAAAATCTTTTAGGTTTAAAAAAAATTTTCAAATTTCAAATTTTACGCCATTTTTTATCGATTGAGGCCAATTCTCGGTTTTAAAAAATTTTACAAAAATAAAATACACCTTGCTGACGCATTATTTTATTCAGTTTAGGTGCCATACGTGATACACGCTTGGGCGATCATGTCTCTAAAGAGACATGACTGACTGGGCAGAAGATTATCCCGCAGTAGGTTGCTATTGCTTTTTGCGGTAGACTGGTTGCCGACCAGGGCTATAGAACCCAATCTGTCCTGCTATTTAACCCATAACTGGAAGGAAGAGACGGATTAATACCTTTCCCAAGGGTATTTGCGCGTAAGTGAATACAATGGATTCAACTGGAATTCGAACTCGGCTCCCCGGTTTCTCGTTCCGAGCCGATATCCACTGTACCACAACGCACAGGTCGAATTTAAACTTACTTTAAGTTGACTTGAAACAAGAATTACTTGCTTACTGCCTGAAATGTTTAAAAAAAAGTGTTTCTCAATTACGGTATCCTTGTTATCGCATCTGTTATCGCCTTATAGGAAGCGATAATTGATATGATTTACACAGTAGCCAACCAAAAAATGCCAAGTATGGAAGACGAATTTGGTATAAATCTTATTCATACAAATCGTTTTTTTATTTTTAACTATGTTAAAATTATAAATTTAACACAGTTCTCAGCAATTATCCAATATTTTATGGAATTTTTATTTAGTTTTTGTAGGCTTACGTTTGAAGATGTTTTATGAAAAATAAAAATTAAAATAATATAAAACTTTCTTTTAAAAAAATTTACAATTTAATAACAGGATGAAAATAACAGCAGGGGTAACTCAATAATTTATGAAATGTTATGGTATTTATTAATTTTTATTTTTAAGATCTATTTTTCATATTCTTTTTAGGTACCTCCACAAATTGTGAATTTCACAATTTTTTTAACAAAATTAGAAAATTAGGAATTAAAATGTAAAAGTTGCTTTAAATGTTCAAGTAATGACTTGCAAAACAAGCTGTTGAATTTTATAAACGTCATGAAGAGACTTGAATCAGAATCAAAGTGCAGTTTCTGTCGTTTTCCATGTTTCCTTGTTAAGTTCTAAAATCAATATGACCTCTATGGAAACTTGTTTTGCCCCTTATGGAACATCGTACTTAAATGAACATATTTATTTACACAATATTTTTTTTACTTATTTTGAAAATATAATTGGTGAACGATTTTTATTAAACTTTTCAATTTTCGATAGGCAATATAATCATCAACTCTTCACTAAAAAATTAGGGTGACACTTCTTTAAAACATTTTAAAAAGATTTTTAAAACTTTATGAATTATCATAACAAAAAAAAAATGAAAACAATTTTTCAAAAATTTTATTAGTACTCGAATTTTTTTTTCTTCAGACTATAATGTCCTTAATTAATATTATTTATTCCAGTAATTAAAAGCTTATTGCATTTTTTATTTTACTGTTCAGAGCAGATTTTCGGATAGTATCGTAAAATTAAAAAAAAATAGATTATTTATATTTCCTGATGAGTCCTACATTTAACTAATGAAAAATAATTTGCAGCTAATTAAAATTTATTAAAGTTTCATGGATTTACGTAGAGGTGGGTAACAGAGTCTAAAAAAAATTTTCACCAAGATATTTAAAAAATAATTATTTCAAAAATAATTTCATTCATTTGTAAATGAGTACTGAGAGTTTCATTAAAATCCGACAATTATTTGATTTTTGCGAAAATTTCCAAATGAATGTGTTTGTCACCGAAAAAAGTGAGTTATGTAAAACTACGTGATTGATTGTAAACAGTCGTAACATTTTCTGCAACTCAAATCAAAACAAAATTTTCTGTCAAAATTTTGAACATGTTAGAAGGGATTAAAACATAAAAAAAAAAAATTACTTTGATCTTTCCTCTTAATAATATTATAAACATTTTGATGGACAAAGTTCGTTTAATTAAGTTTTTGACCTTTTTATTCATACTATGCTGTTTGTTTGTTTTTTTTTTCGATTTAATGGAGGTAACGAATATATATATATATATAACTCTGTCTATGGAAAGGAAATAATATTGTAAGTAAAAGAAAACTACGCAGTTGTCAAGGACGATAGCATACATAGAGATATATTATTTTGCAAAAACTAAAAATATAAATAAATACTAGAAAATAAAATTTAGAAAATGTCTAAAACCTAATTAATTTAAGTTATGGTTCGCCAAGTTAGTGTCAGCTGACATTTACAAAAAAAAAACTGTTTATATGCTAAATGTTATCACTTTTATGCAGATCATTTAACCATCAGCAACACACACACACACACACACACACACACACACACACACACACACACACACATATATATATATATATATATATATATATATATATAATACGGAAAGTCCCGGAAATTAACGAAATGGAATTAACAACCGACATATTTAATTTATTTGGTTGAACAGACAAATAAATTAAATATGTATGTGTATGTGTATATATATATATATATATATATATATATATATATATATATATATATATATATATATCACCGAATATGCTCAGATATCCATTTCAGACTATATATATATGAGAAAGTGGAAAAAACTTTTTTTGTGTAACGCGATTCGTCTCTTAAACTTCATAATTCTAAAGAACTAAACGCGCAGCTCGAAGTTTTTTCACTTTGTCATACATTTTTCTCCAAAATTCTTCTTGATATATATATATATATATATATATATATATATATACGTATCCAACATTAAATCGTTGAAAAACAGCATAGTATGCAAAAAAAAAAAACTTATTAAAAACAAACTTTTTCCATGAAGATATTTGTTATTATTAAGAGGAAAGATCAAAGTATTTTTTAATTATTTTGAAATTATTTAATCCTTTCTACCATGTATAAAAATTTGGTTAATTTTTTTTTTATTTTCGTCAGCGGTAGTCAAATTCTTACGGGAGTTTACAATGGTTAACGTAGTATTACGTAACTCATTTTGTTTCGGTGAAAAATTAATTCGGAAATTTTTGCCAAAATCATTTAATTGTTTGATTTTGATGGAACTTTCAGGTCTTATTCACAAATAAATGAAATTATATTTGAAATTTTTATTTTAAAAAAATCTTGGTAAAAATATTTTTTTACATCTGTTACCCAACCTCCAACGTAAATTCATTAAATTATAAGAAATTAAATTTTGTTGGAAAAATTAGTTTCATTAGTTAAACAGAAGACTTATGGGGAAATCTAAATCATTTCTTATTTTGTTTTCAAACATTTGGCCTTTTTTTTCCCGAAAGTTTGCCCCGAATAGTGAAATAAAAAACGCAATAAAACTGTGACGTTATTTAATTTGATAATCTTTTAATTGCTTTAATAAATAATATATATTAAAGGCATTAGAGTCTGAAGAAAAACATTTCGGTTAATAATGAAATTTAAAAGAATTGTTTGCATTTTTTATTTAAAATAATTTATAAAGTTTCAAAAATATTTTTAAAATACTTCAACGATTTGTTGGCGTTAGCTTATTAAGTTATTAAGTGAAGACTATATTTACTAATCGAAAACTGTAAAGTTTAATACAAATCATCGGACTTTAGTGTTTTTAAAATAATTTAAAATTTTGTTATTTGAATTTTTTTTTTGTACGGGAATTTTTGTTTGTACATTAAAAGGTCTTGTGTTTCACGGTTTCTTCCTCTTACAGGAAAAACAAAATTGGATAATTTGTCAATTCTGGTCACCATACGCTTATCTTATTTCGCATCTGTCTGGCTGTCATCACATGTCAAATCATAAGGGGGAAAGGTCAGAAAGATCAACACTGTGTTTAAGAAGTAGTTTTATTCTAAATTTCATGTTATAAATAAATAATACTTGGGTAAATCTGATTAATTTAACATTAAATTTGCGAATTTTTAAAAAGTAATGTGCCACAGATGTATATTTTATTTTTGCAAGATATTTAAAACCGAGATTTAACTTTTGTTTACAAAAATGTGTCGATCGCTTTAAAAAAAATCTCAAAATTTTTTTTATTCCAATCAATATAATTTCTGTTTGAAATACACCAGAGTATTTTGCTTACTGGAAATAGTAAATTTAATCATTTAGCTTTCAATTAAAAGCAAAATAAAAGTTTCAAGGAAACATTTTCATTTTAAAAATTCAGTTTAAATGTAAGGTATCGAAAATGAGGTATCAATATATATATACCTTTAAAAATTAAATTATTGAGAACTAATACTATTTACGAATTTACATGTCCTTTAAAGATCTGTGTTCTTGATCAATCTAAATTCTGAAATAATTTCATTAGATGTACCACTACATGTTTAACAAAAAGACTGATCTCTCTGACTATTGCTCTATTAAGTCTCGTTTAGATATACATGAAGACCCACAAAACTCTATCCGTAATATACTCATCGATAAAACAAATATAATAGCTTCAGTTACAAGTAAAAGTGGATAAAAATAAAGGAAGCATTATTAATATAAAAGAAAATTCGAACACTCAACAATATCAACTATGAACATGGCCACAATGTGATGACCATGTTTGGAAAATCTTCCAGCATTTTTAATAAAATCTTTTAATGATATAAGTTAAACATTAAGAAACATTTTCCTGTTTTTCAGCTAAAATGCGTATTCTTTTATATAAAGTACGTTTGCTGGTTTTGGCTCAGTGAAATTTTACGATATTCTATATAATTGTTGAGTCGAATCGCCACACATGAATGAAACGAAACAAATGACAGTCCGAAATTATCATGTCAGGAAAACACACTTCATATATATGAACTTTCAATACTAAATCTATAATCCTTTTCTGCTTTGCATTTGTGAGATGAAGACGAAAGGTGTTTTTTTTTTTTTCATGTTTCAAACTCAGTCGGGATAATCAAGTACACAAAATAAACCCCTTCAAGTAATTGTTGGTTGGTTGGTTTTATCTAGTAATATCCATCTCTATGGGTTACTTAATGCTGATAGTTAAATATTTGAACGTCTTCAACTTTGTATACCTTCAACTACAGATAAAATGTATTGTTAGCCATTTTGATTAAAATTGTTGGTCATTTTACTCTAAATATGTATTTTGTTCATTTTCTGATACTACTGGTCATTTTGTTATAAATATTTTTAGTTGCACATTTGACTATAAATGTTTATTGCTGATAAATTTACTATAAATATGTGTTGTTGATCATTTTATTATAAATATGTAATGTTGGTTCTTTTACTATAAATATATGTTATTTGTCAATGCATTTTTATATAAAAACTAGCAGTATAGTCCGGCGTTGCTCGGGTGTAATGAAAGCTTTAAAACTAATCCATGGTCCTGGAGCTCAGACTCTTTGGACGTTCGCACGAAAGACTAAAAAGCAATAGTTGTTTCCAGTTAAAGCGAAACCGTAGACTGAAAGAAAAATGAATGGATGTAAGTCAAATTTTGATTTCCTGGTATCGATATCAAATAATTCTTTTTGGTCGTGAACTGAATTTTGAAGGCTAAATAAGTCCTCTGAGTAAATGGTGTCATGGCTGAGACTAAGAACTACAATTATACCTACTTAGAACCAAACCCGAAGCAAAAACTAAAATAAAAGGGCTGAAAAAAATACAGACATACAGGTAGATAAACAGACGCACACACAAACATCTTGCCTTTTATATATATATATATATTATCGATTTTCTGCACTATTGTAAGAACTGCCACCTTGAAACTTCTGAATATCGTTTCTTATATTTTTGCCTATGAGTGTATCAAATTTGATTAAAATCGGACCACTCCTTCTATAACCCGATTTTTTCGATTATTGATTTTCGATATTTATCGGGGGTACCTCGACACAAAACCTAGCTAAGAACACTCGCAGACGCTTATAGTACAACTGTGTAAATGTTCAAGAAAATCGGTTCAGCCGTTTTGGAGTCAATAGGTTAACGGACACATACACACACATACACACACAGACAAAGTTCCATTTATAAATAAGTTTAGATATTGTTTTATTTTTGTTTGAGGGTTTACTATTTGCCCATAGCCGGGTTCCTGACAGATGCTACCACCCCGGCTCAGGGTGGTCCTCGGAACAATAGCAATTAAAAGGTGGTTCCACACTCTTCAAAGCGTCCAGTTACCGATCAAAGGCATCGCTGCCTAAGGTAGTTTATCGTCTCAAGTAATTGAGAAGTCCGTAACCGTTTCATTCTTTGTATAATACGAGCCTTGCCAAGGTTACCTACACAATGTCTCAAGGTAGGGTTGTTCTCTACGAGCTAGAGACTATCTCTCTACCGAAGTTTAATTCAAGATTTAAACATAGGTTAGACAGGAGGAATGTAGTCCAGAACACGTGTTTATTATAGCCTCTTCCACAGAGAATTTCTCTTTACCAGTAATAGTCGTTTAACTTTCCCACGAGCAGGTTTTCAATCCAGAGCTCTCTTTCTCAATATTTAACCCATGGCTGGTAGGAGAAGTGTTGGGGCGCTCTCCACCTTTTTCTACAGTAATGGACTGTTCTAAGCACTACATAAAGTAGTAGTGATTATACCTCGAGGAGGACCTCGGAAGTTAGTCGAGGAAGTAAGCCGAGTGAACGAGTCAGTCGGGTATTTCCGGTATTGGACCGGAAGTGTTCTATTTGTCAATCTCTTACGTCTCTACGGCAATACGTTCTACTAAACCCTTGTTCTGTATTCTACTAAACCGCATCTTTTGTAAATACTTTTCTTCTTGGTAATACACCTACTTTATAGTATTAGGTTGTTTGTATTTATTTCACAATAATTCTGTCCATGCAACATAACAAGAAGATATTTTTTTTTATAAGCGTTTCACCCCGAGCAAGACATGTCACAGTCACTACTGCGCAGGGGGCTACGTAGAGTGGAGAAAGGATGATTAAATATAGGAAATGTCAGAGAGTGGGTGATAGGCGGGTAAGGATACTGAGAATGAGGGTTGGGTAGATGAGAGTGTTCTGAGAATAATTGGGAGTTAGTGTGATAGGAGGTGTCTATTGACCCTACATTTAAACACCTGGAGATTGTAACTGTCGGGAAAGCAGAGTTGTGGAAGGGAGTTCCACAGGCGGGAAGCGTGAGAAAAGAAGCTGTTGGAGTAGAATTTACGGTTACATCTTATTTGTTTAACTGTAAAAGGGTGGGACCTAGTTGCTAATCTAGTATCTCGTGTAAATTCGTGCTTAGGCGGCACCAGTGATCTAAGCTCATCGGAGCAGTAGCCATGAAAGTACTTGTAGAAGAGGCACAGGGAAGTATGGATTCATATCTTTCGTAAGGATATTTTCACAAAAGCGAATGTAATTACCTGGGCCGAAATTTAAGCCCAGCACGACGGCTTCTATTTCGGAGCCGATAACCACTACGCTATTCGCATCTATTGAATCTTACTTGGATCTAACTTTGGATCCACTTCACAGTTGCCATTGAATCCCACTAAAAACTAAAAAAATAATTTTTGTTCTCAGTATATTCAGTTATGGTTGAGATTTTGAAGATTCTCCTGCATCCCGCAGCCTACCCCGGGTATCCGTATCAGAAGGTGTCTAATCAAAGAGCGAAATATAAATTTAGTTTATATTTAATTTGAATAAAATATTGACTTCCTGTCTCATCTGTTTTTACAAGTTTAAAATATCTCCCTTTCTCATATTTCTCAGTACTAGGCTCTATAGGTCCTACTACATGAATTTTGGATGTGCGTTGTGATGCAGTGGATATAGGCTCGGAACGAGAAATCGGGGAGCCGAGTTCGAATTCCAGTTGAATTCATTGCATTCACTTACGCGCAAATACCCTTGGGAAAGGTATTAATCCGTCTCTTCTTTCCGGTTATGGGTTAAATAACAGGACAGATAGGGTTCTATAGCCTTGGCTGGAAACCAGTCTACCGTAGAAAGCAATGGCAACCTACTGCGGGATAATCTTCTGTCCAGTCAGTCATGTCTCTTTCGAGACATGATCGCTCAAGCGTGTTTCACGTATGGCACTTAACTAACTAAATATAATAGTTGAAAACATGATTAAGGCTTCTACTGGGCATAAAGTGGGGGATCAGTTTTATATTGTTATGAAGTAATAGACTGATCCCCCACTAATTATTAATATACTAATAATATAATACATCTCTTACCCTCTAGCTATGAATCATATAACAAGATAGATAGGGTTCTATAGCCTTAGCTGGCAACCAGTCTAACGCAGAAAGCAATGACAATCATCTGCCAGTCAGTCGTGTCACTTTCGAGACAAGATCGCCCAAGCGTGTTTCACGTATGGCACTTAACTGACTGACATGTGTCTTAGGGACATACTATCAAGGAGTTACCCCAGTATTACCAAACATCACCGAACCTACGCACATCATTGCTTGCATCTCATCATGATTTTAGTCTTTTGGAATTTACGAAATGTATTATTAATCGTACTAACTTCGTCTTCTTCTATATGCCCTGTCACTTTAGGACGTAGGCGATCATGGCTTTCCACGTCTCTCCATCCCTGGTGGTTCTTATCACACCTTCTCCTGTTCCACCATGCAATCCTCGTTCCATCATCCACCTGATCAGGTCCTTCAAATGTTATCCGTTGCTTTCCTCTGTCTCTTCTTCCCTCTATCTGGCCTGTTAGTATCAGGTTCTCCAAGCCTTCCTTCCTCATTGCATGTCCCAGGAACTTCGGCTGTATCTTCATGATGCTAACTATTAATTTCCTTTTTGTTTCCATCATTTCCAAGACCTCATCATTGCTCTCATGTTCGATCCATGATATTCGCAGCATCCTTCTGTAGAACCACATTTTAGTTGCTTCAAGTTTTTTCTTCATCTTTGATGATATTGTCCAGCATTCACTGCTATATTGAAATACTGACATCACATAGCAATCCAGTACTGTCTTCCTTGTTTCTAGCAAAATTGTTCTGTTTCTTAATACTTTACTCAACGTCTGGAATGCTTCCTTCACCATGCCAATTCTTCTTCGGATCTGTGTCGCACTTTCCGTCTTCTGTTATAACGCTTCCCAGGTATTTAAATTTTTGTACCTGCTTGATTTTAGTATCCCCGACCTGTATTTGGCATATTGGGCTGACTTTTTTACTGATGACCATGCATTCGGCTTTCTTGCAGTTTATTTGTAGTCCTTTCTTATCACTCTCTTCAGCTACCTTCTGTAGGAGGTCTTGTAGTTTCCTTTCTGTGTCTACTATCAGCACTGTTGCGAATAAACACAAAAATGTACGTTTCTAAATGTTGTCTGATATTTGTTTCTGTAACTTCCGAGTGAAACTCATTTTCCGAACCTTTGATTTTTTTTCTAAGGCTTTTCAGTAATATTCTACAGCTGGTTGGTTGCATAAATATTCAGGATTTGATTGAAGCTAAAATTTTTCTAACGTTCAAAATATGTCATTGGGAACTTTATATAAACCTAACATGAATATTTCAGGAATTACATGTTGACTGACAGAAATGTATGATTAGCTTATGGTCGAGATAATTTTAGACTAAAGTGAATTCCTTGATGGTTATTTTTTTCCTCTATCTATTCACAGTGTAGATGAGTCGATTGTCTGTACAAAAAATAAAGGACTAAATATACACCAAAGTCACTTCTAAGATTTTCCTATTAAACCTGGGAAGCGTTATAACAGAAAACGGAAAGTGCGACACAGAGATCCGAAGGCGAATTGGCATGGCGAAAGAAGCATTCCAGAAGTTGAGTAAGGTATTAAGAAACAGGACAATTTCGCTAGAAACAAGGAAGAGAGTACTGGATTGCTACGTGCTGTCCGTCCTTCAATATGGCAGTGAATGTTGGACAATACCATCAAAGATATGCCGTTAAACAGACAGTGGGTCATAATGCCGTAATTTAATTTTCGTTTGAGTTTTTATTACTAATGTTTCTGTTTCTAATTCTCCCTCATCCTGAATCCTTCTGTGTCTTGGGGGTGAAACCTATTTAAAAAAAAAAAACAAAAAAAAAACAAAAAAAAACGGGACACGATTGCTTTGCTTATTAATTTAACATTGTGATATTCGAAACCAGGTTTTATATTTTCCGATTGCAAATTCAAAGATTCGAATAAAAAGCATATTTCAGTAAAGAAAAGAGCATTCCATAATGTTGTTGCTTAAAACGAGAAAAATATTCTGAAAAGCATTGAACGAAACACGAAGCCGTAAACAATAAATAAAAGGCAGGCTAATGTTGAAATTCACAGACTGTGACGGTGTCCAAAACACAAATGCTTACAATAGATGTCCTCGACACGAAGACCTTTTTTTTTTTAGGAGAGATGCGACACACATTTATTTTAGACTACGTTTAACCGCCTTCAGCTATTCCTCTTTTATGAAATCTGAAGAAAAAAAATAAAAACAAACAAAGAACAAAAACAACTTAAAACTACTTAAAAATAGAATGTTTTTGGAGACATGTAACGTCTTAAAATTTAAATAATATAAATATTTATAAGAATGCTAATTTCTTTTAATCAGTATCACCCCGTGAAAGACAGTAAAGCCACTAGGACACAAGTGGTTACAAGGTATGGAAGAATTAGGAACAAAAACATTACATCTAGCCATTTCAACTGAGACCTACTTGCCAGTCTAGTGCTGCGCTCAAATTCGCAAAGTCGACATACCAAAAAGGGAAACTCATCGGAACCATAAAAGTATTTATAGAAAAGGCGCAGGGAAGCTATTTTACGGTGGTGGTAAAGTAGCTGAAGCCGAAATACCAGTATTTTTTAGATTAAAATTGATGTTTTTAATATGTATCACCCCTTCCAAGGCAGTGAAGCTACTAAGACTCAAGAGGTTACAGGACGTAAAAGAATTAGGAACATAATCATTAATAATGAGCGGAAAGAGGAAAGAGTATTCCAGAGGATGGTAGATAGCGATTAACACTGCATTTAAATTTTTGCAGACTATAGTTGGTTGAAAAGTATGAAGCCGGAAGGGAGTTCCACAAGTGAGAAGTGCGAGAAAAGAAACTGTTAGCGTAGAACTTACGGCCACATCTAGCCAGCTCATTTGTAAATTGGTGAGATCTCGACGTTAGTCTAATCAGTCAGTTGTGCCATACACGATGCACGCTTTGGGCGATCATGTCTCGAAAGAGACATGACTGACTGGACAGAAAATTATCCAGCAGTAGGTTGCCATTGCTTTCTGCGGTAAACTGGTTGCCAGCCAAGGCTATAGATCTGTCCTATTATATAAACTATTTGAAAAGGAAGAGACGGATTAATACTTTTCCCAAGGGTATTTGTGCGTAAGTGGAACTCGAACTCGACTCCCCCAATTTAACGTTCCTAGTCAATATTCACTGCACTACAACGCACATCCTCGTACTACTAAGGCACAAAAGAGGTTAAGAGGTGGGATAGAATTAGGAACAGAAACATTGAGTGGGAAGAGCAAAATATAATCAGGACAATAGATAGTGATTGACATTGCATTTAATTTCTTTTTTTTTTTTTAACTTTGCGGATTAAAGTTAACAGGAGTTCCACACGCGAGAAGTGCGAGAGAAGAAACTGTTAGCATAGAACTTACGGCCACATCTAGCCAGCTCATTTGTAAATTGATGATATCTCGACGCCAGTTTAGTTATGCTCTTAAATTGAAAAAGTTTAGGTACCATAGCAAAAAGATAATCCAAACAATGACTATAAAAGTATTTATAGAAAAGACACAGAGGAACAACCTTACATCAGTGAGAAAGTGACTGAGGCCACGCTGCCTGTTCAGGACCAATAATATTGCTGATTCTGCTTTGAATTTTGACAATGATTATGTCATTCTTTTCTCCTCGAGTTTTATGTGATATCCATTTTAGTTCCTGCTGCCGTTGGAAGTTCTCAAATGATGTGCTTTCTGCTATTTGGTACAGGTATTTTCTTGCGATTCTGTAACAAAAGGGTACTTATATTATTATGAAATAATGCCAGATTGAAAAAAAAAATCTATAAAAATTACTTTAAATTTCGGATACAAAAATAAATCTCGTAAATATTATAATACTTTTTGAAAGGTTGTAATAAATGATGTGTATTCCGTCAGGAAGTTACTGAGCTCTGCTTTATCATGCTCTCCTGTGATCAAATTGGTAAAGTACACTTCGGTAAAAGAGTGGTTTCCTAGGGAAAAAACAGTTTTGAATCCTGCTCATTCATATTTTTCACGACTGGAAGACAACATCGAGCCTTATCCTAACATTCGTATTTTAATCATATATTCTTTTATGTTCCATGTTCCTTCAAAATGTGCACAATCATGGCTCTCCATAGCTTCTTATCATTTGTAACTAAATATGTTTATCCCTATAGTATACATCCCAGCTCCTGTTCAGCCATCCCTTAAAACAAAATTGTCAAATAGGTTGATCATGGCTCTTCACAACTTCCTATATTCTGTAGCTCTAAGCAATGCTTGCCTTCTTACAATCCAACCCAGTAACTTTTCTGTCATCTATTTACCCAAGTTTGCCAAGTAGCTTAGTCATGGCTCTCCGCTATTTCCTGTTCTTAGTAGCTATAAGCAACGTTTGTGCCCTTAATATCCCTCTCAGTCACTGTTATATATATTTTAATTGTATCACCCCGACCAAGGCGGTAACGCCACTGATGTGCAGGGGGCTACATAAGAGTAAAAAGATTAAGTAGAAGAGAGTAAAGAGAAGTACAAACCAGTTAGAAAGGAGCAAGAGAAGGATGGTAATACAGGTATGATGACAGTTGCAAAGGTGGAGAGAAAGGAAATGATATACAGGGTGGTGAAGAAAGAACTAGAGACAAGTGGTTAATAGATGAGTATTGAATTACTACTTATGATTATATATAATCGTATCACCCCGAGAAAGGCGGTAAAGCCACTGATGTGCAGGGGGCTACATAAGAGTAAAAAGATTAGAGGAGAGAGAAGAGAAGTACAAACCAGTTAGAAAGGAGCAAGAGAAGGATGGGAATACAGGTGTGATGACAGTTGCAAATGTGAAGAGAAAGGAAAGGATATACAGGGTGGTGAAGAAAGAACTAGAGTCAAGTGGTTAATAGATGAATATTGACATTGCATTTAAATTCCTGGAGGTTGTAACCGTCAGGAAAGCAAGAATATGGAAGCGAGTTCCACAGGCGGGAAGTGCGAGAAAAGTAACTGAAGGAGTAGAATTGTCGTCTGCGTTTGGTTAATTTAACTGTGAATGGGTGAGATACAAATACCAGTCTGGTTGCACGAGTAAACACCTGTTGCAGAAGTACCAGTGACTTAAGTTCGTTGGAGCAGAAGCTATGAAAGTATTTATAGAACAGACAGAGGGAAGCCACATCCCGTCGGTGGGGAAGTGGCTGTAGTCGAGCCGCCAAGTCGGTACCTATCACATTACTGATTCTCCTTTGGAGCCTGTCAAGAACACTGAGATGAACAGCAGGGGCGCCTGACCATATATGACAGCAGTACTCTATGCACGGACGAATGGCTGATTTGTATATATGCAGAAGGGATTCAGGCGAAAAAAACATCCTGGCTCGACATAGACCTTCCTAGACCTTTTGACTCAATGTAATGGTTCCACTTGAGATCGGAAGAGAGGTTAAGGCTGAGGAGGCGCAGTGTATTGCTCTCAGGGAGACTCACTTGGTCCATGCTTATGGGAGGCAGGAGAGATGCCTGTGATGATTGACAGACAACAGCTTGGTCTTCGTCGCATTGAAATCTACAAGCCAATATCATCCATTTACACGCGCTCAATAATTTTAAGCATTGTACTAGTTTGGCAGGGCTTACGGCCACATCGCATTGAAAAACTTGTGCCTGTATGATCACCTAAGTTAAGTAACGCCAAGCCTGCTCAGTAGCTAGATGGGTGACCGCTCGGGAATACCAGGTGCTATAAGTTTGGATGTGAGGTTAGTGTAAATGTTAATGGCGTGGAATTGTTAATCGGAGAGCAAAGTTCTAATTCCCGTTGGTTTCATTTTATGCACTTACACCCTTAAGTGCATTCACTTACTCGCAAATATCCTTGGGAAAGGTATTAATCCGTCTGTTCTCTCCAGCTATGGGTTAAACAGCAGAACGGATTGGGTTTTACAGCCTTGGTTGACACACAGTCTACCACAGAAAGTAATGGCAACCTACTGCGGGATAATCTTCTTCCAGTCAGTCATGTCTCTTTCGAGACATGATCGCCCAAGCGTGTATCACGTATGGCATTCAACTGACTGACTGATTAACCTTTCAGAAAGGTATAAGTCTATCTCTTCTAGCTATGAACTAATTAGGCTTGTATTACTAAACCATTTATTTTTAAATTCTTACAATCTAAAATATTTTCTGGTTTAAATATCCAGCAAATGTTTGATAATCCGTAGAAAAGTGTTGTATACCTACATATATACAGTAATGGTGTATTTCTATCCTCTTAAATACGTAGACACTATTGGATTAAAGCGGAAAATAGAGGTTAAAGTCGGAATTTTCTGGCTGGGATGAGACCTTGGGGGCACACTTTTGAACAGGGAAACTAAAAACATTGTTCCCAGGAACATCGTAAAGGAAATCACAGAACGAATCTCAGTCTGCTCGCTGATAACAGTAAGATATTCAGCTGGTAGGAGACTCCTGGATAAAGGATGGAGAGCAAGAGGTATTTACAGACATCACCGTATGATCAGAGTTAGCAAGAGGATGGAGCTGCATGACATGGCAAGAGTCATGGATAGAAGTAAGGAAGAGATCTAGAAGAGAAGCGTCACCTTCAGGGTTACTAGGTAAACGCGTGGGGAGCTCTACAACTTGCGCCAGAGACTGAGTCATTAAGATGTTCAGTGTTTGAACGCCAGTAAAACCAGTGACAGAGTATTTCAGCTCTTTGCCATATACACTTTTACCTCAAGTGTTTTTGTCTCGTGTTGCTTGCCTTTGAAACTTTCTTACTCTGACTTGCTACCCTGATAACTACAATCAATGCAGCGTCAATCTTCTACCTTATTGAATGGAGTTTACCTTGTTTCCTTTCTTCATTCCTCCCTATCAGACAAGTGCCATAAGTGAAACACGTTTGGACGATCATGTCTTGAAAGAGACATGACTGACTGGGCAGAAGATTATCCCGCAGTAGGTTGCCATTGCTTTCTGCGGTAGACTGGTTGCCGACCAAGGCTATAGAACCCAATCTGTTCTGCCATTTGACTCATAGCTGGAGGGAGAAGAGATAGATTATATTACATTATTATATTAATTATAATTAGTGGGGGATCAGTTTATTACTTCATAACAATATAAACCGATCCCCCACTTTATGTCCAGTAGAAGTTTTAATTATGTTTCCAACTATTATATTCAGTCAGTCAGTTAAGTGCCATAAGTGAAACACGTTTGGACGATCATGTCTTGAAAGAGACATGACTGACTGGGCAGAAGATTATCCCGCAGTAGGTTGCCATTGCTTTCTGCGGTAGACTGGTTGCCAGCCAAGGCTATAGAACCCAATCTGCCCTGTTATTTAACCCATAACTAGAAGGAAGAGACGGATTAATACCTTTTCCAAGGGTATTTGCGCGTAAGTGAATGCAATGAATTCAACTGGAATTCGAACTCGGCTCCCCGATTTCTCGTTCCAAGCCGATATTCTTCCCTATACTCAACCGTTTTTCTTACATTCACTCCATGTACTTCACGCAGCGTGCGAGTCAAGTATTTGTTGATATACTATTATTCCCAACCCCTGTTTTGATGATTACTCATGTAGTAACACTTTAGGATTACAACACTGGCGACGAAGATTGTACCGTTTGCAAAATTACAACCAAAAGGAATCAATCAATCACTCAGTCAATCCTGCTTTCTTTTTAGAGATTCTTTATAAAATCCAAAGAAGAAGAATATGAAATGTTATCGATCCGGATCTAGTATTTCTGTTTCAATCACTTTCCCACTGTCCTAAAAGAGCTTCCTTCTGTCTTTTCTAAAAGTATTTTCATGGCAATTGTTTTTTATATTTCCTCTTTTGTACCTGGATTTCAAGATTTTAAGTGCAGTACTAGATTGGCGGCTAGGCTTCATCAGTCTACTGTTGACTTTGCTTGGAAAACAAAGAAAATAGCATTGGATTATGTGAGGTGTGTCCTTTAATATGACAGCGAATGCTGGACAATTTCATGAACGAAGAGGGAAAGACCTGAAGTAGACGAAATGCGGTTCTACAGAAGGATGCTGAGGATACCATGGACCAAACACGTGAGCAACAATGAAGTTTTGGAGAGGATGGAAACGAAAAGGAAACTAATATTTAACATTAAGAAAAAAAACGGCTGAAGTTTCTGGGATATCTAATGATGAAGGAGGGCTTGGAGAATCTGATACTCCCAGGACATTTGGAGGGAAAGCGAGACTGGGGAAAGCAACGCATGACTTACCTGATGGGATTGAGCAAATGGATGGGAGAGCAGGGTTTAGGTTTTAGAGGTAACAAGTAAAAAGTTGTTAAGAGCTACAAGGGATTGGGAGATGTGGAGGACCATGATCGCTTACTTCCTGAAGATGAAGGAGACTGACAGAAAGAATTTCGTTACAAGTCGAGTCTGGATATAAAAGTGACAAACCTGAATTGGATGTTCTTTGCTAGGACGTTTATATTGGGTGTTCCATTAAGACAGATCGAAGTTAGCAGGAAATAAAACTGTAATTTTATTGATTTAACCATTGGGTCCTGTTATTTGAGTCATGGCAATTATGTGTGAAAAAAAAAACAAAAAAAAAACTCCCAAATATCCGCCAAGGAATAGGCAGCAAACTTCCACTCGATGGTCAAAATGTTTGATGACGTCTCTGCATAAATTGCTCTGCGATCTCATCAATATGCTTTATTATCTCATTGAATTGTTGGCTTGTCGAAATCTTCTTCTTCTATGTGCCTTGTCCTTTCAGAACGTAGACGATCATGGCCTTCCACGTCTACCTATCCCCGGTGACTCTAAGACCCTTTCTCCTGTAACATCTCGCAGCCCCCGTCCGTTCTGTCATCCACCTGCTCAGGCCATTCAGATATGTTATCCGCTGCATTCCTCTGTCTTATTTCCCTCTATCTTGCCTGTTAGTATCAGGTTCTCCAAGCCCTCCTCCCTCATTGCATGTCCCAGGAACTTCAGTTGTCTCTTCCTGATGCTCAATATTAATTTTCTTTTCATTTCCATTCTTTCCAACATCTCGTCGTTGGTCGCATGCTCGGTCCATGATATCCGCAGCATCCTTCTGTAGACCCACATTTCAGCTGCTTCAAGTTTTTCCTTCAACGTTGATGATATTGTCCAGCATTTACTGCCATATTGAAGAATTGACATCACATAGCAATCCAGTACTCTCTTCTTTGTTTCTAGCGAAATTGTCCTGTTTCTTAATACTTTACTCAACTTCTGGAACGCGTCCTTCGCCATGCCAATTTGCTTTTGGATCTCTGTGTCTACTTTCCGTCTTCGGTTAGAACACTTTCCAGATATTTAAATTTTCGTACCTGTTTGATTTTAACATTATCCACCTGTATTTGGCACTTAAATTTGAAATGACACACCAAATAGAAATTTATGGACGTCAAGTTGCACGATTGTGTTGGCTAACTGACATCCTTGTTTCAAGATATGACCTTGGAACTTCTCATTCAATAAGACCATTGTTGCATGGGCTATCTGGCATGTGACACCATCCCGTTGAAACCACAAATATTTAACATTCATAGCATTCAATTCAGGCCATAATTGCCAGGAATCAAATAACATGATTCAATAGTGAAATCAATAAAATTTTACAAATAAAACTGTTTTATTTACTGCTAACTTCAATCCATCTTAATGGCCCATATTACATTTGAGCCCTCCACCAAAAAAAATTCTTGAATAAGCGAAATATGGCAATAATTATTAATGACAGGTTCATTTTGTTTTAAATTAATTATTCAATCAGATTTATCTTAATTAAATGCCCTTTGGATGTACAGACTTTTGGCACACGCAGATAATTACTGAGTTTGCTTTTTGTAATATATTTATATTAAATATTGAAGAGTTTATCAAGCTTATGAATCCAACAGGAAAAACAGATCCAATTACAGGAGAAGGATGCGATAATTATATATATATATATAACGTAGGATATTAGGTATTTAAGTCAGGTAAATTCCGATAGAGATGAACTCAGAAGAACTCAATGTAAAATTTATTTATTTAATTTAACAGAGTAATATAATCTAAAAAAAATTTTAGATATTGTACAATTTCATGGTTTATACGTATTTCGAGGACAAACCTGCACGTCAGACCTAATTGGGTCTGACGAGCAGGGTTGTTTGCGAAATACGTTTACCCATAAAACTATAGAATATCTATTTTTTTAGAGTATATATATATATATATATATATATATATATATATATTAGAGTAGATAGACTAAACTATCGCACGGTTCACACTCCACCCACGTCTATTGAACAGGTGAAGAGGCTCATACGTTGTTCCCTGTTTAGAATGTAATTTCTGGCTTTCTCTTTTCCAATCTTTTCACTCTTATGTAGCCCCCTGCGCATCAGTGGCGTTACCACCTTGCTTGGGGTGATATGATTAATATATATATATATATATATATATATATATATATATATATATATATAATCATGATTATTAATTATTACGTTAGAATATATGAAAAAGTACAAGTTACTACAAAATGTACATTTTATTTTATTTAAACTCTACCAAAAAATTAATGAAACTTCAAACTACATAAAAGTTTACTCCAACCATCCCCAACAAATAATTAAAGTTTCCTGCCATCTTAAATGCTAGAATCAACAAGTTACCGTCTAATGAGAAAGTCTTCAATGAAAATAAGGCCCCTTACAAAATCGCTCTAAAAAAGTGACTTCAAACAGGAATTACAATACTTAGAAACCCCAAAGTTACCGGAACAAATAAACCTAGAAATAAAAAAAAAGTAATATGATCCAACCGACACCTTTCTGTCAACTATCTAATACTAGCAGTATAACCCGGCGTTGCTCTGGTGTAATGAAATCTTTAAAGCTAATCCATGGTCCTGGAACTCAGATTCTTTGGACGTTGGCACGAAATACTAAAAAGCAACAGTTTTTTCTAGTTAAAGCCAAACCGTAGACTGAAAGAAAAATGATGTAAGTCAAATTTTGACTTCCTGGTATCGATATCAAATAAGTGTTTTCGTCGTAAACTGAATTTTAAAGGCTAAATAAGTCCTCTGAGTAAATGGTATCATGGCTGAGACTAAGAACTACAATTATACCTACTTAGAGCCAAACTCGAAGCAAAGACTAAAATAAAAGGGCTGAAAAAATACAGACATACAGGCAGATAAACAGGTACACACACAAACATCTTGCCTTTTATATATATATGTTATCGATTTTCTGCACTATTGTAAGAACTGCAGTCTTGAAACTTCTGAATATCGTTTCTTATGTCTTTTTCTATGAGTGTATAAAATTTGATTAAAATCGGACCACTCCTTCTATAACTCGATTTTTTCGATTATCGATTTTCGATATATATCGGGGGTACCTCGAAACAAAACCATGCTAAGAACACTCGCAGACGCTTATAGTACAACTGTGTAAATGTTCAAGAAAATCGGTTCAGCTATAAGTAACGGACACACACACACAAATACACACACAGACACACACAAACACACATACACACACAAAGTTCCATTTATAAATAAGTTTAGATAAGATAATATCGAGCAACACCTTCTGAAATTAGTCGACAAACACTTTAAGCAGAAGATCCCACTAAATAAGATTTTCAGAAGGAAAACATTAAGAATTAGTTATTCTTGCACTAACAATATTAATAACATCATCAACTCAGACAATAACAGTATACTGAATAAACTTTATAGGTTGACTGTCGGTTTCAGTTATGGCTAAACAGCCTAGAGTCGTTCAACTATTTAAATGCAGGCACCTGAGTTCAAAAATCTACGTAAAGAACAAGTCCTTAACTGATTGAGGCACCACAATCATCTAACTGGAAGAGTTTCATCTTACTTCTGCTCTTTCGGCGACTGCTTTTATGGAGTTGCAAATCCCAATTGCACATCTCTCATTGGCTAGCCAATAATATTGCATGACAAATGGTTTTGTGTCATACGCATTTAAAGGGAGGAAAGAAAACCTCCAAAACCCCAGTACGATGTGTAGTCCAATCAAAATAATGGTATTGGAGGTGCAGACGCAAAATACACCCCAACCGTTTGCTCATTAGCGAGACTATCAAAATGGTGGCCTTTAATCAGTCGCATCCACCTTCGATGAAACATTTTCCATGTTCCAGGATACTACCCTCATTTTACCCGAGTGTCACCGTCGCTTCTGACAGGCTATTATATTCCTGATCAAAACAAACCAGACCTGTAAAGATTCACTAGTGAACCTCATTTCAACTAATAAGCTCTTTAACAAATGAAAACAACAATTAAGTTCAAAGGACCTAAGATTGTAGCTAACGACCATAATTTCAGCTCTTACACTATACTTCAAGAATTACACAAACCTAAAAATTCATGATATCGCAATTTTTTAACATGAAATATATTTTCCTCCCGTAGAAATAAAAATTAGCTTGTCAGTCAACCTTTGACACCAGTCATCGTGTTATACGTGGGCATAACATTTGATCAAAGAGGAAAATATAAACAAAAAGAACATTTATACTTAAAATCGGAAATATATACTTGAAACTTCTGGGCCACATAATGAGGATGGAGAGCTTGGAGAATTTGACATTCAGAGGGCATATTGTAATTTAGAAGGATAGAGGCAAACTAACTAACAAAACTGTAAATAAATGGCTGAATGTAGACTGAGTGCAATAGTGAGGGAATAAACTTCTAAGTTCTAAGTGATAAGAAGTTAGACAAGCAATTTAGTTTATATATATATTTGTTACGAGGATGCATTTATATATAAAAATAATATTAATAATGTATAAAAGTTATAGTAATGGATTCTATTTAGTCCTAAGCGCTATTTCCAAAAAGTTTTAATTCCTGAAGTTGTCGTAAAAATAGAGAAATTAGGAATAGAACGGTTTGGAAGATTGTCGAAAGTTCTAGTAAAGTCGAGAGAGTTTGAAAGGTTCTAGAAGTATGCAAATTAAGTGTTAGCCCCTATAAAATAGGTTTTGGGCACGGAGCAGTTGATAGCAGGATGGGTTGACCTCATCAGCTCCGGTTAAGATTCAGGGATGTATATCCAGCCGAAAGAATCTCTCTAAATCGACGACAAACTAAAACTTGAAAGTGTTGTTAAAAGAATTTGCTGTCATATCAACTCCGGTTAAGATTCAAAGATCTATATCTAGCCGAAAGAATTTCACGAAAAAGTCCGAACAATTTTTTTCCTTTTGTTATACTTAACACGTAATAATATTAATCAGTGGACCCGACTGTATCATTACGAACAATGATGCTACAGTACAGTCTCTAACTTACCCTTTCTTTACAGTACTGATAAAAAATTTTAATTACATACTATGGAATAATTACATTGGTGTGATTAGCTTCAACTTGTTGCCAACGGTCTTCTGTTAATGCAGCAAGGTGGCGTTGTATAAAGTTTTATTTCAAAATATATTTCAAATTTTCTCTTTACATCGTAGAAATTGTCTTTTTAATTCTAAACATAAGTATCCTTTTTGTTTAAATATTCCTTAAAACTTCCTTTTAGCGTACATGTTCCGTTTATGATATTATCAGCATCCTTCTGTAGAACCACATCTATGTTGCCCCTCTTTTCCGATTTTTACCCACATGGTTTCGTAGCGACAAAACGTGTACTTTCCGATCCTGTGAGACTTTATCGCTGTTAGGGCGCCGCTCCTATTTGACTACAAATGGACTGTTCCCATTGCTATATATAGCAATGGTGGATTCTCTACAGGAGAGTCGGTAGAAAGTCACTAGACTGACGACTCTACGACACTGTCAGCTCTCTGCTTCGGGTAGAGGGCGCTCTCTGCTTCCGAGCAGAGAGCAATAACCCAGTTGTGGTTCCGCCGAAGGGTAGAACCACGACTGGAGAAAACTAGACAGACATTTTTTGACCCGGCTATATGGCCGGGAATACCCACTATAAAATGACCATGTGTCACATCCAGCCTTGCGTGGGAAGGCTACTAAATACAGTCGGTAGAGAGTCACTTGAGAGTACCGGAAGTAATCACGTATACACACGTCTTACGACGGATTGGACTCTTGTATCTTTCTATTGTAAATATTACTAATCACTTCTGTACATACTAACCGTCTTTCCGCGGAATACAACTTATATTCTGATTCTGTTGTTGAGTTATTCATTTATACTTGACGACATAACAATCGCATATTCAACCGACATTTTATTCAAAGGAACATCTAGTGCATAATTCACACGCACTTTGAATTTTTCAGGGTTCTAGAGATATATAGTAGGAGCATCGGACCAGATATGGTAGCAGTATACAATGCACGGACGAATGGTCGATTTCTAAATGTATAAGATGGATTCTGACACCTTTCCTAGCATTATACATAACAATGAAATAAATATAATCAGTATTTCATGGTAGTGGAAAGCGTAAACCAAAGAAGGCGCAAATGATTTCTCACTTATGGGTTAGCATCAGCTAATGATGGCAGAAAGAAGACGTTTTCTTTCGTGAATAAAAGAAAGCCGTTTTTATCTATATTCTGAGATGAGCTAATATCTATATTATCTAAATTGTTCAGACTGCTGTCCTCATGTTTATTGCCATGTTTACGATGTTTCGGCCGATGTACTTTCAGGCCTTCTTCAAGTGCTAGAAATTTCAAACCAAACCCTTTATATTTTGATCACTGGGTTATATTATTCTCATTCCGTTTTCGATGCCACTTCCGGTAGCCATATAGCCATCTCTCTTTAACTCAACTCTCTAAGCTACTTGTTCACCACTGCTGTAGTCTGGTATTGAACCCACAACTCTTTGGGTCAAGTGACTGGAACTAACAAACGCCTATGTCCGCTGAGACATGTATGCTTGAAGAAGGCTTGGGCGTGCAACGACCGAAATGTCGTAAACATGGCAATAAAGATAAGGAAAACAGTCCGAACAAGGTAAATAATAAAAGCAGTTTTGTTCTGGAGAGCGTAAAAATTTAGAAGCCATTTGTTGCTCCAGTTAACCACTGATTGGATGTCTTTTTCGAGAGCAGTTGCCAGTTTTGCTTTGTTAGATGTGTCAGACTTGCTACTAAGACAGGAGTAAATAGTTGGGGCATCTGCATATATACCGAGTTGAGAACTGATATCATCAGAAAGGATGTTGACGACAAGAAACAGCGTAGATCCAAGAATAGAGCCTTGTGGCGCCATATTAAAGTGAAATGAACTAGAAGATTGTCCGTTCTATACTAACTCTATTACACAATTTGTTAAAAACGATTAAAGTAAACCAAATATTCATTCAGTGACACCGTAACATTTTAGCTCGCACAGATAGCCAGCATGCCAAATTCTGTCGTGCGCATTTGTGATATCTAGAGCCACAGATATGGTAACAGTTCTTATCTAAAGCTTTATAGAAAAAATCAGTGATAGCCGTTAACAGATCAGCGACAGAAAATGGAAGCCATATTGTTTATCCGAAAGGAGGGCGTGTAAAGCAAGATGATTCACAAATTCGGCCTTGATTAAAACTTCTATTCTTCCATGTGCCTTGTCCTTTCAGGAACTAGGCAATCATAGCTTTCCACGTTTGCCTATCTCTGGTGGCTCTTAGCACGCTTTTTCTTGTTACACCACGCAACCCCCGTTCTGTCATCAACCTGCTCAGGCCCTTCAAATATGTTATCCGCTGCTTTCCCCTGTCTTTTTTTCTCTCTATCTGGCCTGTTAGTATCAAGTTCTCTAAGCCTTTCTTCCTCATTGCATGTCTCAGGAACGTTAGCCGTCTTTTCCTGAGGCTCAGTATTAAATTCCTTTTCGTTTCCATTGAACAGGTTAAGAGGCTCATCCCTTGTTCCCTGTATAGGATGTGATTTCCGGCTTTCTCTTTTCCAATCTTCTCACTTTGGTTTTTTTTTCAATTGGAGTAGATAGATCTTTCGCCCGGTTCACACTCCACCCACGTCTATTTCAGGTTAAGAGGCTCATCCCTTGTTCCCTGTTTAGGATGTGGTTTCCGGCTTTCTCTTTTTCAATCTTCTCACATTGTTTTTTTTTTCAATTGGAGTAGATAGATCTATCTATCGCCCGGTTCACACTCCACCCACGTCTGTTGAACAGGTTAAGAGGCTCATCCCTTGTTCCCTGTTTAGGATGTGGTTTCCGGCTTTCTCTTTTTCAATCTTCTCACATTGTTTTTTTTTTCAATTGGAGTAGATAGATCTATCTATCGCCCGGTTCACACTCCATCCACATCTATTGAACAGGTTAAGAGGCTCATCCATTGTTCCCTGTTTAGGATGTGGTTTCCGGCTTTCTCTTTTTCAATCTTCTCACTTTTTTAATTGGAGTAGATAGATCTATCTATCGCCCGGTTCACACTCCACCCACGTCTGTTGAACAGGTTAAGAGGCTCATCCCTTGTTCCCTGTTTAGGATGTGGTTTCCGGTTTTCTCTTTTCCATTCTTTTCACTATTACGTAGCCCCTGCACATCAGTGGCGTTACCGCCTTGCTCGGGGTGATACGATTTTAAAAAATCCTTTCCAGAACCTCATTATTCATAGGCTTGATCTATGATATGCGCAGCATCCTTCTGTAGAACCACATTTCAGCTGCTTCAAGTTTTTCTTTCATCTTTGACGATATTGTCCAGCATTTACTGCCATATTGAAGAACTGACATCATATCCAGTACTCTTTTCTTTGTTTCTAGCGAAATTTTACTGTGTCTTAATACTTTACTCAGCTTCTGGAACGCGCCCTTCGCCATTCCAATTCGCCTTCGGATCTCTGTCTTTCTGTCTTCTGTTAGAACACTTCCCAGATATTTAAACTTCTGTACCTGCTTGATATTAGTATCCCCCACATGTATTTAGCAATTTTGGCTCCTCTTTTTGTTGATGACTATGTATTTCTTAAAATACTTAAAAACTGACAATACAGAGGAAGGTTCCCAACAAGTTGGAAACAAGAAATATCTAAGCGTTTGTTGTTAAGTTTGGAGAGAACAGGAATCAGTTCCAGATCGCATTTAATCGTTTTATATTCTTGGGAAGATGCTCCGTTTTCCTCTTACCATTTGGTTCTCTACTTGAACCCAAGTCGTTTGTACATTTCCTTGTCTTTTGGTTTTCTTACCATGCAATGCCTTTAAAATTTGTTCTGGAGCTGATTTTGGTTCGTGCTATTACTATTTGATTCTATGGTCAAACGAAGTCATTTGCATAGTTCTCTATTATTAATTCCACCCTTTCATACCTGCTCTTTATTTCTTTTGAGAGGTGGTCTATTTTATCAGTTTTCACCACAAAGGTGAAACTAACGATTTTCACTTTGCTATCATTTGTGATATCTTCTAGGCTGTAATGCCTCCTTTTTTTCTTTTTAGGTGTCCTTTGAACAACCATATACATGCAATTATTGTTGTTTTTGTTACTATATTTTTACTCTGGGGACTGTTTCAGCGGGAATGGTGACCATATAAAAAAAAATATTTCCTATATTATTTGTTAGAGTAACGGTGTATCTTTATAGGCCTCGTCCAGGTGTGTTCTAATACCACTTCAACTCTGTCTAATTTCGTAATGCAGGCTGAATCTACAAGCAGGAAGGCCAGATATAATTGCATCTGACAGGGTAATAAAAATATTGAAAAGAAGCAGTAATAGTCTTTAGGGCAAATTTAGTTTGGTTTGCTTTGTTTAATGGCATATGAACTTTTTGTAGGTCACCTAATGCCAAAAATTAATTTTCCTGGTAACTTTTGTAATTTTTTTTTTTTGTAAATTCAAAAACATATCGCTACTAGTTTTATTTTCTATAAAAAAAAGTTTATTGTTTTCTCTGAAAAAAGTTTTTCTATAAAAATGTGTTTTTATATTTTCTTAATGTTTTAAACCCAGTTTGGAGGTTCACTATCTGGGACCCTAACAGGTACCTCCACACTGAGTTAAGGTGGGAACAGTAGCAATTTAGAGGTGGTTCCACGCTCCTCAAAATCTCCCGATCAGAGAACTTGCTACCGGATGTAGTTTATCGTCATAGCTAGGACGAGTAAATTTAGAGAACAGTGCAAAGACAACCCCCCTAAAAACTCAATAATAATTAAAGATTGAATCTTCATAGCAGCCCAGAACAAGACATGAAGGAATATGCCGGTTAATAAAGGGAAGAAGGAAATAATTTATTAAACTTCAAATCAAGTGACTGCATGCTCCCTCAACACTTCAGTACTCTTTCAGTATTATACATCCTTGTGCAGACTGAAACAAGACGAATAACGTATTCCTTTGATCTTTCACACTTTCCCTGATCACGTATACGTCGTCTCTTAGGGTTGCTATTATCTTCCGCTCGTATTTTCCTTTACGTTTTAGACTGATATATCCAGCTTGTTTCTTCGCCTTGATGACAAATCTGACAGTAGAAAGGCCGACACCAACAACATCCACGACCTCTCTGTAAGGTTTACAAGTGTGTGCGTGCATCGTTACAATTTTCGTACGCTTTCTTGGAGCAACGTCCATCGCAGACAGTGGCCGTTGAACAACTAATCGATAGTCGAATCAGTAATGTCTGGGCTTGATAAAAATTTGACGCAATCACGGATAACGCAATAATTTTCAAGGCCAAACAAATTTCATCATACACAGCCATAGGGGTTAAATGTTCAATGAGAAAAAGAAGTACGTCGTTGAATGTTCCAGAGAAATAGTAGTAAAGAGTTAAGTGTCCAGAATTTTAGTCGTAAGTAGCGAATGTGTTTAATAAAGTCTGTGTTCCTTTCCCTTCTTATATAGCCGACGAGAAAGTGAAAAGGAAGTATCTGGCTTCTACCTTTACAAGAGCCAGGTCAGACCGAAAATGGGGTCTATTCCTCACTTTCCAGTATCTGTGGTGCGTTGTGGTGCAATGGCTATCGACTCGGAACGACAAATCGGGGAACCGAGTTTGAATTCCAGTTGAATTCCTTGATTCACTTACGCATTAATACCCTCAAGTTATGGGTTGAATAATAGAACATATTGGGTTCTATAACCTTAGCAGACAAACAATCTACCACAGAAAGCACTAGCAACCTACTGCGGGATAATCTTCTACCCAGTCAGTTAGGTCTCTTTCGAGACATAATCACCCAAAGCGTGTATCACGTATGGCACTTAACTGACTGACTAGTATCTATAGATACGAAAAGCGTCTCCACGTTCTTGAGGGTGACCAGTTATTTTCTATCCTGCACCTCCTCTCTCATTGACGGTATATGGCAAGCCAATCATTGCTCTATAGAACGAACTGCATTTCTTTCTAACGGCTAGGTGCCACCACACCACTCACACTGTAGAAAACCACCTCTTTATTCGTGTTTCACTTGTGAGACGTTAGTTCCGCTCGAACACCTTATTCCTGCGAACCACTGCTTTGCGGATCCGACTCCAAAGAAGATGTTTTCCCGACCAGAAGCCGTGACAGCCATGCCTGGTGTAGCAGAAGGGCATGTATTATGATTATTATTTCGTTTTTCTTTATAAAAATAGGTTCTTATCGGTTAATCCAGGTCGATCAAACAGTTTCCCGTTTTAATATATCGCCAAGAATCTTGATGTGTCTCCTAAGTTGACTTGCCTGCCTCATACTTTAAATTAAAAAAGAAACTAATCTTCCCGAGACCCGATCATGATTCAACCGACTACTTCTGCTCATCAGCGGATATTTACTAAAGCTCATCTTAATATCTTTAATCAGTTACGATCAGAAGCCATGAAAGATTTATTAGTGTTACGTTTTTTTTAATCATTTCACCCCAAGCAAGGCAGTTTTACTGCCATTGATTTGCAGGTGGTACAAGTTATAGGGGGCGCCAAAGAATAGGTAAGAGAAGGATGAGGATACTGGTGGGATGACAGTGGGATGACAGTAGAGTGGATAAAGAAGCGAAAGGATGCGAGATAGATGACTATTGACCTTACATTTGAAATTTTGGAGATTGTAGCTGTCGGAGAAGCAAGTAAACGGAAGGGAATTCCAAAGTGCAAGAAAAGAAGCTGATAGAGTAAAAGTTGAGGTTACATTTTATTGGTTTCACTGTAAAAGGGCGGGACCTAGTTGCTAGTTTAGTAGCTCGAGTAAGTTCATACATAGGGGGCACCAGTGAGCTAAGTTCATCGGAGCAGAAGCCGTGAAAGTATTTGTAGAAGAGACACAGGGAAGCCACATTACGCTGGTAAGAAAGTGACTGCAGCTGAGATACCAAGTCGGGATCGATCACATTACAGATTCTCCGTTGGATTTTGTGAAGAACCCCGAGGTGAATAGCAGGGTCACCCGACTAAATGTGGCAGCAGTATTCAATACACGGGCGGATGGTAGGTTTATATATGTGCAGGATGGATTCAGACGGGAAAAACGTCCTGGCCCTGCACAGTGAACCGAATTTCTTAGCAGCGGATTTAGCTATGGATTCTATGTAGTCATTCCACTTGAGATCTGCTGAGAGAGTTAACCCGAGGAGACGCAGTGTTTTGCTTTCAGGGAGACTAGCCTGATCCATGCTAATGGGGGGAGGGTAGCAGCGATTGTCTGTGATGGTTAATAGATAGCAGCTTTGTTTTGGAAGCATTAATATTCACGAGCCATTTCTTACCCCAGTCTACCACAGATTAAACGACTATTACTATAAATTGTTTTTTCTTGATAAAAAAAAATATTTTAATTCTAGGGCACAATAAGATAAGAAGGCTTGGAAAACTTGATACTCGTAAGACAGATTGAAGGTAAAGACAAAAGAAAACAGTGTATAACTTACTTAATTAGCTTGAGTAATGAATGGTGGAGTAAGGTTTAGGAGTGATATCAAAAAGAGAAAATTTATTAAGAGCTACAAAGGACAGGAAATTGTGGAGAGGCATGATAGCCTACGTCCTGAAGGAACACGGCATATAGAAAAAGACGATGAAGAATAATTACTCATGTTCTCATTATTTTTTAAATAGATTTGAAACTAAATAAAAACGTTCGGCGGGAAAATATAAAAAACTGAAGAAGAAAAAAAGATGGCCGATGAAAGATAAGAAATAAAAAAATGAAAAGCCACTAATTGTAATTATTTAAATCATACTGATACATACCGATATGACATATTCAGACATACCAAAAGGATGTTTACATAATTTAAAGATGAGTCGAGAGGGGCAACTCCCGCTCATCGTTTTCTGTCTGACACCCAAAATATTAACATTTTGCCGAATGGTTAAAAATATTTAACAGTCTTTTTGTTTTTGTTTTTCTTTTTCAAAATATTTGATTTCAGCTTTGAAAAACATTAAAAAATATAAGAGATTTGAAAGTTAATTAAAATTAAATAAAGTTTTTGCTCCATTTGATTGGGGAAATACACTGGGTTATTAATATTATTTCCAGAAGGACCCATCAAAATTCCACCAGGTTGACTTCTAAGTTTATTTCTTATCTCATTCCTCCGCTTGTTTCTAACATGTATCTTTTAGCCTGTATCTTCTCATTCGTTCCCTTATCCCACTTGCTGAAACCAGAGATATTCCACATTAAATAACTATGATTATCTCTTATCTCTTCTGCCACTTTTTCCTGTATCTTCACATTCTCTTCCTTGACCATCCCAATACAACTAAAATTATCTCATATGTGATTATCTCGTGCCACCGCTCCTCTCTCACCATTTGCCTGTATCTTCTCATTCTCACCCTTATCCCTTCCAATAGGGTTGGTTTAATGTGGAGGACCGTATATAGTACTCCACATTAAACCAACCCTATTGGAAGGGAGTACCGTATATAGGGAGGTGAGTTGTGGTGCAGTGGATATCGACTCGGAACGACAAATCGGGGAGCCGAGCTCGAATTAAGAAAATTATCCCGCAGAAGGTTGTCATTGCTTTCTGTGGTAGACTGGTTGCCAAGGCTATAGAAACCAATCTGTTCTATTATTTAACCCATAACTTGAGGAAAGAGACGGATTAATACATTTCCCAAGGGTATTAATGCGTAAGTAAATGCAAGGAATTCAACTGGAATTCGAACTCGGCTCCCTGATTTCTCGTTCCTAGTCGATATTCACTGCACCACAACGAACCGTAGATACTAAAAAGTGAGGAATAGACCCCATTTTCAGCCTGACCTGGCTCTTGTAAAGGTAGATGATAGCCCGAGAAGCCCGAGAAGCCCGAGAAGCCAGATACTTTCTAGAGCGGTACAGAAAACCAATTTTTCCTTAATCTTTAGCAATGAATCGTGTGTACGAGTTCCATTTGACGTCTGATGTGAGTTTAAGGCCTAATTGTCTCGCAAGGGATGTGTGTTGTCGTGCAGTGGATATCGGCTCGGAACGACAAATCGGGGAGCCGAGTTCAAATTCTAGTTGAATATCTTGCATTCACTTACGCGCAAATATCCTTGGCAAAGGTATTAATCCGTCTCTTCCGTCAAATTATAGGTTAAAATAATAGGACTAATTGGGTTCTATAGCCTTGGTCGGCAACCAGTCTACCGCAGAAAGCAATGGCAACCCACTGCCGGATAATCTTCAAGTATTTTCGAGACATGATCGCCCAAACCGTCTATCACATATGGTACTTAACTGACTGACTTACCGTATTTAGAAAAGTCATGGATAAATATTGCACAGTCTACGCGACAATCGTCACACAGTCGTCGTATCTGCCGAACTTAGCAATAAAATGCAATGCAGAAGGAGTTACCACAGGATTTGTAGATTAAACGGTATTAAAAGGTCCTAAAGATGATTTAATGTCAGAAATGTGGATACATTTAGCTGATTTGACTAATTTCAATGACAAAAAAATAAAAAACTCAAGACAGTGAAAAAGTAAAACGAGATAATTATAATTTTTTTAAAGAATCTTAGTTTGCACTGGTGATTATGCAAAGGCGTTTGACAAAATACGCCACAACGAACTGATGGAGATGCTCGGCAGCCTGGATATATTTGGGAAAGACTTGAGAATAATCAAGAATCTTTACTGGCAGTAAACCGCTTGCATACGGACAGGTGATGAATGCAGCTGTGGAAGAAATCCCATCACTCAGTTTTTCTTGTATTAAACAAGAAAAATGGCTCGCGTTTGTCAAGCAGCTTATCTCTTCAAGATGTGTTGATTTTAAGTAACCAGCACTTTAAAAATATTCCATATAATTTCAGAACATAGGCAATCACGCTACTCCACACAATCATTTTTATTATCTCTAAACTAAGGACCGACATGAGCAACAGGTGTCACCAGACCGTCATCCGGCGACTGTTAGCAACAACGGCGTAAATGGGACAGTTTTTCCCAAAATATGTCCCTCGCCCGGGAAGGAATGACATGAGCAACAGGTATCTCTGGACCGTTACCCTGCGACTGTGCACAACAAAGAAAGGATCACCTTGGGGACATGGAACGTCAGGACGTTAAACAAATGCGGACAACTAGAGAATGTCAAGCAGGAAATGAACAGATAATCAATATTCTGGGAATATGCGAAACCAGATACCCAAATAATGGCGACTTCAGCAGCGACAACCATAGGAAAATATACGCCGATGGCAAAAATAATGAAAAAGGAGTCGGCTTAATACTGGACAAAGAAATGAAGAATTGTGTTTTGGGATACTGCCAGTTCTCCGAAAGAGTTCTCCTGGTCAAACTGAAAGGGCGACCGTTCAACATAGCAGTTGTAGTCATATATGCACCAACAACACAAAGCACCGAGGAAAAAATATAATCTTTTTACTCCACTCTAGAGAATGCCAAGAATCATGGGAGATTTGAATGAGAATCATGGGAGATTTGAATGCCAAAGTTGGCAAGGAGAGGGAAGGTATGACAACTGGAAACTTTGGTTTAGGAATCCGCAACGAACGAGGAGAGAAATGAGTCCAATAGTGCATAGCAAATGACCAGGTAATAACTAACACTTGGTTTCAAGAACACCCACGACGTTAATGGATAGGGAGAAGCCCAGAAGGTGACACAAAAAACAGATAGACTACATAACCATAAACAGTAGATTCAGAAATGCAGTGGTTCAAAGCAAAGCCTATCCAGGTGCTAACTGTGGAAGCGACCACGTCCAAGTCATCTGCAAATTAAAAGTGAAACTCCGGAGATAGAAGCCTAATGCAGCACCAAAACTGATATGCAACGTACTCGTGAATGACCTCAAACTACAGAAAGAATAAACTAACAGCGTGAAAACCGAATACGAAGAACAAACTAGGAAAGGACACTCAAAATGGGACGCGCTTAAGGAAGCAATACTGATATCAGCAAACAACATTGCCCCAAAGGAAATAAGACGCAGAAAGAAAATCGGGTAGATGACTGAAGAGATTCTGGACATGATGCAAAGGAGGCAGAAAATGATATCAAGACATGGAATGGAGTACAGGGAACTACACAAGGAAATAAGAAGAAAATGTAGACAGGCTGAAGAGGAATGGCTCAATGACAAATGTGCAGAAGTAGCGAGATTGAGAAGTAATAATAAAGCAGACATGCATCAGGAAATAAAAGACAAAAGACCTGCTCTTCAACAGGATGTATAAAATCTAAGGATGGAACAATCGTTTTGGAAAAGAGGAAATACTCCAACTTTGGGAAGAATATATAAAAGATCTTTTCCACGACAAGAGAGAGCAACCAATAATACGCAATGATGAGGACGGACCGGAAATATTAAAGTCTGAAGTGGAATCTGCAATAGCCAAATTGGATAGAAACAAAGCATCGGAACCAGACGGCATAGTCATAGAGCTGCTGATGGCCCTGGGAGAATTTGGTATAAAAAAATAATTACTGAAATAATAAATGAAATTTATAATAGTGGGGTTATACCAGATGACCTCAGCAAGTCTATCTTCATAGCACTACCTAAGAAGCCAGGAGCAAACGAGTGCGAACTCCACAGAACCATCAGTTTAATGAGCCACATAACAAAACTGATCGTCCGAATCCTGATGAACAGAGCGAGAAGCAGAATCAGGCCAGAGATAGAACGAGAACAGTGTAGTTTCGTTAAAGACACGGGAACAGGAATGCCATATTTATGATTAGGATGCTCTCTGAAAGGGCAATACAAATGAAGAAGGACTTATATCTGTGCTTTATTGATTATGCGAAGGGGTTTGACAAAATACGCCACAAAGAACTGATGGAGATGCTCGGCAGCCTGGACATATTTGGGAAAGACTTGAGAGTAATCAAGAATCTTTACTGGCAGTAAACCGCTTGCATACGGACAGGTAATGAATTGAGTAGATATATAAAGATAGAAAGGGGCGTAAGACAGGGATGTGTCTTTTCACCGGATTTGTTAAACTTGTACAGCGAGAATATTTTGAGGGCCTTAGAAGTTATGCCTGGATTCGTAATCGGAGGCCACAATTTAAACAACCACAGGTACGTAGATGATACAGTGCTGATAGCAGACACAGAAGGAAACTATAAGACCTTCTACAGAAGGTAGCTGAAGGGAGTGACAAGAAAAGACTACAAATAAACTGCAAGAAAACCGAATGCATGGTCATCAGTTAAAAAAGGCAGCCCAAAATGCCAAATACAGATCGGGGATACTAGAATTAAGCAGGTACAAAATTTTAAATACCTGGGAAGTGTTATAACAGAAGACGGAAAGGGCGACACAGAGATCCGAAGACGAATTGGCATGGCGAAGGAAGCATGTCAGAAGTTGAGTAAAGTATTAAGAAACAGGACAATTTCGCTAGAAACAAGGAAGAGAGTACTGGATTGCTACGTGCTGTCCGTCCTTTAATATGGCAGTGAATGCTGGGCAATATCATCAAAGAAATGCAACTGAAATGTGGTTCTACAGAAGGATGCTGCGAATATCATGGATCGAGCATGTGAGCAATGATGAGGTATTGGAACTGATGGAAACAAAGAAATTAATTCTGAGCATCAGGAAGAGACTACTGAAGTTCCTGGGACAAGCAATTTCATCATGATATCCGCAGCATCATTCTGTAGAACCATATTTCAGCTGTTAAAAGTTTTTCCTTCATCTTTGATTATATTGTCCAACATTTACAGTCATATTGAAGAATTGACATCGCATAGCAATCTAGTACTCTTTTCTTTGTTTCTAGTGAAAATTTCCTGTCTTAATACTTTACTCAGCTTCTGGAACGCGTCCTTCGCCATTCCAATTCGCGTTCGAGTCTCTGTGTCGCACTTTCCGTCTTCTGTTAGAACACTTCCCAAGTATTTAAATTTTTGTACCTGCTTGATTTTAGTATCCTCCATCTGTATTTGGCATTTTGGGTTGCTCTTTTTGCTGATGATAATGCGTTCGGTTTTCTTGTAGTTTATTTGCAGTCCTTTTTGTCACTGTCTTCAGCTATCTTTTGTAGGTCTTGATGTTTCCTTTCCGTATCTGCAATCAGCACTGTATCATCTGCGTGTCTTATCTTGTTCAAATTGTGGCCTCCAATGACAAATCTTGGCATAACATCTAAGGTCCTCAAAATAGTCTCGCTGTACAAGTTGAATAGATCCGGTGAAAAGACACATCCTTGTCTTACGTCCACGATGTTGAATAGTGACTGAAATCGAGATTCCAGAACAGCTTTTCATTTGATCTCAAACACTGATCACTGGCTTCAGTCAGAAATACGAACGACTATTTGCAGTTACAAGGCAGACTTAAATATTGCATATTATTATAGTGTGAATTTGCGCGTAGCGTAATGGTTATCGGCAAGGAAAATGAGAAAATGAGTCATGCAGGACCCTTCTTTGAATTTACAGACCCCTTTTTGAATTTTGTCAAAATTTTGGAGATCTGTAGCATAAGCACCATCTGAGATATTGCAGCAATCTTCAATGGAAGGATGAATGGTAGATTTCTTAACGTGTAAGATGGATTCTAGTGAGAAAAATTTTCTGGAAAAACATAGTGAAAATATATTAGTTCATAGTGCTGTAGTGGATTTGTCTTTGTTTCAAAATATAGACGATCATGGCTCTCCTATCTTCTTTTTCAATATCTATAAATTACCATTATTTGGAGGAAAAGATAGCCAAACGGTTTCCCCCTTGTCACCTTCACGGGTTTTTATGTTCAGATTTGAAGATTTATTACCCCACCAAAACTTACTTCTTACTTCCCTGATAGATACAATCTTCAAACGTTTAAATACGACGTCAATTGCCATCTTTTTATCTCATTGACTCCTATCCTTCTCTTATCCTTTCTTCGACATCTCCTGTACATTGTTTTTTCTCTCACTGTAACCCCCTACGGTCCTGCATTTCTTGGAATGAAATATTTATAAAAAAAAAAAAAAGAATAAATAACCTCGTCTGCCATACGTTTTTTTTTTCTAAAGGTATAACTGGTGAAGAGTTTGGTTCATGCCTTTCTAAGGAGCAGTAATAAAAAGTGAATTTTGTATCTCCAGCCGAAGTTTGTAACCGACTGACAGATTCCCTTTTCTGAATCGCTAACTATTACTGCACCAATTCACTAGGAATCAATTTTGTAGCTTTTATCGGGCGTATGTATACAACTTGTTGGCCCATTTGTGGAGTATATGGTGAGAGATTCACGATGCTAGGCGTTGTCGCTGTGATTTCTGCAGTAAATAGTTTTTTTACAGGGTGGAGTTTTTAGTTCCACACCCAACCAGTCTCGAATTCATAATTGTCTTTCTCCTAAAGTGGTTAGTCAAACAAAGCTAGAGACCACAGCCAGCCCTTCTATTAACCCCATAGCTGAAGGTGGGGGAAAGAAAAAGATTTTTTTTTAATTGATATCACCCTATGTAAGGCAGTAAAGCCGCTAAGACACGAGGTGTGGAAGAATTAGAAAAAGAGACATTAATAATGAGCGGGAAAGGGAAAGAATAAACAAGGAGACAGTAAATAGCAATTGGCATTGAAATTTTGCAGCTTAAAGCTGAATCGAAAGCATGGAGCTAGAAATGAACAACAAATGAAAAGATTTTTGTTTTTTTATTTAATCAATCTCAACCAAAGCAAGGCATTAAAGCCACTGAGACACAATGGGCGTGGAAGAATTAGAAAACAGAAACACTGCTAAAGATCGAGTACAGAAGAATAACAAGGAGATAGCGATTGACATCGGCAGATTAGAATTGGCTGGATAGCATGGAGCCAGAAGGGAGTTCCACAAGCGATGAGTGCGAGATAAAAGGCATATTGTCAACTCAACTGTAAATTGATGAAACCTCGTCGTCATTCTAGTCAGTCAGTCAATTGCCATACATGATACTACGCTTGGACGATCATGTCTCTCTCGAGACATGACTGACTAGGCAGAAGATTTTCTCGCAGTTGGTTGCTACTGGTTATCAACCAAGTAGAACCCATAGTTGGAGGGAGAAGAGATGTATTAATACCTTTCCCAAATGATAGAAATGAATTCGACTGGAATTCAAACTCGGCTCTCCGATTTCTCACTCCGAGCTGATATCCATTAAACCACAACGCACATGTCATTTAAGTGCCATACGGGATACACGGTTTGGTTGATCATGTCTCGAAAGGGCAGGAGATTATCCCGCAGTATGTTGCCATTGCTTTCTGTGGTAGACTGGTTGCCAGTTAAGGCTATAGAACCCAATATGTCCTCTTATTTGACCCATAACTCTAGGGGAGAGACGGATTAATACCTTTCCCCAAGGGTATTTCTGCGTAAGTGAATGCTAAGAATTAAGCTAGAATTTAAACTCCGCTCCCCAATTTGTCGTTCCGAGTCGACATCCACTGCACCACAACGCACATGTCTTCTTCTATGTGCTCTGTCCCTTCAGGACGTAGGCGATCATGGTTTTCCACGTCTCCCTATCCCTTGTGGCTCTTAGTATGTTTGCTCCTGTTACTCCTGGCAACCCCCGTTCCGTCATCCACCTGATCAGGCCCTGCAAATATATTCTCCGCTGCCTTCCCCTGTCTCTTTTTTCTTCTATCTGGCCAGTCAGTATCAGGTTCTCCAAGCTCTCTTTCCTTATTGCGTGTCCCAGGAACTTCAGTTGTCTCTTCCTGATGTTCCGTATTTCCAACACCTCATCGTTGCTTGCATGCTCAGTCCACGATATCCGCGGCATCCTTCTGTAAAACCACATCTCTGCTGCTTCCAGTTTTGTCCTCATTTTCAATGAAGCAACTGAAATGTGGTCATACAGAAGGATGCTGCGAATATCATGGATCGAGCATGTGAGCAATGATGAGGTATTGGAAATGATGGAAACAAAAAGGAAATTAATTCTGAGCATCAGGAAGAGACAACTGAAGTTCCTGGGACACGCAATTTCTTCATGATATCCGCAGCATCCTTCTGTAGAACCACATTTCAGCTGCTTCAAGTTTTTCCTTTATCTTTGATGATATTGTCCAACATTCACAGTCATATTGAAGAACTGGCATCACATAGCAATCCAGCACTCTTTTCTTTGTTTCTAGTGAAATTTCCTGTGTGTTAGTACTTTACTCAGCTTCTGGAACGCGTCCGTCGCCATGCCAATTTGCCTTCGGATCTCTGTGTCGCATTTTCCATCTCCTGTTAGAACACTTCCTAGGTATTTAAATTTTTGTACTTGCTTGATTCTGGTATCCCCGATCTGTATTTGGCATTTTGGGTTGCGCCTTGTGCTTAAATTCAAAAAGTGTCCCAGAGCGAAGAGATGGTATGTGTTTATACCATCTGAAGCGTATTTCTACGAAAAGGAATGCAGGGGATGGTATTTAAAATTTGTTTGTTTCATTTTTTTCATTTTCTATGCTGATAACCACTACGCTACGTACAAATTCACCACTTGCTACAATAACGATGTTTGGTTCTGCCTTGTGACTGAAATAGTCGTTCGTATTTCTGACTGAAGCTAGTGATCAGTGTTTGAGATCAAACAAAAAGTTGAATTCCACGGAGGGCAGGATATACCACTTGGAAGATAAATATAAAACCTTTCTGCCTTCATTTAAAATTACTGCTTATTTGAAGGCAATATAATATTAAAAAAACACTAGCAGTATAGCCCGGCGTTGTTCGGGTGTACTAAAAGCTTTAAAACTAATCCATGATCCTGGAGCTCAGACTCTTTGGACGTTGGCACGAAAGACTAAAAAGCAATAGTTGTTTCCAGTTAAAGCGAAACCGTAGACTGAAAGAAAAATGAATGGATGTAAGTCAAATTTTGATTTCCTGGTATCGATATCAAATAAGTTTTTTTCGTCGTAAACTGAATTTCGAAGGCTAAATAAGTCCTCTGAGTAAATGGTATCATGGCTGAGACAAAGAACTACAATTATACCTACTTAGAGCCAAACTCGAAGCAAAAACTAAAATAAAAGGGCTACAAAAATACAGACATACAGGCATTATAAACAGACACGCACACAAATATCTTGCTTAATATATATATATATATATATATATATATATATATATATATATATATTATCGATTTTTTGCATTATTGTAAGAACTGCAACCTTGAAACTTCTGAATATCGTTTCTTATGTCTTTGTCTATGAGTGTATTAAATTTGATTATAATCGGACCGCTCCTTCTATATCCCGATTTTTTCGATTATTGATTTTCGATATTCATCGGGGGTACCTCGACACAAAACCTAGCTAAGAACACTCGCAGACGCTTATAGTACAACTGCGCGAATTTTCAAGATAATCTGTTCAGCCGTTTCAGAGTCTATAGGTAACGGACACACACACACACACACACACACACACACAGACAAAGCTCCATTTATAAATAAATTCATATATATATATATATATATATATATATATATATATATCAGAAAACAAGAGTTATATATTTTTACCAATCCATTGGTAATAATATATGTTGCTGTTACACACACAGACACACACACACACATACACACACACACACACAAAGAGACAAAGTTCCATTTATAAATAAGTTTAGATCTTGTAAAACGTAATAAAACAGGAACTAAAAAGTAAAAATTAAAACAAAATCCCTTTATTATTAATTCTTACTAGTTTATTATAGACGGTAATATTTTTAAGTTTTTATTTTTTGAATTTTTTTTTTACTTATCTTTCCAGAAGTTGAATAAAAGAAAATGTAGAAACGGTTGCATGAACAGAACTAAGTAAAACATTTGGAACGTATTAGTCAGTATTTGAAAGCTTTCTAAAGTCGTCAGTCAGTCAGTTGGGTGCCATACGTGATACACGCTTGGGCGATCATGTCTCGAAAGAGACATCACTGATTGGGCAGAATATTATCCCGCAGTAGGTTGCCATTGCTTTCTCCGGTAGACTGGTTGCCGACCAAGGCTATAGAACCCAATCTGCCTTGTTATTTAACCCATAACTGGAAAGAATAGACGGATTAATACCTTTCCCAAGGGTATTTGCGCGTAAGTGAATGCAATGAATTCGGCTGGAATTCGAACTCGGCTCCCCGACTTCTTGTTCCGAGCCGATATCCAATGCACCACAACGCACATTCGTACCCGGCTAAATGACATTTCTTCAGTTCATGTGTTCGGTTTAAGTCTTCTAATACAATGAGATCTATCTATCGCCGGATTCAGACTCCACCCACGTCTATTGAACAAGTGAAGAGGCTCATCCCTTTTTCCATGTTTAGGATGTGGTTTCCGGCTTTCTCTTTTCCAATCTTCTCACTTTGTTTTTTTTTGTTTTTTTTTTCAATTGGAGTAGATAGATCTATCTATCGCCCGGTTCACACACCACCCACGTCTATTGAACAGGTGTAGTGGCTCATCCCTTGTTCCCTGCTTAGGATGTGGTTTCCGGCTTTCTCTTTTCCAATATTCTCACCTTGTTTTTTTTTTCAATTGGAGTAGATAGATCTATCTATCGCCTGGTTCACACTCCACCCACGTCTATTGAACAGCTGTAGTGGCTCATCCCTTGTTCCCTGTTTAGGATGTGGTTTTCAGCTTTCTCTTTTCCAATATTCTCACCTTGTTTTTTTTTCCAATTGGAGTAGATAGATCTATCTATTGCCTGGTTCACACTCCACCCACGTCTATTAAACAGGTAAAGAGGCTCATCCCTTGTTCCCTGTTTAGGATGTGGTTTTCAGCTTTCTCTTTTCCAATATTCTCACTCTTTTCTTTTTTTTTTCTCAATTGGAGTAGATAGACTAAACTATTGCCCGGTTCACACTCCACCCACGTCTATTGAACAGGTTAAGAGGCTCATCCCTTGTTCCCTGTTTAGGATGTGGTTTTCAGCTTTCTCTTTTCCAATATTCTCACTCTTTTCTTTTTTTTTTCTCAATTGGAGTAGATAGACTAAACTATCGCTCGGTTCACACTCCACCCACGTCTATTGAACAGGTGAAGAGGCTCATCCCTTGTTCCCTGTTTAGGATGTGGTTTCCGGCTTTCTCTTTTCCAATCCTTTCACTCTACCATAGCCCCCTGGATTTAGAAACAATGATTGTCTCAAGGTGCGTTTGGGGTCCATCTTGAGTTTCAATGTTTCGCGTACCCAGCTATATAGACGTTATTAGAAAATATAAAATACAACAATTAGGCATTATTCAGTTCTCAATGGGTTACGTTGAATTGCGTGTCGTTTCTGGCATCTGTTGCCGACGCCGTTACAAGTGTAAAAATATGGGTTCTATATAACTTGTTGGAATGCAATGAAAGTTTTAAAAACGGTAACGCAGCAAGAACAAAAAAGAAAATAGAAATTAACATTCAAAAGAAAAACCTTTTTCTCTCTTCTATTAGCATGGTTTATGCTGTATCTATGGGGAGATGGTTAATGTTTAATAATTCAGCCTTGTGTCATATGTTGTGAATTCCGGGTGAGGAACCGCACAAAATAATGAACAACAAAACAGATATTGAGACAGAAAAATAGGTTATATTAAACGTAAAGATACAAACTGGAACGAAGTTTAGTAATCCAGGAATACGATTAGTAAGGAATATATATATATATATAAGACTTTGAAGTGAAGTCGTGCTGGAAATAGTATATCCGTGTAATATTATTCTGGCTGAGTGGAGTTTAGAGCTACTATGTATACTGACGCGGTATTCTCTCTATAACTTCGGTATCTCTCGGTAAATTACGGATCAGTCCGGTACTCTAACGGATCTCTCCCGTTCTCACTATGACAGGAGTATATGTGGACTCAAGTTGAGTTCATTACCATAGAAAAAGGGGAGATCCCACACCATCATACATAACCGAACCTCCTACAGCTTACAAGTTTTATCCAGAATTATCAGAAGTTTTTCATCAGATGGTTGATAGGTTGGTTGTATGAATTTGTGTAGAATAGTGGAAGAATAAAAATATACATTTTTCATCTTAAAATAGAAATTTATTAAAAAATATAACAAGAATAGGTAGTAGTTAATGTTCAATGAGAACGTTAAGGGTATCAAGAGTTGTACAAATGTTCATAGTAGTAATTTGTTGAAAAAAAGTTTAGACTTACGTAGGTATGTATCTATGAGCGTTTGTTTGGTAGGAATGTCTTTGAATGGAGAAGAAGAAGTAAAATGAATCAGTACACGAGAAAGAAGGAAAAAGAGAACAATGTGCGACGCGACCTTACGTCTGGGTCGTGGTTAAAGTTTCTCCCGTTACATTTTAGTGTGTCGTCTCGGTGCTCCTAACTGACGGTTTGGCACTAATGAATGAAGTCTTTATAGTCATTTAGATTTTTTGCATTGGATCGCTAAGTCTTTTTTAGTCTTGCAAATCTCTTCCATTGGTCAGAAAATCAATTTAACATCTGCTCGTGAAATCCGTTTTTTTTTCTTTAAACACATGTCCAATCCTTTTCTATTTAGCAAAACCAGGATTTCACATGTCATTGTAAATTTTTGTAAAAGTGAAGAAGAAGTTTGCTGTTAATTCTTAATTTCCTATCCGCCATAATGCTAACATACAGGAGAGTGGATTAGTGTAAAAGAGTGGAATAATAAAATATACATTTTTCATGTTAAAATAGAAATTTATTAAAAGGAAAGAATAACATAAGTTGTAGAAGTTAATGTTCAGTTAGAAACATTATTAAGAGCTTAAGAGTAGAGTTCGTACAAAATGTTCTAGTAGTAATTGTTGACATAGATAAGGAGAAAGAGAAAGAGGACAATGTCCGAGAGCTTGAAGTTTGAAGTTACATTTTAGTTCTTTAGTCGGCTCCCATCTGTCTCTTGACTGATGCAGATGTCATTTATATAGTCTTTTTGAACTTAGCACTGGATTACTAAGTTCTCAAGTCGTGCAAGTCACTCCCATTGGTCAAAAATCATTTTGACACTTACTTGCAAAATCTGGTTTCGACTTGTTCCTTAAGCAGATGGTCAATCCTTTTTCTATTTGGGAAAACAGGATTTCACACGTCATAGTAAATTTTTGTAAAAGTGAAGAAGAAGGTTGCTTTTAATTCTTAATTTCCTATCCGCCATAATGCTAACATGCAAAAGAGTGACTCGTGTCTCCTCGATCTAACATTTTCGGTTGACATGATGTGAAAAATCTATATTGAATCCATTGTTTGTTCAGCTGCTAAGAAAGTCGGTTCACTGTGGCATAATAGACCATTTTTCTCTCCACTCTTATCTTACATATCTATAAGTCTACCATTCGTCCATGCTTAGAATATTCCTGCCACGTAAGGCCCGCTGCTTTTGCTATATATTTAGAGATTCTTGATAAAATTCAAAGAAACAGCAATATTATTGGTCCTGACCTGACGTCTCGGCTTCAGTTATTGTCCCTCTGTCGTAAAATTGCATCACTGTGCCTTTTCTACAAATATTTTCATGACAACTTTTCTAATGAACCCTTCGCTGTTGCACATAGACTTTATAAATCTATGCGCAGTACTAGATTGGTGACAACAATTTACTGTTGAATTGGCTGGACGTAACCCTAAATTCTATGCTGTTTCTTTTCTCACAATTCTTGATCGCGGAAGTCCCTTTTGGCCCCATACTTTGCAATCAACTTTGATCTTCAAAAATTTAAATGCAATGTCAATCATTATCTACTATCTTCACACGCAGTAAAGTAAATATTTATAAACTCCTTTGATGCACATGTTATTGTGCAGTATTATCAAAAGAACCATTCCATTTTCATTTACAGTTATTCACTTGGCAATAAATACTAAAAAATAGTATGAAATGCAGCATTTGTTTAAATAGGATGGCCTAATAATTTTGGCCGGTAGTGTATGTTTACATGGCCTTTTGATGTTGTTTTGGTGTGAGGAACCGCACCCAAATTTTATAAAAGTATTTTGACACACCCTATATATATATATATATATATATACATATATTTACTTATTTATTGAATGACCCTCGAAGAAGCCCTTATACCGAAAAATTCACCTTATTTATTGAATGACCCTCGTAGCAGTCTTTATACCGAAAAATTCACCTTATTTATTGAATGACCCTCGTAGAAGTCCTTATACCGAAAAATTCACCTTATTTATTGAATGACACTCGTAGAAGTCCTTATACCGAAAAATTCACCTTACTTATTGAATGACGCTCCTATATATATATATATATATATATATATATATATATATATAATAAAAATATATATATAAAAAAGATTATATATATATTATATTATTTAAAAAAGATTATATATATATATTATATATATATATATATAATAAAAATATATATATATATAAAAGATTATATATATATTATATTATTTAAAAAAGATTATTATATATATATATATATATATATATATATATATATAATAAAAATATATATATATAAAAAAGATTATATATATATATAATCTTTTTTATCAGCAGTCAATAACAACTTATTCCGATCGGTCCGAATTACGATTATTCATTATTCTAAATATGACGCTACTGGTCGACATGTGGAGTCAGTTAAATATTCAATTTTCAACACAGCACTTCCCCCTCCTCACTGGGTTGATATGCGTTGCATCCTTTTCAGAAACTTTCATATCTTGCCCAATTCGGTACTTGGGTACGTCAGATTGTTCATATTAACCGACCTTACTATCTTGATGAGTTTGCCTTTCTTCTGGCTCACCTACAGACATTGCTGCTAACGTTTTTCGCATATAGTTTCACCTTATTTACATATCTACATCCACCATGTCTATATTTGAATTGGTTGTGTTCAAATCTTTTTCCTGCAAGTGATTTTCATTTTGTAATAACTTGAAATTTTAATAATCAGCGCACATGATAAGGCTCGTCTTGGGTAAAACTGATGCCAAAACTTGCTGTCAGAACGATGAGCTCCGAGGTTATGGGATTCTTTGCAAATCCTGAAAGGCGTTTATATATATATATATATATATATATATATATATATTTACGCCTACTTCTGACTAATATTCAAATGAAATATTTGGCTTTTCCGCAGTAGATTTTACGTGAAAATTTACATAAAAATTTTATCAGCAAAACAGCAACACATTCCTGATTATGCTTGCCAAAGGTTGTCTGGGGATCTTGATAGCTTAATAGCTTGTCTTCGTTTATTTCTTCGCAATTGGCCTTCAAATTCAAAATTAAAAGTGTCTTCAGACTGTTTGCCTGTTCTTTCTCACTACTTCATCTTGTGTTTTTATATTCGCTTTTTTTACTTTCTTTTTTCTTCTCTTGCCTTTCTTTTTTTATCGCCTCCATCTACTTTTCTTCATCTCTTCGGGTTTCCTTTTTATCACCCTTCTCATCATCATCATCGTTGTCGTCATCACTATTTACATTACTCGGACTATTGTGGTCATCTTTGTTGCCATTTGTACAACATTTCGGCCGTTGTACGCTCCGGGCTTCTTCAGGTGCTAGGAAGAACAGAGGAGGACATGACTAAGGACTGTGTGTACGTCACAAATAACAAATAACAGAAACAACAACACTTGAGGATTTACATAGGTAGCGAAGTAATCGTTCTAATCATTTTATTTTTACATGGTTTTATTCTTTTTATATAGTTAATCGAGATAAGGGCTATGTAATTTGTTGTTTTAAGCATAGACTCGCAGCAAAACCCAATATGTTAAAGGCGTTGTCTTCACAATCGCCTTTAAAAACCTTCAGTTTGATTTTGAAGTAGGTGCGATTTGGTGTTCGGTGTCTGTTGTGTGTATTTGACAAGACGAAAGATGCTCATTGCCCGGCTTACACTCCTCTCCAATCCTTTGCACAGAAATAGAGGTTAATACTTTGTTTCCAGTTTAGGATTTGATTTCCGGTTCCCTCTAATATCTTTTCCTTCTCTTTCACTTCTGGTAGCCTCATTGTGTCTTGGTGAAATTATCACCTTGCTTGGGGGTGGTGTCCGCTACTCTGTAACCATCTATCTCGAGTGGCACTTGGGACCTTTATACAGGTTGCATTATTGTAAAAAAGTATCCTTCTATGAGGTTCACTTAGAAACGGTTGTCCATTTCGAAGCAATATGCCCAAACGGTTTCAAGCGGGTTCTGCTAATATCTCGTCATGGTTTCTTTATTGCTTTAGTTAACAATGGCACCCAAGTTCCCTGTTAAACTTTATATGCAATCCATTCTAAACATCTAGTAATTTAAACCGTATTTTTCTTGTTTTGATCTGACGAAATTCATATGACACGTACTGCCAGTAGGTATTTACAGAACATTGGTTAGTCAGTCAGTTAAGTGCCATACGTGATACACGCTTGGGCGATCATGTCTCGAAAGAGACATGACTGACTGGGCGGAAGATTATCCCGCAGTAGGTTGCCATTGCTTTCTGCGGTAGACTGGTTGCCGACCAAGGCTATAGAACCCAATCTGTCCTGTTATTTAACCCATAACTGGAAGGAATAGACGGATTAATACCTTTCCCAAGGGTATTTGCGCGTAAGTGAATACAATAGATTCAGCTGGAATTCGAACTCGGCTCCCCGGTTTCTCGTTCCGAGCCGATATCCAATGCACCACAACGCAAATCCTGGTTAGTATGGCACCGAAACAGCTTTCAATGAAAGCAAGAAACACCTGTATTTTGGGCTTGGGTGAGAAAAATAAAAATGAGAGGAAGCCGAAAGGAAGAAGAAAGAATTTCAAAAGAACATGAAAGAAAATATTTAAAAAATCCAAGAATGATAAAAAGAGAATAAAAGAATGAACAATAATGATAACATTAGCCGCTTCCTTATAAGGAAACATTCAACATACATTGATCCAGCAGTGATTACTGCTCAATTTAGCCTTTTCTTTCAATTCATGGCCATTGAGCTAGGATCAAACTATAATATCTGTTCTCTATATGCCTTATGGCAATGCTGTTTTTTTATCATTTTTACCCCATGCAAAGAAAATAAAACCACTAACACTGAGTGCGTGATAGCAGGCGAAAAAAAAACATGAAAAAGAGAGAACCAATAAAATAACAGAAATTAGGAGGACAGTAGATAACGATTGACATTGCATTTACATTTTTGAAGATCAAAGTTGACTGGAAAACAAGAATCCGAATGTTTTAGTTTTGTTGAAGTTATACAGTTAAATTTCTTTAAGAAATTGTTAGATCTAAACTTATTTATAAATGGAAATTTGTCTGTGTGTATGTGCCCGTTACCTATAGACTCGGAAAGGGGTGAACCGATTTTATTGAAATTTTACACAGTTGTACTATAAGCGTCTGCGAGTGTTCTTAGCTAGGTTTTGTGTCGAGGTACCCCCGATAAATATCGAAAATCGATAATCGAAAAAATCGGGTTATAGAAGGAGTGATCCGATTTTAATAAAATTTGATACACTAATAGACAAAGAGATAAGAAACAATATTCAGAAGTTTCAGGGTTGCAGTTCTTACAATAGTGCAGAAAATCGATAATTTATATCTATAAAAGGCAAGATGTTTGTGTGTGTGTCTGTTTATCTGTCTGTATTTTTTTCAGTACTTTTATTTTAGCTTTTGCTTCGGGTTTGGCTTTAAGTAGGTATAATTGTAGTTCTTAGTCTCAGCCATGATACCATTTACTCAGAGGACTTATTTAGCCTTCAAAATTCAGTTTACAACGAAAAAAACTTATTTGATATCGATACCAGGAAATCAAAATTTGACTTACATCCATTCATTTTTCTTTCAGTCTACGGTTTCGCTTTAACTGGAAACAACTATTGCTTTTTAGTCTTTCGTGCTAACGTCCAAAGAGTCTGAGCTCCAGGACTATAGAATAGTTTTAAAGCTTTCATTACACCCGAGAAACGCCGGGCTATACTGCTAGTATATATATATATATATATATATATATATATATATATATATATATATATAAGGTGCGATTGGTAAATTGTCGCAGTTATTTTATTATTTCAAATATTCTTTAGGCTGAGTCTGAGCTCCAGGACCATTGATTAGTTTTAAAGCTTTCATTACATCCGAGCAACGCCGGGCTCTGCTGCTAGTATCTATGTATCAATATCATGAAAATTTTCTTTCATGTTGGTTAATTTTGTTTAGCGGTAGATCAGCTATATATGGTTTATGTAATATCGAAATTTAGTTATTTTGAACACAATTTTATGCTTTTAACTACAGATAACTTGTATTGCTTGTCATTTTACTATAAAACATATTGTTGGCAATTTTTAATATAAAAATCATCGTATTTTGTTTTAACTTGAGTGGATCACTACTTGTACATAGCCGGAATCCTAACATCTGCTATCACTAGTGGTTAAAGAGTAACAGCAATTAAGATGTAGTTCCATGCTTTTCAAAACACCATATCTTCTGATCAGAGGCCTTACTGCTGGATGTGGTTTATCGTCATAACCAGGACTACAAAATGAAGAACGCTGAAGCACTGTTGGGTCTTATTTTCATTCAATCTTCTGCAATAAGCACCAGGCTTCTGGTGTGGACATAATACTATATAATTTAAAATAAGAATAATTTACATAATTTATCTGTGATAATTTATATTTAATGGTGATTTTAATGTAAAAATGAAAGATGTTTGTTAACAGATTTTATGTCTATTAAATTTTCATATTTCATGGTTTTATCAAATTAATTTTGATATCATAACAATTGTATAAATTGAACATTAGATTGTTATCATGTTCTACCTTAGATAACAAACAGCATCCAAGCTTCTAATTGATATAAATCAACAATAAAGATTACAGCTAAGAGGTCTTGTTTTGAAACATCAATCAAAATAATTATTAGTGTAAAATTTAAAAAAATGAAAAGTTGTATGAATATCTACACCTTACATGAAAACTGAAAAATTACGGTAAATTGAAGGTGATATTTGTAAATACTAAATATCAAGAATATAGTGCTTTTTAAATTGAAATGTAGTATGAAAAATAAACTTATTGATAACCTCATTCTAAGCATTTTGTTAGATTTCTGGCATAGAGCTTACAAAGGACCTTTGTGTTATAAATTGCAACTGAGTAAAAAAAAATCTTTTTTTTTCTTTTTCTTTCATAAATATCAAATTTATGGATGAGTTTTTTTTTTATTTTAAGTTGAATAGAGGAAGTTAAAAATGCATGAGAAATATAGTTTTTTCTCTTTTTAACATTCAGTGCTTTTTCAAGATATATTTGACATTTGATGTTTTTTTTTTTTTTTTTTTACAACAAATTTCAGAAGAGTCTATAAAACTCTCTGTACTTATCAAACTGACCATCTTCATTTTGATATATTATTTATATAACTGGAACATTAAACTGTTATGTTTATTCTGAATAACTCGGAGCATCTAAGTTTCTAATTAATAGATATCAATAATAAAGATTATGGCTAGGATATTGTGTTTTTGAGACATCAATCAAAATAATTATTAGAGTAAAATTTAAAAAAATGGAAAGTTTTATAAATATCTACACCTTACATGAAAACTGAAAAATTACAGCAAATTGAAGGTGATATTTGTAAATGTTGTTGGAGAATTAAGGAGACTTACTGTCATTCAATCTTGTGTATTAATCACCAGACATCTTGTGTGAACATAATACTGTCTGATTTAAAATAAAAAGGAATATAATACTATATAATCTATCTGTAAAGCTTTATATTTGATACCGAATTTGGTGGAAAAATTGATTGTAACAGATTGTAACATCTATTAAATTTTCATGTTTCATGATTTTACCAGATTTGGATAACAATCATATAAATTCAACATTAAACTGTTATCATGTTCTATCTTGGTGTTATGGTAATTTACCCAGGGCAGATACGAACGCTTCAAAACTATAAATAAGCAGCTGTTTCTTCTTTGTGCTGCGCGGAACAGAGAGAGGTCTATTCTATTAGATAGCTCTGACAGCCGGAGAAATACAGTCACACTGGTGATCTTCTCAGGTTGTATTTGCTTATACTACTGTTTTTATTAATATATTCGTTTTAACTCTATTCCGGTATTGTGTCTTTATTTCTGGCCCCTAACCAGGCCACAACAGTAAGATAACAAATATCATCAAAACTTATCATTGATATATAACAATAATAAAGAATGTAACCGGGGCGTCTTTTGTTGATCAAAATAAATATCAACTAACGTCCAAGAATCAACTCACGTTCAAGATCAGCTTCAAATGATCGCTCGTATGTTTAGCCTTGTGGGCTCGACTGATCACTTGCTCGTTCAGCGTCGATTGCTCGACTGATCGCGTGTAAGTTCAGCGACGATTGCTCGATTGATCGCTTGTACATTTCACGCTGATTGCTCCACTCATCGCTTGTACGTTCAAAATCGATTATTCGACTGATTGCTTGTACGTTTAGCGTCGGCAGCTCGACTGATCTCGTCTACGTTCAGCGTCGATTGTTCGTCTGATCGCTTGTACGTTCAGCGTCGATTGCTCGACTGATCGCTTGTACGTTCAGCGTCGATTGCTCGACTGATTGCTTGTATGTTTAGCGTCGGCAGCTCGACTGATCTCGTCTACGTTTAGCGTCGGTTACTCGATTGATCGCTTGTACGTTCAGCGTCGATTGCTCGACTGATTGCTTGTACGTTCAGCGTCGATTGCTCGACTGATCGCTTGTACGTTCAGCGTCGATTGCTCAACTGATTACTTGTATGTTTAGCGTCGGCAGCTCGACTGATCTCGTCTACGTTTAGCGTCGGTTACTCGATTGATCGCTTGTACGTTCAGCGTCGATTGCTCGACTGATCGCTTGTACGTTCAGCGTCGATTGCTCGAATGACGACTTACTCGTTCAGCTTCGTTGATTTTCTTCATAGCTTTTTATTGCTTCTTTACACGTTTTTGTCGACTTTAATCCGTTTGCATTTTTCCGTTTGTTTTTCTGCCCTCTTTTGATTTTAAACTCTCCCCGTCTCTGCTTTGCATTATTTTCTCTTAATTTCTTCTGATTTAAACCGTCTCTGCTTCACCTTCTCCTTCTCTCTCTCTATCTGCTTTACCATCTGTCATCTTCATCCAATTATTTCTTTAATCCTTTCCTTTTAGATGCTCAATTCGAAAATGAGGTCGAACTAAAGGATGAATAAATCTCGACATTATAATTCATGGAAGTATTTATGAGTTATTAGCCGAGTTTAAAATGGGAGAGGAAAGGAAAGAAAGGAAAGTTGGTTATTACAGACCTCAATACCGCCTTCCTTGCAATTGTTTGCTACTTTGATATATATATATATGTGTCGTAAACAGGAGCTGACTTTTCCAGATACTGTTAATTTTAATCGATTTCACCCCAAACAAGGCAGTAAAATCACTAGGACACAAGGAGTTACTGAATGTGGAACTATTCGAAAACAGAAACCTTACTAAGGATTAAGAACAAAAAAAGAGTAATCAAGAGGACATTAAGATTAAAGTTAGCTGGAAAGCAGGTAGCCGGACGGGATTTCCACGAGTGAGAAGTGTAAAAAAAGAAACTATTTAGCATAGAACTTACGGCTACATCTAGCCAATTAAACTTGTTTTTTAATCGTATCATCCCGAGCAAGGCGGTAATGCCACTGATGTGCAGGGGGCTACATAAGAGTAGAAACATTAATCAGAAAAGAGTGAAGAGGAAGACGAACCAGTTAGAAAGGAACAAGAGAATGACGGAAATACAGGTGTGATGACAGTTGCAAAAATGGAGAGAAAGGAAAGGTGGTGAAAGAACTAGAGTCAAGTGGTTAATAGATGAGTATTGACATTGCATTTAAATTTCTGGAGGTTGTAGCCGCCAGGAAAGCAAGAATATGGAAGCGAGTTCCACAGGCGGGAAGTGCGAGAGAAGAAGCTGTAGGAGTAGAATTGTCGTCTGCATTTGGTTAATCTAACTGTAAATGGGTGGGACCCAGTTGCCAATCTGGTTGCACGAGTAAACACCTGTTGCAGAGGCACTAGTGACTTAAGTTCGTTGGAGCAGAAGCCATGAAAGTATTTATAGAACAGACAAAGGGAGGCCACATCTCGTCGGTATTAGTGAGGCCTCGTCAATGGTTTAGTGCTGTGCCTGAATTCATAAAGTCTATGTAGCATGGTGAAGAGCTCATCTGTTGCCATGGAAGTAATGATAGCAAGGTGGGCAGGTTTAGGGCTATGGAAAGGTGATTGAAGCCGACACGCCGGATCAGGACCAATAATGTTGCTGATTTTTGTATTTAATCAAAGATCTCTAAATATATGACGCGAGCACCAGACCATATGTAGCAGCAATATTCTAAGCATTGGCGAATGGTAGACTTATAGATATGAAAGATAGATTACGGAGAGAAACATTGTCTATCATGACACAGCGAACCAACTTTCTTAGCCGCTGAGCTACGAATGCAACTCCATAGAACAAGGTTTAAAATGTGTTTCAGTAGACATTTTCATCGTAAAATTAAACTTACATTTCAGATCCTAATTCCAATAGTAGGGACATCAGCCATCACCAGGACTTCACAAAAATAAATAAATAAAAGCAGTTGATTGATTGTTTTTATGGCTTAACCGTTTTGCGGTTATTTAAAGCCAGAAAATATTTTTAGATTAAGAGAATTTTGGAAGATAATAATTTACTGATTCTAGTCCTACAAATTAACCCATAGCTGAGGGAGTAAAGATAGTTTTATACTTTTGCGCATAAGTTAACATAACGAACCCGATTAGAATAAGGTGCGTTGTGGTGCAAGGATGTGCGTTGAGGTGAAGTGGGTATACACAAATCGGGGAGCAGAGTTCGAATTCCAGTTGAATTCCTTGCATTCACTTACGCACAAATACTCTTTGGGAAAGGTATTAACCCGTCTCTTCCTTCCAGTTATGGGTTAAATAATAGGACAGGTTGGATTTTATAGCCTTACCTGGCAACTAGTCTACCGTAGAAAGCAATGGCAACCTACTCCGGGATAATCTTTTGCCCAGTCATTCATGTCTCTTTCGAGACAAAGCGTGTATCATGTGTGGCACTGAACTGACTGACCCATTAGACCATCCAAACATTCAAGCTTACATCACCTGGTATTCTGAAGCGGTCACTCATCTGAACAACCAAGGCTTCGAATGTTGTTTTAAGGCTAAAAAAACCTTCATTACTCGATGCACTGGTGTAGCATACTATTCACTATATTATACTAATAAAATATTTAATTCCTCAATGAAAGTATAACGAAGTATTTAAGTAAGATTTTAAATTAAATTAAATTAAAATTTGTCTCACAGCTGCTTTTAATCAAATTTTATCTAGCATTAGAAAAAAAAATTGATTCCACTTTTTGGTAAATCTCTTCTTCTCACAAGACAAACAGTGAAATAATATACTAGTAAAATACGTCAAATTGTAAACATTTGCGTTCTCTGTTTATTTCTGACGAAGATGGCCATTTTTCTTGTGAGTTATGTAAGTCGATCCGAAAACATTTTACCAGAGTATTCACCAGACAAGCAAATAACTGTCGATTCGCGCAAAAACATTCCCTTTGAGGATGGCATTTTTGTTTTGCCAGCTGTAGACGATGCTGTAAAACTACCGTTGAGAGGCTTCTTTTTTGAGTGCCGGTTGTTTGGTCTCATCTTGCAGTTTTCAATTTGGAGTAATTTCTCGACACACACAGGGGTCTGCAGCAATGGTATTCTCGTCAAGCATAAATGTAAACTAAATGAAAAAAATTGTGGTTATATTGCCAAGGCAAATTAAAATTGAAAGCAGAAAAATTGTTGCGTCAGTTTTAGTTAAGTAGTTATTACCTGCATACAGCAAAAATCTATTAACATGCCGGATGTTATCATGACCCGCCACAATTTCCTATTCTTTGCAGTTCTAAACATTGTTTATCTCCTTGCTATTTCTACTAGTCTCGTCATCCATTTTCTCAAAACTTTCAGTTATGTTATTCGATGTTCCCTCAGCCCTTCAATATGTCATTTGCTTGTCCTATTCTCCAAGCTCTCTTTTCTCATTATAAATACTAAGAATTTCAACTTTTTTTTTCTGATTAAATGTTTAAATGTATAGATGGCGACGACAAGAGACAAGAACACAAATGAAACCCACTCGATGGCGACAACAGGAGACGGGCACAAAAAGTAGCACTCGATAGCAAGAGACGAAGACAAAGAAGAAACACATTTGATGGCAACTTAAGGAGGCAGGAACAAAAAGGAAACGCAGTCGATGGCGACGACAAGAGACGGGAACAAAAAAGAAATATTCTCTAAGGCGACAACAAAGAGAAGGGAACATAAATTAAACAATTGATGGCGAACGACAAAGCAGAAAGACAAAACACTAATTCGTTACTATCAACCAAAAGCACTTCAATCCCGATTATATACCACAAAGTAACTTCGACGCAAAAACTTTAAGAATCATTTCTTTCTTATTTTTTACTGAGGAATTAAATTGCTGATGCCAGATCCACTTTTGTTATACTTCTATATAGAACAAGAGAAAAAAAAACCTCTGAATTTAAACCTCCGCTGCCTTGCAGCCACACCCAATCATGAGAAAGGCCTCGGGTGTAAACGCTGGGGACAAGACAAGAGCCGGAGTCTTTAAGACTGGTCGATGTTATGGTGAACTTCGTTCTAGCAATTCCTGCAACAACGTTGGTTTCAAGCTATATTTTACATTATCTTTCTCTTGAATAACATCGGTTTCTTAAAGAAGGGATACGTGCTTCAGGGGCAAGCGCCAATCTCATATAAAAACCTACCCGGCTCTGCGTAACATTCCGAGGGGACACTCCAGCAACACCGCAACGGCACACAGCGAAAAAAAAAAGAAGCAATCTACTGATAGGATGATTCCGAAGATCTTTCTGTACGTGGAACTGACCACCAGCACGTGAGAGGCGACGTCGTCTTAGATTCAAAAACATCGGCAAAAGTGATACTAGGGCGATGATCACGGACATTGTGAGGTGGGAAGATGCTACCAAGGATTGCTCACGCTAGAGATGCGATTTGCACCGAGGGATGGAACGAGTTGAGAAGCGTGCCGTCGGGAGAAGCGTGCTTTGCTTGAAGGAAAGAAGACAATATGGTCACATCAGGGGAGAGTGTCTTCACATGCATTGGTTGCAGTCGAGACAGTCACTCTTGTCTGCGTCGCCATCAGCAGCTGTGACAACGTTTTGAACGCAGATCCATGGGGTCTCTTATTTCACACACACACACACACACACACACACACAGAGAGAGAGAGAGAGAGAGAGAGAGAGAGAGAGAGAGAGAGAAAAGTTTACTGCAACATAAGAGACATTGTGTTTCGGTATTATGTTATTAGCACCTCGTCAGGCAGTGAAATACTATAACTGTTAGGAATCATTATATATAGAAGCTTAAAGACAACACAATTTTTACCAAATTCAGACAATTAAGGCAAGAGGATTTCCTGAGGGTTGGCCTCAGTGAACCAATAGAAAATCAGGTCATGATGTATCGGAGAAATTTGATTGTAAGAGTAAAGGGGGATTGAGACTTAAAATGACTTAAAACCCAGGCATTTTCTATACCACTGATGAAATAAATAGATACATATGTAGCAGTACGCAAGTCTGAAAGGTTATCACGTGTCATTGTCAAATGTTTACAAGACTTTCTTTAAGTTATTATTCAACCTAAAGTCGTGGACAAGAGACAAAGACGAGAAAGTTTATTTTTTATTTTTAAATACACTTCACGTCAAACATATATTGTTGATTTAGTGGATCATCTATACGTTAAACCGTAACAAATTATCAGAAGATAGGAGAATCAATGAATATATGCTAGAGGATAGATTATAGATATCTAGTAATATTATATTAGGAAAATTAACTATACTTTAGGGTATATTTTAGACGATGATGACAAATGGAAGTAACTTCCTTACGTTTATTGACTAAGTTTAGTTTTGGAAATTTCATAAGTTGTAATTTTTCTTGTAAGCATAGAAAACATGGCGTATGTTTTTTTTTAACATGTTCCATTTGACAACAGGGTTTTTACTGGCATCATTTAATTGCCAATAATAAGTGGAAAGTGATGTGCTATTACCATAATTTTTATTATTAAAAGATAGGGCGTAAAAATAATGGCGCCTTTTAAAAGGATTCTTGGTACAGCCGATATAAATTTTATTACTGTGGGATTTTTTATGAGAGAAATAGAGCAGAGAATTAGTTAGGCATATTTTTAATAACTTGAAACCCAGAGATTTTCTATGCCAGTGATGAAATTAATTGAATGATACATATGTAGCATTTAGCAAGTCTGAAAAGTTATCCCGTGTCATCGTGAAATGGTTACAGGATTTTTGAAAGTTATTTTTCACATAAAGTAGTGAGCAAGTGACAAGTAATTATCAGAAGATGGGAGAATTAATCAATTTATGCTATGGGATAAATTAGAGATAAATTATAGATGTTTATTTATAGTATATGAGGAAAAATATTTTAGACAATGATGACAAATAGAAGTTACTTTATTACATTTATTGAGAACTTTTAGTTTTAGAAATTTGATAATTTGTAATTTTTTTCTGTAAACATAGAAAACATGGCTTACGTGAAGATTTATAAGTTTTGCTTTTTTTTTAACATTTTCCATTTGATAGCAGGGTTTTTATTGGCATCATTTAATTGACAATACTAAGTGGAAATTAATGTGCTATTGCGGTAACTTTTATTATTAAAAGATGTAATGAAAGTAATGGCGGGTTTTAAAAGTATTTTTGGCACAACCGAAGTAATATTTTTTTACTGTGGGGTTTTCTATGATGGCGTAGATAGACTGTAGAGTCAGGCATTTATTTGCTAATAAACACTTAATTGGTTTTCGGCAATTTCAGTTGATATTAAGCTATAGCTGTAGAGATAACCTTGAGAAGACATAGAAAAGATAAAAATAGAATTTTAAACAGATACAAACAATCAACAACATCCTAAAAAATTAACAATCACAATAACAATAATGGCAATTGTCGAAAATCTATTGAGAGTTTATTAGCAAAAAAATGTCAAACTGACTTTCTAACAGAAAAATTATTTCACTGCCTGACGAGGTGCTAATAAAATAGGACCGACACACAACGGCTCTTGTGTTGGCAGTAAACTATATTTTTATCAAAATCTTATAATAAAAAATATTACCATATATATATATATATATATATATATATATATATATAAATGGAACTTTGTCTCTGTGTGTGTGTATGTGTGTGTGTGTGTCTGTGTGTGTGAGTGTCCGTTATCTATAGACTCCGAAACGGCTGAGCCGATTTTCTTGAAAATTTAAACAGTTGTACTATAAGCGTCTGCGAGTGTTCTTAGCTAGGTTTTGTGTCGAGGTACCCCCGATAAATATCGAAAATCGATAATAAAAAAAATCAGGTTATAGAATGAGTGGTCCGATTTTAATCAAATTTGATATTCTCATACACAATGATATAAGAAACGATATTCAGAAGTTTCAAGGTTGCAGTTCTTAAAATAGTGCAGAAAATCGATAATATATATATAAAAGGTAAGATGTTTGTGTGTGTGTCTGTTTATAATGTCTGTATGTCTGTATTTTTTCAGCCCTTTTATTTTAGTTTTTGCTCGAGTTTGGCTCTAAGTAGGTATAATTGTAGTTCTTAGTCTCAGCCATGATACCATTTACTCAGAGGACTTATTTAGCCTTCAAAATTCAGTTTACGACGAAAACACTTATTTGATATCGATACCAGGAAATCAAAATTTGACTTACATCCATTCATTTTTCTTTCAGTCTACGGTTTCGCTTTAACTGGAAACAACTATTGCTTTTTAGTCTTTCGTGCCAATGTCCAAAGAGCTCCGGGACCATGGATTAGTTTTAAAGCTTTCATTACACCCGAGCAATGCCGGGCTATACTGCTAGTATATATATATATATATAATTAAAAGAAAAAATACCAAAGAACCTTATGTAACTTGGAGTATATTAAAAAAGACCAAACCTTGTAACGGTGGTGATTTTGGCAGATAGTGCCAAGAAGAGAAGCTAGCCATAGTATCATTTGCAGAACGAGAAAGGTTGCTAAATAAATGATCCGAAATAATGTCTGGATGTAAACAGCTCAGAAAATATATTTTAGGATCATACAAACCCGGATGAAAATTTTTTTCAATTCTTGACCAGCTCTTCTCTTGTTTAAACTTCCAGTTATGTGTTTTGAAGATTCCTGTAATGAGTTCAAAAAGACGTTAGGAAATTATTTAATATAAAACGCCTAAAGATACCGAAAGCTTGAAACCAAGGTTGCGAAATCGACTGAATGATAATATATATATATATATATATATATATATATATATATATGAAATTATTTCTTTGAACATTATATTTGATCGATACTCGTATTTTAAGTAGATATTCTGTTTATAATCAAACAGTATTATATATAATACTGTTTGATTATAAACAGAATATTCGGCAGGATTCGAATATATATATATATATTCAAATCCTGCCGAATGATACACATATTCGTACATATATATATGGGTGACCGCTTGGGAATACCAGGTGCTGTAAGCGTTTATTGACGGATGTGCGTTGTGGTGCAGTGGATGTCGGCTCGGAAAAGGAAATCGGTGAGCCGAGTTCCAATTCAATTCGAACACTCTGCATTCACTTACGCACTGGTACCCTTGGGAAATGTATTAATCCGTCCCTTCCCTCCAGTTATGGGTTAAATATCTGAGGTCTGTTGTTCATGCGATCCGTGGCGAACTTCTGCACCAATTGTTTGTTATCAGCAGTTCCAAAAAGTGTAGATGGTGCTACACAAACCTTCACTACTCAAAACAATTCTTTGTGTGGCAGTGTAACTGAGTTAGACACTCATACGTCGAAATCGATGGGAGAGTCCATAACACATATATATATATAAAGACAGAATTCTAAGCAAGACCCAACAACCGACCACGGTTTCGCCTAACGGCTCGTCAGGGAAAATTGGCCAACAAAAGAGCCAATTTTCCCTGACGAGCCGTTAGGCGAAACCGTGGTCAGTTGTTGGCTCTTGCTTAGATTTCTGTCTTTGTTTGCTCTACTTTGGTATTGAGCACTTTAGTGTCAGGGTTTTCGTCTTGGGTTTATTTTTCTTTCTTACAAGTGCTTGTTTTTTGTTTATGTACTTCGTTTGTTTCGTTTTTTGCTTCCCTTTTTTTCCCCTCCGAGAGTTTGTCCTCGGTGGGTTGTACAAGACGATTTAAATTATAGCTTGATTAATACTAGTTCTACTATTGGTATTGTTGTTGCTATAGTTAATATTGTCATTATTATTATTATTATTATATATATATATATATATATGATGTATTTGTTACTAAATACAACTGCCTTTAACAGCTAAAAACAAAAGTTTCTTCCGAGAAACTGTAGCCATTTCTAAGTTTATTTATATCCGTTTTCATATTTTTTTGTCTACTCATCCATCAATAAATTCCCAGAATCATGTAATTATAAACGTTCAAGTCATTTGTCAGAAAAATAATCCTATAGTTGACATCTGGATTTCATATCAAAAACCAACTTATGAGGAATCAGTGCTCCTCGCAGCCTTGTTATCAAAACCATTGACATCCTGACACCTAAAAACCAGAACGCTTGTAGAATTTTAATCTTTAAATCTTAACACCTCATCGACGTTTGATGACAGCATCGCAACGCCAGTGATATCCAGCATGACTATCCTTTTCCCGACTGGATACGACACCTATCACTAGCTTCCTTTAATTTTATTGTCTAAGGAGAGTCTCCACCCAAAATACGTACATGTCTTTCTTAAAAATATTTCGATGCATTCTTGATTGTACCAGTTCTAATGTAATTGGTACGTTCTTTCTTGTGAGGAATCTCCGGTTACGAAAAAAAAAAGTTTTATTTAATGCTAAACTAGCAGTATAGCCCGGCGTTGCTCGGGTGTAATAAAAGCTTTAAAACTAATCCATGGTCCTGGAGCTCAGACTCTTTGGACGTTGGCACGAAAGACTAAAAAGCAATAGTTGTTTCCAGTTAAAGCGAAATCGTAGACTGAAAGAAAAATGAATAGATGTAAGTCAAATTTTGATTTCCTGGTATCGATATCAAATAAGTTTTTCGTCGTCAATTGAATTTTGAAGGCTAAATAAGTCCTCTGAGTAAATGGTATCATGGCTGAGACTAAGAACTACAATTATACCTACTTAGAGCCAAACCCAAAGCAAAAACTAAAATAAAAGGGCTGAAAAAATACAGACATACAGGCAGATAAACAGACACACACACAAACACCTTACCTTTTATATATATATATATATTATCGATTTTCTGCACTATTGTAAGAAGTGTAACCTTGAAACTTCTGAATATCGTTTCTTATGTCTTTGTCTATGAGTGTATCAAATTTGATTAAAATCGGACCACTCCTTCTATAACCTGATTTTTTGATTATCGATTTTCGATATTTATCGGGGGTACCTCGACACAAAACCTAGCTAAGAACACTCGCAGACGCTTATAGTACAACTGTTTAAATTTTCAAGAAAATTGGCTCAGTCGTTTCGGAGTCTATACGTAACGGATACACACACACACACACACACACATACACACACACACACAGACAAAGTTCCATTTATAAATAAGGTTAGATACATTTGTCATTCATATATATTTGGAATCTCGTAAAGAATTGTAGAAAAATTCAATAGATTTAAATATCATTAAAAACACATTTATGTGCAAAATTTGGGCTCTGATTTAAATTTCCACATTCAAATTTGTTAGCTAATCAATGGTGGAACGCCCCCACTTGGTCATCACTTACATCACCGAAATTACTTGTAAATTGACCAAGATGGCTATTCAAAAATGCATATTTTACGCTCACGTAACTATTCGTGGCCTCTTACAATTTGATTTTACGATTTCTTCGTAGTTTACTGCTCTGTCAGTCAGTTAAATGCCATACGTGATACACGTTTTGGGCGATCACGTCTCGAAAGAAACATGACGAACTGGGAAGAAGATTTTCCCGCAGTAGTTTGCCATTACTTTCTGCGGTAGACTGGTTGTCAACCAAGGCTATAGAACCCAATCAGTCCTGTTACTCAACCCATAGCTGAAGGGATGAGACGGATGAATACCTTGCGTAAGGGTATTTGCGCGTAAGTGAATGCAACGAATTTAAGTGGAATTCGAACTTGATTTTCCGATTTCTCATTCTGAGTGGATATTCACTACACCTACAACGCACTATAATTGCTAAAAAAGTTTTCTGTCAAGTCCACGAACGAGAAGCACACCGAGCAAGGGATTCCACTGCCACTATTGCGCAGGGGGTTACATAGGGGAAAGTTATGAGAAAGAGTGGTCACATATAGGAAATGTCAGAAGGAGGGTGATAGACGGGTAAGGATACCGAGTATGAGGGTTGGGTAGATGGGAAGAGTGTTTGAGAGAATGGATGCGAGTTAGTGTGTTAGGAGGTGTCGATTGACCTTACGTTTATACCCCTGGAGATTGTAGCCGTCGGGGAAGCAAGTATGTGGAAGGGAATTCCAAAGGCGGGAAGTGCGAGAAAAGAAGCTGTTGGAGTAGAAATTGAGATTGCTTCTTATCTGTTTCACTGTAAAAGAATGGGACCTAGTTGCTAATCTAGTATCTCGTGCAAATTAGTACCTAGGGGGCTCCAGTGATCTAAATTTATCGGAGCAGAAGCCGTGAAAATATTTATAGATGGGGCACAAGGAAGCCACGTCACGCCGGTGAGAGAGTGACTGCAGGCGGTCTGCCAAGTCGGTATCGATCACACTACAGATTCTCCGTTGTATTTTGTCAAGAACCCCGAGGAGAATAGCAGGGGCATCCGACCAGATGTGGCAGCAATATTCAATGCACGGGTAGATTTATATATGTGCAGAATAGATTCAGACAGGAAAAACTTCCTGACCCTGCACAGAGAACTGACTTTCATAGCAGCGGATTTAGCAATGGATTCGATATAGTCATCCACTTGAGTTCCGCCGAGAGTGTAAGGCCAAAGAGGCGTAGTGTTTTATTCTCTAGGAGTCAAGCCTGTTCCATGCTAATGGGAGGTAGGTGCGATTTTCTATAATGGTTAATTGATAGCAGCTTCGTTTTGGAAGCATTAAAATTTACGAGCCATTTCTTACCCCAGTTCACTCCGGATTGGAGGTCCTTTTAAAGCTCGGCAGCGAGGTTCGCTTTATCGCCCACACCAGATTTTTGATCGAGGCGAGAGTAAACTGTGGTGTCATCGGCGTACATGCCTACTTGGGATCTTATAGCATCGGGGAGATCATTAATGTAGATCAGAAAGCGTGTAGGACCTAGAATAGAGCCTTGAGGGACACCCGCATTCGTATGGTAGTTTTGGGAGGCATGTCCGTTTAATACCACCTTCAATGTGCGGTTAGAGAGGAATGACTGGATTAGGTCAAACAAATGTCCAGTTATACCGTAGCTCCGCAGATTGCGTAGAAGGCCAGCATGCCAGTCTCTGTCGAACGCTTTGGAGATATCCAAGGCAACGGTTCGGGCTTCGCCATTCTTGTCGAGAGCCTGGTATATGTACTCGGTGATGGTCGTTAGTATATCAGTAGTAGACGTGGTGAAGCGGAAACCATACTGTTTGTCCGAGAGGATCCTGTGGGCTGTGAGATGCTGAACCACCTCGGCGTTGATAATGGCTTCGAACACTTTGCCAAAGATCGGAAGCAGGCTGATAGGTCGGTAATTTTTGGGGTCCGATGGTTATCCAGTATTCTTAAATATACGAACTACAGAGGAAGACTTCCAACTGGCAGGATAGCAGGAAGCACATAGGCAGAATTTGTAGAGCTTAGAGAGGGCAGAGGAGAATTCAGGGGCACATTTCTTCAAGACTATGATTGGGATTTCGTCCCCTCCGCTCGCTTTGTGAGGGTCAAATTTTGAGATTATGTTAGAGACCAGCGAGGGTGTAATGTGGACGTCATTCATTTGAGCCTTAGTTCTAGGTGGGAAGTGGAGTGTATATATTCCAGACGAATCCAGTCTCTAATTGGTGGAGAATCTGCGAGCAATGCATTCAGCCTTGTTCGCTGAGGAGGTGAGGACCTCAAATTCATTGATTGTGGGGAGGTATTGAGGACTTATTCTTGTTAAGCACGCTTTTACAGAGTCGCCAGTAGTCTTTGGCGCTGAACTCACAGGATGCTATGCGTTGCTTCAGTCTGGCAGCAAACAACATCTTAGCTTCGTTAAGTATCTTTTTACACTTATTACGAGCTGAGGCGAAAAGGTGCCTGTTTTGGTCCGACGCATGGCTTCGATATAGCCGGAAGAAATGATTCCGGTGGGCAATGGCGGCCGAGCAAGCGGGCGAGAACCAGGGAGACGAATTAGATTTAAGGTGAAATTTCCTGGCAGGGTTAAAAGCATCGATGCCAGCCTTAACCCAAGAGGAGACCTCGGATGCACAGTCTTCGACGGGAAGACTAAAAACTTCCAACGAACGTCACACTGGAAGTCTCGGAACGAATCCCAGATTGCTCTTTGGTAGCAGTAGGATATTCTACTGGTCTGGGTTTCTTGGGTATAGTGTAAGTGGAATGAGATGTTGACGGAAACTACGGCGTGGTCAGAGTTTCCAAGAGGGCAGAGTTGCCTGGTAGTGCAAGAGTCTTGGATGTAAGTGAAGCAGAGGTCTAGTAGTGAGTCCCTTCCGTTAGGGTTATTGGAGAAACTTGTGGGGAAATCCACCACTTACGTAAGAGATTGGATAATTGAAAAATTCATGGTGTTGACACCAGCAAGGTCGGTGACAGAGTTTTCCAGCCACTTGTTGTGGTGGGCGTTAAAGTCACCAAACACAAATATATGGACAGATGGATGAGAAGAAATGGCCTTGTCGATATTGTTAGAGATGCTATCAAGTACCGAACAGTCATAGGAGGAGGGGGAGCGGTAAAGAAAGAAGAGATAGCTAACCGATCTTAGAAGTAAGAGACGGAAGCACATGAAAGGATGGTTCAGAGATTCAAGAGATGTCACCCTAGCTAGGGGGAGGTGTTTGCTGACATAAACACCAAGCCCATGCATATAGACATTGGCGTCCTTTCTGAAGAGGGGGAGATAACCAGGAACACAAAACACAGAATAGAGGATAGAAGGGTCAAGGTTAGTTTCACATAGAGCTAAGATATCAGGTGAGTTAGTTTGAAGGAATGATTCTACGCTGTAAAAGTTAGTGCGATTACCTCGTATGTTTGTAAAGGAAACGCAGACAGGTTTGGGCGTTTTCTGACTAGCTGGTTTAGTTTTTCTATTTTGTTTGCTTGTTTTCATAGTGATTTACTTAGAGAGAGAGGTCTAGAGTAGAATCAGTCGGTCACTATTTGCAGCATGTGAAGGATGGAGACTGGCACAGCCTGCAACATAATGTGACCTCGGGATTGCCCACCGGAGGTTCATGCAGGAACGCCCGTCCATGCGCGATATGGTACTACAGGAACCCCGATATTATTCAACTGTTGATCAGAGCAGCCTCTCAAGACGCTACGCAAGAGTTCGGGCTCCTAACTACCAGTCGGAAGCAACAACCAGGAAACTGCCAACCCGGTACCCTCAGAATGAAGAGACGTTGCCACCATACTCAATAACTGCAAAAAGCTTCCAGCTGAACTAACACTAAGACCGAGGGAGAAGGGAAATGAACCGGGAACCCCTTCCTAAACAAGAAACAAGGCGATCACCTCTACTCCTGTTCAAAAGAAGAGGGTGGAGTGTGAAACCGGGCGATAGTAGGTACTATCTACTCCAATTAAAAAAAAGTAAATTAAAAATTTACTAAGTTTTAACTTAGTATTAGTCGAAACGAAACTTGAAAGCCAAAATAATTTACACAATCTTGTCCAAGTGCACCGCGAAAGTAAGTAGCAAAATACTTAAGTTAGTAACAATAACAAACAAAAAAAAAGACCGATCTAACCAATTTACCATGCAGAGAACATAACATGAAAGTTGAGTGATAATTTTGGAAGACAGTAATGCTAAAATACAATTCAACTCTTTTTTTTCAGATATTGTAGGCTAGTCAACTGCCTGTTAAGTAGCTAGAACGGGGTGAAAGAGAGAGAGGAAAAGAGAGTGAGAGAGAGGGAAAGCGAGACTACAGAGCATGCGTCCAATGGCCAGGTTGAGGGGGGGTAAAATGACCGATAGTTAAAGAGGAGCTACCCTTAAATTCTTTCAAAAACGACATTGCTAAGAAAATAAAATAAATAAAACCTCAAACCATTTATATCGAAACGAAACTTGAAAGCCAAAATAATTTACACAATCTTGTCCATTTTTTCTTTAAGTCTTCTGTTAAATTCCTTGTTCCTCTTTTTTCCTTTTTTGCCCAGTCATTCTGGCTAGTTAGTTGAATTTCCACCCTCGCCTATTTCACTCACCTTTACTGGCCAAAAAGATAAAATAATTTTTTTTTACCTACTGGCATTATAGCACGTGTGTTTGGGATGGAAACAACTGTTTTAAATATTCTTAAAAGTAAGTCATGATTTTCTTTTTATTTATTTTTTTAGTAACAATAACAAATTTTTATTCATGGACTGTCGAAAATTCTCATCTTGGTTTAAATAGGAGCTTATGAAATAGCTTCTTGCAATCTATAAAATTAAACTAAAAACACAGATGAGTAGTGACAAAATAATTACGTCTAATTAAATTATCTTTTAAATCACGGTGACAAAATTACTCACTATATCATATGCCAATTCAAAACTATGTCAGTGACCAAACTTAATTAACTGACTGATTGAATTGGCTGATTAACTCTGAAAACAAGTCATTTTGATATATTTAATTGTCCCTCTAGAATATTCTACACAAAACATGAACACCCGAGAAAATTCTTGAATTCTAAGTTATTTTTTAGCTTAATTTATTAATTAAAATGGGTTAACTATTGAAAAGATTAAAACTATTTTTAGGTTGTTTGAATTTTATTTGTTTTAACATTAATTTTTTAATGAATATGAGTCTGAAGTCTGATAGTCTGAAGCCGTAGGAAGATGGTTAATGTTTATTGGTTCAGCCTTGTGTCATACATGACCGAACTCCCCACAACTTAGGATTAGTTTTTAATCATTATCAGAAGGTTTTCATCAAAAGGTTGTCAGCAGGTTGGAATGTGTGAATCAGTGTCGAAGGATAAGGTATATATATTTTGAATGTTAAAATAGAAATTTATTAAAAGGAAAAAATAACAAGAATTTGTAGAAGTTAATGTTCAATGAGAAACAAGTAATGAGTTAAGGGTATCAAGAGTTGTAGAAATGTTCGTAGTAGTAATTTGTTTTGAAAGAGTTTATGCGTATATATGTATGCATGTATGTATGTGTGTATGTATGTGTGTGTATGTGTGTGTATGTGTGTATGTAAGAGTGTGTATGTATGAGTGTGTGTGTATGTATGAGTGTGTGTGTATGTATGAAAATTTACCCATCGCACCCTGTATCTGTTCTGCAAAAGATGCCATAGAAAACCTCTTACTCTCTAAACTTTAATGCATAAACATTTTCAGTAAGATACCAATTTCCTACATTTCTCTTTGTCATTATACTGAAGCTATAGGGAGATGGCCGAATGTTTATTTAATTCGGCCTTGTGCCATACATAATCGAACTCCCTAGAAGTTTACAAGTTTTATTCAGAATTGTCATCAGAATTATCAGAGGGTTTTCATCAGGTTAGTTGATAGCAGGTTGGAATGTTGTATTTGTGTGGAAGAATAAAAATATCTACATTTTTCATGTCAAAATAGAAATTTATTAAAAGGAAAGAATAACAAAAATAGTTAATGTTCAATTAGAAACAAGTAATGAGTTAAGGGTATCAAGAGTTGTAGAAATGTTCGTAGTAGTAATTTGTTGGAAAGAGTTTATGCGTATGTATGTATATATGTTTGTATGAGCGTTTGTTTGGTAGGAATGTCTTTGAATGGAGAAGAAGAAGTAAAAAGAATCAGCACAAGAGAAAGAACGAGAAAGAGGACACAGTGCGACGCAACCTTACGTCCGGGTCGACTTGTAGTTTCTCCCGTTATATTTTAGTGTGTCGTCTCGATGCTACCATCTGACTGTCTGACGCTAACCGAAGCCTTTATAATTTTTTTTTCGCACTGGATCGCTAACTCTTTTTTTTAGTCTTGCAAATCGTTTCTATTGGTCAGAAAATCAATTTAACATCTACTCGCAAAATCCGTTTTCGACTTTTTCTTTAAGCACATGATCAATCCTTTTTTCTATTCGGCAAAACCAGGATTTCACACGTCATTGTGAATTTTTGTAAAAGTGAAGAAGGTTGCTTTTAATTCTTAATTTCCTATCCACCACAAGACTACTTTTTTTAAATAAATTAAACAGTACATTATAATTTTCACTGGCCTAAATCGTTCGAGAAATCTTCTTTGAAAAATATTTATCTTTCGACAGTTTCCAAATAAAATTACGAAAAATTTAGGCCAGTAGAAATGTAGTGTGTAATTTATATAAAAGGAAAAAAAAGAAAAAAAATTTATATAAAAGGAAAAAAAAAGAAAAAAATTTATATAAAAGGAAAAAAAAGAAAAAAAATTTATATAAAAGGACAAAAAAGAAAAAAAATTTATATAAAAGGAAAAAAAGAAAAAAATTTATATAAAAGGAAAAAAAGAAAAAAATTTATATAAAAGGAAAAAAAGAAAAAAATTTATATAAAAGGAAAAAAAAGAAAAAAAATTTATATAAAAGGAAAAAAAAAAGAAAAAAAATTTATATAAAAGGAAAAAAAAGAAAAAAATTTATATAAAAGGAAAAAAAGAAAAAAAAATTATATAAAAGGAAAAAAAAAGAAAAAAAATTTATATAAAAGGAAAAAAAAAGAAAAAAAATTTATATAAAAGGAAAAAAAATAAAAAAATTATATAAAAGGAAAAAAAAGAAAAAAAATTTATATAAAAGGAAAAAAAGAAAAAAAATTTATATAAAAGGAAAAAAAAGAAAAAAATTTATATAAAAGGAAAAAAAAAGAAAAAAAAATTATATAAAAGGAAAAAAAGAAAAAAAATTTATATAAAAGGAAAAAAAAAGAAAAAAAAATTTATATAAAAGGAAAAAAAAAAGAAAAAAAAAAACAACAGACTATCCGCTCAAATACAAGTACCCATTAAAAAATAATATTAAAACAAATAAAATTCAAATATGTCAGGTAATGACAGTTTCGAATATTTCCATATAATTTCGTAATATAAAAGTATACATGATACAACAATACCATAACAATAGTTACAAAAACTAGATAAACCTTGGTGCGTAATGTGTAACTGTAAAAAGACTTAGCAAATATTGAGAAAAAAATTATTAATACGACTAAAGAGAAGGTGTTGAGCAAAATCAGGACCTGATAAAGCAAAACCGAATAACAAATCGTTATTAGCACATTCAAATTACATTAACTGTCAAATCTAATTTAATAAAAAAAAAATTGAATTTTTTCCCAATTTTAATCAACAAAAATTAATACTTACTACTAACCAGATTCAGATCCACAATTACTTCTACTTAATAGCATCGAGAATAATCTGAAACATTACCGTCACCGCCCATTCAATAATCTTCAGGATAATACAATAGACTTTATTACACATAATACAGCACTGTTCAGCATATCTAAATAGTCGATCCAAAACAGATGGCCTGAAGAATGCATTGAAGCAGGAAACAGATTATCGTCGTTTGGTATTTGGTGACCACTTTTATATTTGCATTTCTCTTATATTGAGCGTTTTTGCCCATAAATATATCATGCGTTAAAACTATATTTTTACCATTACACGCTATGGATTTAGCGGCTTGGTTGCGGAAGTCGTTACTTCGGGAGGCACTATCCTATGGGCAAAGGAGCTTGGATTAGTTCCACCACGGAATTCGTGAGGATCGGCGCCCCTCATCGAACTTAATTCGTTACCTCTTCGTCACCGTGGTACTGTTGGTATAACATCAGCTTAAGAACCACAACTATCTGGGTTCGATTCCTGGTAGTAGATGCGCACTGGTGATGAGTCCTAAATATAGGACGAAACGGCCGTCCAGTGCTTTCTGCATTCTGTTGAGGTCGAATATAAAGCTCGATGATTTACTTAATAATTGTTAAAATCCTCTTACGACTTCTTGAATAATATATATAAATATATATATATTCTTTGTTTAGCAAATAAATTCGTCAAACAAAACAATATTTGATAAAAAGCAAAAATATCTATAAAGATGCACTAAGAAAATCTGGCCATAAAAACATTTTATAATATAATTCTCAACCAAACAGTCAAATAGAAAACGAAACATTATCTGGTTCAACCCGCCATTTAATTTAAATGTAAAGACCAAAATAGGGCAAACATTTTTTAAACTGATAGATAGACACTTTTTAAAAGGATCAGAACTAAACAAAATTTTCAACAGAAGCACAATAAAGCTAAGTTATAGTTGCACCAGTAATTTAGATAGTTTCATAAAAAACAAAACGCCAGAAACTTAGATAGCAGTGTACAAAACAAGACCACTAATAAAGAATGCAACTGTAGGGACAAAAATAAATGTCTACTTCAAGGACTTTGCAACACAAAAGGAGTCATTTACAAGGCAAAGGTACATGACTTAAATGACCAAAATAAAATATATTTGGGTTCAACCAAAGACACCTTTAAGACCAGTTGGTTTAATCACAAGTCTACATTCAAAATAGAAAACTTAAAAAAATGTACCAAATTGGCTAGCCACACGTGGAAATTAAAATTAAAATATGGAAAAGACCCAGACATAACGTGGAGTATAGTAAAAACAGTCAAGCCTTACAACGGTGACCAAATATGTAGACTGTGCCAGGAAGAAAAGTTAGAGATTATGCTATTCCCAAAACAAAAACGAACTATTGAATGAAAAAACGGAAATTATGACTAAGTGTAACCATACTAAAAATACCTCTTAAGTTCATACACCCATGGATAAAAATGCCATAATTCTTTGTAATTTTAAAAATTGCGGGTTCAAAAATTCCCTGCCACGTGAGCGTAAAAAAACACCGTTACTTGAGCGTTCTTAAAAAAAAACGGTAAAGGGTAAAATCAGTTATTGAAAATCGCTTGAAGACACCATTCACGGTAGAAACCAAGGTAGCGTTTACAAATGGAATATATATATATATATATATATATATATATATATATATATATATATATATATATATATATATATGAGTGGACAAAAGACAGAAACACCTAGTACCATAAAAACATTTTGAAAATTTGATTAAACTGTGAAAAGCTTTTATATTTTTACTAGCAGTATAGCCCGGCGTTGCTCGGGTGTAATGAAAGCTTTAAAACTAATCCGTGGTCCTGGAGCTCAGACTCTTTGGACGTTGGCACGAAAGAATAAAAAGTAACAGTTGTTTCCAGTTAAAGCGAAACCATAGACTGAAAGAAAAATGAATGATGTAAGTCAAATTTTGATTTCCTGGTATCGATATCAAATAAATGTTTTTCGTCGTAAACTCAATTTTGAAGGCTAAATAAGTCCTCTGAGTAAATGGTATTATGGCTGAGACTAAGAACTACAATTATACCTACTTAGAGCAAAAACTAAAATAAAAGGGCTGAAAAAATACAGACATACAGGCAGATAAACAGACACACACACACAAACATCTTGCCTTTTATATATATATTATCGATTTTCTGCACTATTGTAAGAACTGCAACCTTGAAACTTCTGAATATCGTTTCTTATGTCTTTGTCTATCAGTGTATCAAATTTAATTAAAATCGGACCACTCCTTCTATAACCCGATTTTTTCGATTATCGATTTTCGATATTTATCGGGGGTACCTCGACACAAAAGCTAGCTAAGGACACCCGCAGACGCTTATAGTACAATTGTGTAAATTTTCAAGAAAATCGGTTCAGCCGTTTCGGAGTCTATAGGTAACGGTCACACACACACACACACACACACACACACACACACACACACACACACACACACACACACAGACAAAGTTCCATTTATAAATAAGTTTAGATGTTTTATTTATATGGACATGGCTAAAATTACCATTGGAGATGAAGAGAACAGATTCTGCAATGATACCATTTAATTCGATTCGATTGATTTTTTTCGACTTCTTTAATATTTACCCACAATCATTTTACTGTAATAGGTTCTTTATTTGTTGCACATTCTTTTTTCTCTCTATTTTTTTGCTTTCTTTTTTGTTTTTCACTGTTATATTCTCTCTTTTTGTTTTACCGATTTTTGATTCTATTTCTTTAAATTATTCTCTCATAAAAAGACCTTTTGTTTTGTTCATATCTATTCAGTCAGTTAAGTGCCATGCGCGATACACGCTTGGGCGATCATGTCTCGAAAGAGACATGACTGACTGGGCAGAAGATTATCCCGCAGTAGGTTGCCATTGCTTTCTGCGGTAGACTGGTTGCCGACCAAGGCTATAGAACCCAATCTGTCCTGTTATTTAACCCATAACTGGAGGGAAGAGACGGATTAATACCTTTCCCAAGGGTATTTGCGCGTAAGTGAATGCAATGAATTCAACTGGAATTCGAACTCGGTTCCCCGATTTCTCGTTCCGAGCCGATATCCACTGCGCCACAATGCACACCCAACTGTAAACATTTATTGACTTCACTTGTACTTTTCTGAAATCATTAAACCAAGGCGAGAATGCCACTAATACACAGGAGGGGGTTACAGGGGGGCGAATTTGAGAGTACTGATTTCGCATTTAAATTTTTTCAAATTGTATTTATCAGGAAGCAAGTAAACGGAAGGGAGTTCTACAAGCGGGAAGTGCGAGAAAAGAAACTATTGAAGTAGAAGTAACGGTTGCATTTAGCTATTTTAACAGTAAACCTAGATTCGGATCTAGTCAGTCAGTCAAGTGCCATACGTGATACACGCTTGAGTGATTGTGTCTCGAAAGAGACATGACTGACTGGGTAGAAGATTATCCCGCAGTATGTTGCCATCTGTCAATCTGTCCAGCTATTCAACCCATAGCTGGAGGGAGAAGAGATGGATTCATAGCTTTTCCAAGGAGATTTGTGCTTAAGAAAATGCAACAAATTCAACTCGAATTCGAACTCGGCTCCTCGATTTCTCGTTCCGAGCCGATATCCACAGCACCACAACGCACATTCAGTTAGTTAAGTGCTATACGTGATGCACGCTTGGGTGATCATATCTCGAAAGAGACATGACTGACTGGGCAGAAGATTATTCCGCAGTAGGTTGCCATTGCTTTCTGCGGTAGAATGGTTGCCAGCCAAGGCTATAGAACCCAATCTGTCCTATTATTTAACCCATAACAGGAGGAAAGAGACGGATTAATACCTTTCCCAAGGGTATTTGCGCGTAAATAAATCCAAGGAATTCAACTGGAATTCGAACTCGGCTCCTCGATTTCTCGTTCCGAGCCGATATCCACTGCACCACAACGCACATTAGCACGCTTAAATTCATGTCGTCGGGGCGCCAGGTAAAAAAGCTCATCAGAGCAGCTGCCATAAAAATATGTGTAAAAAATACAGAAAGAAGACACGCCACGACTGAAGTCGAGATGCCAAGTCAGGATCGATTATATTGCAGATCCTGCTTTGGACTTTGTCATGAACCTCGAGATGATTAACAGAAACACCAGACTAGATATGGCAGCAGTATTCAAATTTAAAATTCTGAACACGCTATATCATGTAGTCATTATTATTTTTAGGTATTATATAGTTAGTAATTTAACATACTTTTAAGTTTCAGATTTCTTTTTCTGTAAATTTAACCGTAATGATCAATACATGACTTTCTCAAAGTGAATTGTTTTAATGTAAACACAACAGACTAGGCTGTGATTTGAACTCTGTTTGCCAATCTTACTTCTGCACCGATAACCGTTATGCCAGCTCTACATCCTTTAATATATTAGGTTCAGGCCAAAAGGTTCCTGGGAACACAGCGGTTTCTCGCTTGGAACCTCTGCACAAAGCTACTATAGTATCAGGTAAAAACCCATATCTATACTAGGTACCTCTACTCATTTTCTTTAACTAACTTATAAATTGAATTTGTAAAAATAAAAAAAGTTTCCTTAAAACTTTTATTTTAGTTTTAACTGAAAGCTAAATGATTAAATTTACCATTTCCAGTAAGCAAAATACTGTGGTGTATTTCAAACAGAAATTCTATTGGCTGGAATCTAAAATTTTGAGATTTTTAAAAATTTTAAAACTTTTCGCCCATTTTTGAGCGATTGACACATTTGGAAACCAAAGTTAATTCTTGGTTTTAAAAACCTTGCAAAAATAAAATATACATCTGTGACACATTATTGTTGGAAAAATAGCAAAATTAATGCTAGATTAATCTGATTTACACATGTATTACTTATCTATAGCTTGAAATTTAGAATAAAACTATTTCTTAAACACAGAGTTGTACTTTCTGATTTTTTCTTCTATTTTGAAATGTGATGACAGCTCGACAGATGCTAGATACGATAAATGTATGGCGATCATAAGTGACATAATTGTGCAAATTGTTTTCCTGCAAAGAGAAGAAACCGTGACACACATGACCTCTTAATATATACATGGAAAAAAATTCAAATACACATACAAAAAAGCTATTTTAAAAATACGATGTCTAGATGATTTTGCATTAAACTTTTCAATTTTCGACTAGTTTTCACTTAATACGAAAGTCATTCAATAAATAAGGTGAATTTTTCGGTATAAGGATTCTAATACAGATAGAAGCTTACTCGTTTTTTATTTTTCAACGTAGTCTTCCAGCAGTGTCACACACTTTTCCCATCTGTGCACAAGCTTCCGTATTCCCGCAGCGTAAAAATCTTTGGACTGGTGTCTCAGCCAATCGCTCATAGCACTTTTGACTTCATAGTCACTTTCAAGCTTCGTGCCTCTCGTGAAATGTTTCAAGGAACCAAACAGGTGAAAGTCTTAAGGGGCAAGGTCTGATCTGTAAGGAGGATGAGGGCGCAGTTCCCAGCTCAGTTCGTTGATGGTCTGCACCGTTTGGGCTGCTGTGTGAGGCCTTGCGTTGTCTTGATGCAAGACGACTTCATGTGACTGCGTTTGTTCTTTATGTCTTTCAAAGTCCTTGCAATGTCACCCTTCTGTCAGACTGAATGAGGTCATTGACTGATTCGACCACTTCTGAAGACTTCACTTCTGTAGTCCTCCCAGGCCTGTTTTCATCCTCAACACTGCTCCGTCATTATTTAAACAATTTAACCCACTTGTAGACATTTTTTGGATGAAACATGTGGCACCATACACAACTGACATTCTCCTATGAATTCCAACTGGTTTGCACCCTTTAGCAACAAAAATCTTGATAACTGACCTCTGTTCAATCCTGGAGCATGCTTCTTGGTCGGCCATTTTTGTTAATCCCCAAAATTCTCAAAGTTTTTTTTTTAATCTTCAGAATATACTAAGTCCCTTTGAAAAAAAAGTAATGAAAGAGATATAAAAAAGTAAGCTTCAATCTGTATTAGAAGTCCTTTTACTGAAAAAATCCATATTTATTTAATGATCCTCGTAAATTACGAACTTAACGCCTACAAGTTTTTGAAATATATTTATAAATTATTATAATGAAAAATTAAATAATTCTTTTTAAATTTCATTATAACTCGAAAAAATTCGGACTATAATGTCCTTAATTTATATTATTTATTAAAACAAAAGCTTATCTAATTAAATAATGTCAGTTATATTGCATTTCTTATTTTACTATCCGGGGCCAAATGGTTAAAAATAATAATACATGATTTACATTCCTCAATGAGTCCTGCGTTTAACTAAGAAAACCAATTTTGCTTAAACAAATTAATTTCTTGAAATTTCATGAATTTACGTAAAGGTGGGGTAACAAATGTAAAAAAATATCTTTAGAAAGATTTATTACAAATAATGATTTGTGAATAAGTCCTGAAAAGTCATTAAAATTTGTGAATAAGTTCTGATAAGTCATTAAAATTTGTGAATAAGTCCTGAAAAGTCATTAAAATTTGTGAATAAGTTCTGATAAGTCATTAAAATTTGTGAATAAGTCCTGAAAAGTCATTAAAATTTGTGAATAAGTTCTGATAAGTCATTAAAATCCGACAATAATTTGATTTTTGCAAAAATTTTCAAATTAATGTGCTTGTCACCTAATAATAATAATAAAAAAAAACTCGTAACGCTTTGACTCCCCGCGAACCAAAATAAAAACAAGATTTTTACCAAAATTTCGAACGTGTTATAAAAGTATTAAACTTTTTAAAAAATAATTAAAAATACTTTGATCTTTTCTCTTACTAGTAACATAAACATTTTGATGGAAAAAGTTCGTTTTTTATTAAGTTTGGGACCTTTTTTTCTTCATACTATGTTGTTTTTTCAGCGATTTAGTGGAGCTACCTAATCTATAATAACATCTATCCATAGAAAATGCAGTATCAAAAAGATGAAGCAAGAGACAGACTACTGATTCTCCGGATAAAATAACATACGATACCGGATTATCTGTTTGTAAGCATAACAGAAACCACATGATGCCAATTAAATTATACACCTTTGAACCTCTAGCTACGTGTCGGTCATATCTATACAGTTATCGACTGTGTGAAAAACTAAGACTAAGTTTATGTAACCTGCCACAGCGTAGCCTATCAGCCTGATGATTGGATGAAAATTAAATGCTTGTTCCTAATCGTATCCGGATTACAGATGGTGATATATTGCTAGAGAATTAAAAAAAAATCACCTCTAATAAGTTTATTTCTAATACAACGCAATAGGAAAAACAATATTTGTGCCATTATTAATGTGCTTTAGAATAGAAAGTTATTTTTTAAAACAATCGAAAGATTTTAATACCACAACTTCACTTGAAAACGAAATTCTCTCGGAAAGTATTGCCATTGGAGGTCAGTGGGCGAAAGTGAAATTTTGTTAATATCTGCAGCTCTTAAGTAACGAGTTTTCGATACTTTTTCATTGAAGATAACAGATCTGCCACCGAGAACTAAGGTTTCCGGGCAGGGATTGCGGATAAATCTTTCGCCTTTTACTAAAGATCTGCTCCCGAGAACTCTGGTTTCCGGTCAGTGATTGCGGATAAATCTTTCGCCTTTTACTAATGATTTGCCACCGAGGACACTGGTTTCCGGGCAGGGATTGCGGATAAATTTTTCGCCTTTTACTAATGATTTGCCACCGAGGACACTGGTTTCCGGTCAGTGATTGCGGATAAATCTTTCGCCTTTTACTAATGATTTGCCACCGAGGACACTGGTTTCCGGGCAGGGATTGCGGATAAATTTTTCGCCTTTTACTAAAGATCTGCCACCGAGAACTGTGGTTTCCGGTCAGGGCTTGCGGATAAATCTTTCGCCTTTTACTAAAGATCTGCTACCGAGAACTCTGGTTTCCAGTCACGTATTGCGGATAAATCATTCACCTTTTACTAAAGATCTGCCTCCGAGAACTGTGGTTTCCGGTCAGGGATTGCGGATAAATCTTTCGCCTTTTACTAAAGATCTGCTACCGAGAAAGAAATTTTGTTTGTCTGTACCGAACTGCGAGTTGCTTGTCGAATTTTATTAACAATCTCTGTTAAACTTGATACTTCAGACTTCCATGAAAATATCGTATCACAAAATAAAAGAGAGTTAAGTAGACGTCGGTTTTATAGGCGAAAGGTAGGAATGAAGAATTGGAGCGTCTAGATCAAGGTATGTTCACACGTGTAACCCCAGAACGGATGCGTCACTGCAAACTAAAGTCTTTTTTTTAAATAATGTTCACCTAGTACAGATACGCCCGAGACGCCCGAGTTAGAGGGTTACAGATGCTGCCATAATCCTTTCTTTCGGGATTTCTTAGTCTCTAGTTCAATTACACACCACCCATAATAATCAAGATCCGCAGTCTGGGGAGTAAGTTGGCCATATATAAGAGGTGATATGGTCACAGAAATTGTCCGACAGACATGATTGATTCTCTTGCTTAATAGCATGGTGCAGAGGCCTGTGGTCAGAAATACAGTCTGGAAACACTACCTCCTCAAGATAATTCATGAAGGCCTTCTGTGGGTAGATGAATGGAGGCATAATGTCGCCACTACTAGTGATCACGCCAAACACCTTCGTAATCACCATTAGACTCATACAACTCTGCCCGAATCCTCTTCACTGTCCTACGATTGACACCCAAACATTCTGAAATGTTTATATTCGAGCTTCCGGCGCAAATATTAAGCTGTACATCATGCCGTTTCCAAATGTCTGGCCGCTTAAATTGGTATTCTTTTTCTCACAGACGGTGCCCAATGGACACTGTGCAGATGACAGAATAAAAAACAACGCGCATACGTAAAATATTAAAAATAAAATAAAATTGCTACAATTTACCATCGCACCATCTATCTATCTATCTATCTATCTATCTATCTATATATATATATATATATATATATATATATATATATATATATATATATACTTTGGTTTATTTTGTTTTAGGGCATATCAACGTTAATTTATGGCCATCAAGATTATTAGAATATTTTAGTATGAATAGAATTTTATAAAAATTCGTATTATTGTAAAAAGAGTTTTATTAATATTGCTTTATATATATATATATATATATATATATATATATATATATATATATATATATATATATATATTGATTGATTGATTGATTGATAGTTTGATTACTTAGTTTCTGGTCATAATAAGATTAAACCAGCGCACATTTGTATTTAAAAGTGTGCAATACAATTATATTGTAAAACTTTTGAATATATTTCATTAGTAAACGAGTTATTACGCGACTTAGGTTTCTACCATGAGTAGTGTCTTCAGGTGATTTTCATTGAAGGCACCACTCATGGTAGAAACCTAGGTCACGTAATAACTCGTTTACAAATGGAAAAAAAAATATATATATTATTTAAAAAATATATTGCTGGTAATATTTTCATTTCCAAAAATGTATTTCTGGAATTTTTGCTATAAAAGTTTATTTTTTACTTACTTAGTATTTTGATCCCAGTTTGGGGGTAAAATATTTGCTCATAGCTGGAACGCTAACATTTTTTATCACCGTGTTGCCGGAGACAGTTTATCGCCATACCAAGGATCCGGACATAATCTATCGTCATACCTAGGACACTATACATATAAATATAAATATATATAAATATATTAAAATTAGGAAGATCAGCGGATAACACTACCATGGTTTCAACCTTTCGGTATCGTCTGACTAACTCATTTCCTAACGCTTTATTTTGAATGTGCAACAGGAAGTTGAAAACAGGAAGTTGAAAAGGGGAAGTTTAAAATAAGAGGGTGATTGAGTCAAGACTAGCGAAATACACAATTTTTTTTCCGGGTTTGTACGAACCCAAAATGTACTTTCTGATGCATATACACCCGGACATTATTTCAAATCTTTCATTAAGTAACTTTTCTCATTCTGTTTTTTTTTTTAAACTTTTAATCCAGTACTGTCTTTTGATATATAAAAATATGACAACCAAGCATCTAAAAGGCCCCGAAACCGACGCCTCTCAAACAGCTCAAATTGAACCAAAAGAGCTCGGGTGCTTCTTCTCTTCATGATACCCGTTTGCACTGGACTATATATATTATGCCACAGTATGAGCCACTTTGAAAATCTCAGAAGCGGTCGGTGAATTTCTATGACTAAAGATGGCCGACGAATTTGAGAATATTAACAAAATATCTACAGCCCACCAATATGTACGTACTGTACCCAGGGTAAAATTTACACCGTTGCTCAGTGTGCTGCAATTTTCTTTTCCTTAAATGCTTTTATACATTTTTCTATCTCAATCTGTTTATCTATGTAATTATATATATATATATATATATATATATATATATATATATGGAGGATGTTAGTGTGCGTGTATAGAATTACACTTTTATGTAACTATAAAAATGACAAATTTTGAAGATCCAATTCGTCAAAGAGAAACGCCTTGTTTTCATTGTCACTAAACAAAGTCTCGAAAAGGAGACTAAGAAAATAGTATAAAAACATTCATCAGAATCTGTCTCTCAGTATCTCTTTCTTTCAATCTCTTTATCTCTGTCTCTGTCTCTCAGTGTCTCTCACAATCTCTCTTTCATAATTCTCAATATATATCTCTCTCAATCTATCTCTCAACGTCTCTAAAGCTCTCTCAATTTATCTCTGTTAACGTCTCTCAATCTCTCTCTCAATATATCTCCCTCAACGTCTCTCAGTCTCTCTCTCTCTCTCTCTCTCTCTTAATATCTCTGGATATTTCTCTCAACTTACCTCCCTCAGAGTCTCTTAGCTTTTCTCTTAACAGCGCTGAATATCTCTCCCAACATCTCTCAATCTCTCTCATTATCTCTCTCAGTTTGCCTCGCTCAATGTTTCTCTCTCTGTAACGATTGTTTTCTTATTTAATTTCTCACTATCTTTCCCAATCCCTCTCAATATCTGTGAATATCTCTTTCTCAGTATCTCTCTCTCTCTCTCTCTCTCTCTCTCTCTCAGTATCTCTAATTCTCTTTCTCAATATATCTCTTTCAATATTTATTGATATATATATATATATATATATATATATATATATATAGTCATCCGTAGACAGATCTGTGTCGCTGTATCACAGCGCATCAGTACGGTTAGACTCCGATTGCTTTTAACCCAGGATTGAAACCCGACCGAAGTGGCGTCAGTCGGCGATTCTACCTCTGGGCTATGGGCGCTCGGTAGAATAAGGCAGACTATTTAGCGTGCATATTATTATTATACACGCCCAACAGCCAGAGAGCTCTAATTCATTATTGAATGAGCGATGTACTTGTATGCATATATATATATATATATAAATATATATATATGCATACAAGTACACGCACATATATAAATATTTTCTGTTCTTAATAAAATAGTGCTCAATGTAACGTAACAGAGCTATAAAGTATATATCAATAAAAATACATATCCTATGTCTATAGCATGACTCAGAATTTTGAGAACTTTCTTGATGATTTCTTAGTACATGAAACTCCAAGTCGTGATATAGACGTAAAATAATATGTATATTGATTAACACTCTCTCTCTCTCTCCCTCTCTCTCTCTCCCTCCCCCTCTCTCTCTCTCCCTCTCTCCCTCTCTCTCCCCCTCTCTCCCCCTCTCTCTCCCCCTCTCCCCCCTCTCTCTCTCTAAATAAGCTAACAGGTATTCTTTCTTCATCTTTATTTGCTGAGGCGGGCATTACCTGACTGACAACCATGATATATGTTGGGTATCTTTGAAAGGCCTAACAGGTAACAATAGTAGCACAGTTCATCAACCAACCGATGAAAAATAAACAACATGCCGGTAATACAACCCCAGCTTCATCAGTGTCCACCTCCACGGGTGACAAATGGTAGCAACACGAAGGTCTTGTGATTAGCTCACTGGGTGACCGATATGCTTGAATTTCAAACGCAGCGTATCATTTTCGAACGGAAGCCCAAGCATTGAAAGGAAAGCTAAGAACTTTGGAAATTAAACGAACAACAGGAGTTATAAAAAGAGGAAGATAAACAATCCTAGTCTATATTTTTTAATCATTTCACCCCAAGCGAGGCTCTCCACAGCCACTATTGCGCTTGGGGCTACATAGGGGAAGGTAAATAGAAAGAGTGGTTAGATATAGGAAAGGTCAGACTATAGGTAACGGACACACACAGACACGCACACACATATATACAGAAAGTTCCATTTATAAATAAGTTTAAATATATATATATATATATATATATATATATATATATATATATATATATCAGGAAAAAAGAATTAGATATTTTTACAAATCCATTGGTAATAATATATTTCGCGGCTCCAGCCGCTCATCAGACCAAATTCATACAACAATGGATGTTTAAAATTTATCCAAACGAAATCAAGTGAAATAGAAAATGAAAAAAATCAATATAAAAAAGAAGAGAATAGAAAGAAAAGTAGATGAAAAGAACAAGCGGAAAGGGGGATTAACTTAAAGTATGAGATCTTAACTTCGCGCAGCGTCTTTGACCTAGATTCACAAACTATCGATGGTGAAAGAATTGAACTTTGATCCGAGCTGCCTGCTGTCCGTTTTAGGTGACATTTGAAATTTAAAAATTAAGAGTTAAATACTTGTTAGTTTTTCTATTTAATTTTAATTGTAATAATAATAGTATATAGTCTTATATTTTTATAGTATTAATAACGTAGTAATAAAGAAATTAAAATCTAGAAAACTAAAATTAATAATAATTTAAATTTATAATGATTAAAAATTAAGAACTAAAAAATTGATAAAATTGAAAAATTCATTAACAAGTATAATAAAAACTAAAAGAATTTAGAGGCAAATAAATAACTAAAAATATGTAAACCATAATAGAAAAAATTACTACTACTACTAATAATAATACGAATAATAATACAAATAAATACAAAATAAAATAAATATAAATATAAAAATAAAAGTACTCATAAACCTAATAATAAAGATAACATACAACGATAAGTGAATATAAATTAATAATAATTATATATAATATAAAAATAATTTAAAAATATAAAATATATACTAATATTTAAATAAATTTAATATAAACCTACTTTTGATAAAATGAAATAATAATAATAATAATAATAATAATAATAACATAGCAGTAGAGTACCTAATTATTTATAACTAGCAGTATAGCCCGGCGTTGCTCGGGTGTAATGAAAGCTTTAAAACTAATCTGGAGCTCAGACTCTTTGGACGTTGGCGCGAAAGACTAAAAAGCAATAGTTGTTTCCAGTTTAAGCGAAACCGTAGACTGAAAGATAAATGAATGGATGTAAATCAAATTTTGATTTCCTGGTATCGATATCAAATTTCCTGCACTATTGTAAGAACTGCAACCTTGAAACTTCTGAATATCGTTTCTTATGTCTTTGTCTATGAGTGTATCAAATGTGATTAAAATCGGACCACTCCTTCTATAACCCGATTTTTTCGATTATCGATTTTCGATATTTATCGGTGTACCTCAACACAAAAACCTAACCAAGAACACTCGCAAATGCTTATTGTACAACTGTGTAAATTTTCAAGAAAATCGGTTCATCCTTTTCGGAGACTATAGGTAACGGATACACACACACACAGACACACACACACACAGACAAAGTTCCATTTATAAATAAGTTTAGATATAAAAAAAATCATTTTAAAATATAATATATATGCTTGTATTAAAATAAATTTAATATATACCTACTCTTAATAAAAGTGAAAATAATAATAATAATAATAATAATAATAATAATAATAATAATAATAATAATAATAAATTGAAAACAAGAATCGTTGCAGTGTTAGTAGGTGCACTTGGAATGATAAAAAATGGAGCAAAACAACACATTGAAAGAATCCCTGGAAACCCCAGCTTAAGAGATATACAAAAAATTGTCTTGTTAAGTACAGCCCACACACTAAGGAAAACTTTGTCTATGTAATGCTAGGGATGTTAGGAGAGATAGAAAAAACATGAAATGGAGTCATAACAACACACCACGGCCTGTCTTAGGTCTTCTCGCAGACTTGGTTGGAAGTGCGACCATAGCAGAAATCGAAATATGATGAAAAATGACAACATAATAATAGTAAACACTGGTATGAACATCACCCAGCATTGGTTACAGAAATAGAAGATGTCAACTTTCTATGAGATTACACCATCTCCACAGACAGAAAAATTGAAGCAAATAGGCCAGACATTATTGTTAAAAACCAGAAAAAAACTGGTCTATTAATTGATAGGGCTTGTCCAGCGGATTGTAATATAGTAATCAAGGAATTAGAAAAACTGTCAAAATATAAAGATCTGGAAATTGAAATAGAAAAAATGTGGAAATTGAAAACAAGTATCGTACCAGTGATAGTGGGTGCACTTGGAATGATAAAAAATTGAACAAAAAAATATTGAAAGAATCCCTGGAAACCCCAGCTTAAGAGATATACAAAACGTTGTCTTGTTAAGTACAGCCGACACACTGAGAACTTTGTCTGTGTAATGCTAGGGATGTTAGGGAGATATGAAAAAAACATGAAACGGAGCCATAACAACACACCACGACCTGCCTTAGGTCTTTCTACAGACTTGGTAGGTAGTGCGACCATAGCAGAAATCGAAATATGATGAAAAATGACAACATAATAATAATAATAATAATAATAATAATAATAATAATACCACTGCTTGAACATTGACATACTACCGCTTGAGCAAAAAAGGGTGAAAACGTGACTGTTACGGATGTAAAGACCAATTACTTGTTATTAAGATGATCTTGGAAAACTACTTCAATGGAAAGAAAAAGCTTAGTACTGCCTGGATAGATTATCGTTAGACATTCGATAGTGTACCACATTCCTGGATCTTAAACACTTTAAATATGTACAGGGTATCACCCGTCATCATCAATTTCATCAAACAATGTATGTCGATATGGAATACAACCCTTTACCTCAATCATATAAATGGAACCTATAAGTTTGTTAAAATAAACATCAAAAGAGGTATATTTCAAGGTGACTCTTTGTCTCCCTTAGTATTTTGCATATAATTAATATCATTAACCAATCAACTTAACAAGACAGAATGTGGTTATAAAATAGTCCAAAAGAAAATAAGCCATCTATTTTACATGGATGACTTAAAGTTATATGCTAAGAAGGATAATGTGCTGGAAGGTCTTCTGCAAACTGTAAAATGCTTCAGTGAAGACATTGGAATGAAATTCAATTTGAATAAATGTTGGTAAAGTTAATACTCATCGATGGTTACGTGCATCTGGATTTAAAGTCTAAGACTGAAGGCTTTATTCTTGCAGCTCAAGACCAAAGTCTTTTCGCTAGAAACTTTCAGGAAAATATTATACATAATAATGTGGATCCAAAATGCAGGTTCTGTGATAAATACCAAGAAACAATAGACCATATAATCTCAGGATGTTCTGTACTTGCCCCAAATGAATATAAAAATCGTCATGATAGAGTGCGTCAATATTTACATTGAAGAATGTGCAAACACCATAGAAAATATGTAAACAAACACTGGTATGAACATCACCCAGCACCGGTCGCATAAATAGAAGATGTCACCATTCTATGGGATTACACCATCTACACAGACAGAAAAATTGAAGCAAATAGGCCCGTCAATTGAACCAACATGAAAAAAAACTTGCCTATAAATTGATAGGGCTTGTACAGCGGATTGTAACATAGAAACCAAGGAATTCGAAAAACTGTCAAAATATAAAGACCTGGAAATTGAAATAGAAAAAATGTGGAAATTGAAAACAAGAATCGTGCCAGTGAGAGTAGGTGCACTTGGAATGATAAAAAATAGAACAAAGCAACACAATGAAAGAATCCCTGGAAACCCCAGCTTAAGAGATTTACAAAAAATTGTCTTGTTAAGTACAGCCCACACAATAAGGAGAACTTTGTCTATGTAACGCTAGGGATGATAGGGGAGATAGAAAAACATGAAATGGAGCCATAACAACACGTCACGACCTGCCTTAGGTCTTCCCGCAGACTTGGTAGGTAGTGCGACCATAGCAGAAATAAAAATATGATGAAAAATGATAACATAATAATAACATAGTAGTAGAGTACCTATGATAGCAATAATGAAACTTTTTTTGTATTGCTGGTTCTCATATTGTGTTCATCTTTATGCTTGGTCGGTTTAGGAGACTTTTTAAGCCTAGCATATGTGCTGATTCCTGAAGTTTACGTAGTTTCCAGTGGCGTTCTCTATCTATCATTTCAACTTCAATTTATAGGGTGTGGTAATCCCCTTTCTCTCTTCATATGTAGTCAAAAGTTGTCGGTTTTAACAATATATATATAAATTGTTACTACAACTTATACCAATAAAGATGATCTCGGAAGAATATTGAAAGTACTTAGGAACACTGAGAAATGGAAAATAAAATCAACTGTACAAGTTACAGTGCATTTCTTACATCTTTCAATTATACTATAATTATCCTTGTGTACGAACGGATTTTATTAAAAATAAACCGACATAATGTTTGCAATTTATTTAATCTGACATGCCTAAAAGAGATTTTGCTGCCTAAACACACACACACACACACACACACACAATTATATATACTTTATAGATACATTTATTTTTTATTACTTTAAACTTTAAATTTCAGGATGTGGTTTCCGTCTTTCTCTTTTCCAATCTTTTCACTTTTCTTTTTTTTTTCTTTTTTTTTTTCAATTGGAGTAGATAGACTAAACTATCGGCCGGTTCACACTCCACCCACGTCTATTGTACAGGTGTAGAGGCTCATCCCTTGTTCCCTGTTTAGGATGTGGTTTTCGGCTTTCTGTTTTCTAAATCTTTTCACTCTCACGTAGCCCCCTACACATCAGTAGCGTTACTGCCTTGCTCGGGGTGATATGATTAAAAAAAAAATGATAGACATTCCCGGTTCAAAAACAAGTGCAATTCATATTTGCTTCCGGCGAACCCGAGAATCTTCTTAAGAAGCCACGGTCTTTATTAATTTTTCTTAACTGACATACGTCTTTATTATTTTCCTCGAAAGGCACATATACTTTATGAAAGCTTTCGAGTGCACAGTCCATTAGTCGAAAATATACAGTCTAAAAACAGGGATATCTACTCAAACACGTCTTTCCTATAAATATATTTAAAATATTATAGTGTGATCTAAAAGTAAGTGGAATTGGGTTTGCTATATTGTGGCAAATAGGAAATTAAGAATTGAAATCAACTCTCTTCTTCACTTATAAAATTCACAAATTGCAAGATCATAAGGACTTCACGATCCAGTACAAAAAATGTAAATACTATAAAGGGCCCCGTTCAGCGTCAGTCAGATGGGAGCAGCGAGATAGGGAAAAACTCCAATGACGACCCGGACTTAGGCCGCGTCGCACATTTTTCTCTTTCTTCTTCTTTCTCGAGTGCTGATTCATTCATTCATTCTTCTTCTTCTTCTTCTTCTTCTTCTTCTTCTTCTTCTTCTTCTTCTTCTTCTTCTTCCAAAGACATTCCTACCTAACCGAAGCTAATATATACATACGTACGTAATCATAAACTCTTTCCAACAAATTACTACTAAAACATTTCTTGATACCCTTAACTTACTCAGTGAACATTAACTGCTACCTATTCTGGTTATTCTATTTTAACATACAAAAATGTATATTTTTATTCTTACACTATTTTACACTGTTCCACACATTTCACTCAAACCAACCTTCTGCTGCCAACCAACCTTCTGACGATAACCTTCTGATAATTCTGGATAAAATTTGTAAGCTGTAGGGAGTTCCGTTATGTATGACACAAGGCTGACTTAATAAACATTAACCGCATCCCAATAGCTACAATATTATTACAATTGTGTTCATTATGATATATTATTCAAGAGCAGTCATTATCTTCATCAAACATTTCCTGAGAAATGGATTGGCCGAAGACGTTCCCCTGACTTGACCCTCATGAATCTCTTCTTTTGAGCAATACTCAAGGACAAAGTTTACAGACAAAAGCCAAGAAGTGTTGGTGATTTGAAAATTTACGTAAGATATGCAGTTCAAGAAAGTAATACATAAATAGACTTGTGCATCTAATTGGGAGGTTGTGAGGAGCATGGAACCACCTCTTAATTGCTGTTGTTTCCAGGTCCATCTTGATCCGGGGTGGTAGCAAACTGTTAGGGTCCCAGCTATGGGCAAATAGTTAAACAACAAATTGGGGTTAAAAATCTATGGAAGTATAAAAATAAACTTTTATAGAAATATATATACACTAGCAGTATAGCCCGGCGTTGCTCGGGTGCAATTAAAGCTTTAAAACTAATCCATGGTCCTGGAGCTCAGACTCTTTGGACGTCGGCACGAAATACTAAAAAGCAATAGTTGTTTCTAGTTAAAGCGAAACTGTAGACCGAAAGAAAAATTAATGGATGTAAGTGAAATTTTGATTTCCTGCTATCGATATCAAATAAGTTTTTTCATCGTAAACTGAATTTTGAAGGCTAAATAAGTCCACTGAGTAAATGCTATCATGGCTGAGACTAAGAACTACAATTATACCTACTTAGAACCAAACCCGAAGCAAAAACTAAAATAAAAGGGCTGAAAAAATACAGACATACAGGCAGATAAGCAGACACACGCACAAACATCTTGCCTTTTATATATATATATATATATATATATATATATATATATATATATATTATCGATTTTCTGCACTATTTTAAGAAATGCAACCGTGAAACTTCTGAATATCGTTTTTCATATCTTTGTCTATGAGTGTATCAAAGTTTATTAAAATCGGACCACTCCTTCTATAACCCAATTTTTTCGATTATCAATTTTCGATATTTATCGGGGGTACCTCGACACAAAACCTAGCTAAGAACACTCGCAGACGCTTATAGTACAACTGTGTAAATTTTCAAGAAAATCGGTTCAGCCGTTTCGGAGTCTATAGGTAAGGGACACACACACACAGGTACACACACATACACCATTTATAAACAAGTTAAAATTAAGATAAGATAAAATAAGATTAACATTTAGATAAAGATGGACTTTTATAGAAAAATAGACATTTTTGAAGGAAAAAAATTATTACCAGCAATACATTTTTGAATATAAAACTAGAAGACATCTTCAGTTTTCTAAAATAAAATAAAAAAAAAATTTCATCAAAATCTAACTAAATCAAACTTCTCGCTATAACCAAACATTAAAAAAATGCCTAAAACCCCCACCTTTTGGGCATTAAATAACCCACAGAGGTTGATATGCGATTGAACAAAATTTAAACTTGTGCAAAAATGTTTGTCGAAGTGTGTGGGTTAGACTTCGAAGCTGTATAAATTGTGATAGACAACAGTTCATAAAATCTAAGCACTCTGGTATTATTGTAAAATTTTTAAATTTTAAATTTTATTGTCAATGTAATAATTGTATTAATAAATATAACTGTACATGAAATTTCAAAATAAATGTTATCATTTACTGTCCACCTACATTTGCACCCGCCCCGGATATATATTTAATTGTTAATGTAATAATTGTATTAGTAACTATAATTGTATATGTAATCTCAAAACAAATATTATCATTTACTGTTCACCTACGTTTGGATTATCCTCTATATGCACTTCATTGTTAATGTAATAATTGTATTAGTAAATATAATTGTATATGTAATCTCAAAATAAATGTTATCATTTACTGTCCACCTACTTTTGAACCACCGTGTATATATATATATATATATATATATATATATATATATATATGTGTGTGTGTGTGTGTGTGTGTGTGTGTGTGTGTGTGTGTGTCCTACAACTGTAAACGTTGTTTTGTGAATATTCTTGTTTGAGTTAACGCCCATTATTTTCTTTTTAAACAAAGTGAATCATGTCTACCGAGTTGTACATTTAAGAGACTAAATTAACCCAAGAACACTAACCATGGGTGTATAGTACCCAGCGCAAATGACGCCATTTTAATTACAATTTAATTAAATTTTCAGTATCTGATTTTCTTACCTAAATCATATGTTTTTCAGTTTCTATTAATGTTAACTCAGAGTACAAATTTTGAAGTGCCTGCATGTAAAATATTTCAAATAAAGATTTATATTTAATATTCTTTTGATATTTTCAAAATCGGGTATGATATACCCATGGTTAGTAGTGGAGTAACTTTAATTGATGGTTAGTATTCCAGAGTTAAAACATGACTTCTGGGAAATTAATAAGTTCGGCAATTTGTTCAATAAGTCCTAAATCTGCGAGGAGACAAATTCTCTTTAAGAACTTGAATGCACCGAGTGGTAGATATAAATTATTGTTATTATGTCATTTTTCATCATATTTCGATTTCTGCTATGATCGCACTTCCAACCAAGTCTGTGGGAAGACCTAAGGTAGGTCGTGGCGTGCTGTTATGGCTCCATTTTATGTTTTTCTATCTCCCCTATCATCCCTAGCGTTACATAGACAAAGTTCTCCTTAGTGTGTGGGCTGTACTTAATAAGACATTTTTTTGTAAATCTCTTAAGCTGGGGTTTCCAGGGATTCTTTCAATGTGTTGTTTCGTTCCATTTTTTATCATTCCAAGTGCACTTACTATCACTGGCACGATTCTTGTTTTCAATTTCCACATTTTTTTCTATTTCAATTTCCAGGTCTTTATATTTTGACAGTTTTTCAAATTCCTTGGTTTCTATGTTACAATCCGCTGGACAAGCCATATCAATTAATAGACAAGTTTTCTCCTTCTGGTTTTTGACAATAATGTCTGGCCTGTTTGCTTCAATTTTTCTGTCTGTGTAGATGGTGTAATCCCATAGAATGGTTACATCTTCTATTTCTGTAACCGGTGTTCTGTTATTATTATTATTATTATTATTATTATTATTATTATTTTACGTGCGCAAATTGTCTGGTACGCAGTTGTCCGAGACGCAAATATCCGAGACGAAACTGCCCGCTACGCAACTCCATGTGCAAGAGCTGGTCAGTCTTCACTTCCCAGTCTCGAATGAGTCCAAAAGCGTCTCCTCATCTTTGTGAGTTAGAAATTATTTCAATCCTACATCCCATTTCTCACAGACGAAACGCCACAAAGTTCTCACTGCTTTATTGCAATTTCCATAGAAAGTTCTCATACGATCTGCATTCCTTGTTTCCAACAGTTCTAACCTCTACGGCTAACATCTGCCAAGCTACAGACATTGTAGAGAATCTCACTTATACCTTATGTATTCCATTAATGGAATGAGTCACATTACAAAACTGATTGAATCCTGATGAATAGAGCGAGAAGCAGAATCAGGCCAGAGATAGGACAGGAACAGTGTGGGTTCGTCAAAAACACTGGAACAAGGAACGCCATATTTATTATTAGGATGCTCTCCGAAAGTGCAATACAAATGAAGAAAGACTTGTACCTATGTTTTACTGATTATGCGAAGGCATTCGACAAGATACGACACAAAGAATTGATGGAGATGCTCAGCAGCCTCGACATTTTTGGGAAAGACATCAAAGTAATCAAGAATCTCTACTGGCAGCAAACGGCCTGAAAACGGACAGGTAACGATTTCAGGAGATTTACAAAGATAGAAAGAGGCGTAAGACAAGGATGTGTCTTTTCACCGGATCTGTTCAACTTGTACAGCGAGAATACTTTAAGGATTCTAGATGACACGCCAAGATTTGTAATTGGAGGCCACAACTTGAACAACATAAGGTATGCAGATGATACAGTGCTGATTGCAGACACGGAAAGGAGACTAGAAAACCTCCTACAGAAGGTAGCGGTGGGGAGTGACAAAAAAGGACTACAAATAAACTTTAAGAAAACTGAATGCATGGTCATCAGCAAAAGGTGCAACCCAAAATGCCAAATACAGGCGGGGGATACCAGAATCAAGCATGTACAAAAATTTAAATACCTAGGAAGTGTTCTGACAGGAGATGGAAAGTGCGACACAGAGATCCAAAGGCGAATTGGCATGGCAAAGGACGCGTTCCAGAAGCTGAGTAAAGTACTAACACACAAGAAAATTTCACTAGAAACAAAGAAAAGAGTGCTGGATTGCTATGTGATGCCAGTTCTTCAATATGGCAGTGAATGCTGGATAATTATCATCGAAAATGAGGACAAAACTGGAAGCAGCGGAAATGTGGTTCTACAGAAGGATGCTGCGGATATCGTGGACTGAGCATGCAACCAACGATGAGGTGTTGGAAAGAATGGAAACAAAAGGAAATTAATAGTGAGCATCAGGAAGAGACAACAGAAGTTCCTGGGGCATACAATAAGGAAGGAGAGCTTGGAGAACCTGATACTGACTGGCCAGATAGAAGGAAAAAGAGACATAGGAAGGCAGCGGATAATATATTTGCAGGGCCTGATCAGGTGGATGACAGAACGGGGGTTGCGAGGTGTAACAGGAGCAAATATACTAAGAGCTACAAGGGATAGGGAGACGTAGAGAACCATGATCGCCTACGTCCTAAAGAGACAGGGCACATAGAAGTAGAAGAAGTTCTATTCGTGCATCATCTTAGGACGAACCGTGGTTTGTAGAACCGATTCACAAGAAAATGTTTTCCTGATAACTACAATCTTAGACTGTTCAAGTCTAAGGTTAAATACTATCTTCCCTACATATTTGTATAAACTGTGCCTCTTTCTTTGTAGTAGAGTGTTCCCCGTGTTTTGTAAAGGGTGAACTTCATAAAAAAGTAAAATTTTAATGTTGATTTAATAAGATATTAGTAAAAATATATTGACTTTTGTAATATTTTTATACATGTAACTTTTATTGTTAATTAGAAAACGATTTTTTCAAATCATAAAAATTAAGTTTTCTTTTTCTTTTTTGCTTCTTTATTTTTGACCGACTTATTTTCTTCATTCTTAGCGGAAAGATAAATATATATGTTTGTTTTCTTTTTATTGTGTTATATATATATATATATATATATATATATATATATATATATATATATATACGAGTGAATAAGATACGAAGAAAAATTTACAACATCCAAAACATTAATTTAAAACATTGCTCGATATATAATATAGAGCTGTGAATATTTATGATAAATTATATTTTAAAACATGTAGAATTTTTTTTATATCCACTACAAATTGTACATTTTCTTTCGACATTGAAATAGGTAGAATTTGATGTAAGAGTGTGATCTAATTTAAAGATTTATAGAAAAAAAGTGATTTCCTAAATTCAAAATTAAGTTTAAATATACAAAATTAGATTAATTAGAAAAACTGTGATCTAATTTAGATTAATCAGAAAAACTATGATCTAATTTAAAGTTTTATAGAAAAAAGTGATTTCCTAAATTCAAAATTAAGGTTAAATATACAAAATTAGATTAATTATAAAAACTGTATTTAAATACTAAAATATTCTATAGTTGTACAAATAAACATTAAAGATAGGTCCAACCCCATCCCTCCACACCATCTACACTTCCTTTTTCTCCCCCTCTAATAAACCTCAAAAAATAAAGCCAAGCCGTGAAGTCATAAACCTATACCCAACCCTCTAATCTTAAATCTGTCTACAAAATTCCCGTACTTTAATTAATCAATTATATTTCTTACCCACCTCACTTCTTTCAAGATTCTAACGGACAATTTACAAGACTTATCCCCTTATCATTAACCCCCACCAACATCCCACACACCTCGCCAAATATAAGAAAAAATGCTTTCTATTCCTTTCCACACCACCTGATGAGACATTGTAATTTCAATGTCGAAACAAAATGTACAATTTGTAGCTGATATAAAGAAATTTGTACATGTTCTAAAATATAATTTATAATATATATATATATATATATATATATATATATATTCAAGAAGTAGTAGTAGGGTTTGAACAATTATTAAGTAAATCATCGAGCTATATATTCGACCTCAACAGAATGCAGAAAGCATTGGACGGCCGTTTCGTCCTATATTCTGTTGAGGTCGAATATATAGCTCGATGATTTACTTAATAATTGTTCAAATCCTCCTACTATTTCTTGAATAATATCTGTGCTTCAACCACGAAACACGCTATGGATTTAGCGGCTTGGTTGTGGAAGTCGTTGCTTGGGGAGGCACTATCCTATGGGCAAAGGAGCTTGGATTAGTTCCACCACAGAATTCGTGAGGAGCGGCGCACTTCATCGAGCTTAATTCGTCACCTCTTCGTCACCAGAGCCCGTGGTACAGTTGGTATAACATCAGCCTCATTAAACAAAACTGTCTGGGTTCGATTCTGGGTTCGCATCCACTAGGATGCGCACTGCTGATGCAGTCCCAAATAGAGGACGAAACGGCCGTCCAGTGCTTTCTGCATTCTCTTGTGGTCGAATATATAGCTCGATGATTTACTTAATATATATATATATATATATATAGTTATGTACGTACCAATGGACAGTAATGGTTATATCCCAATACTTATATAATACGTTGGATTCTATTCAGAGAGGAGCGTATTCTTAATGATAACCAGTTCTCTACTAACAGTGGTTATTTACTTCATGCAGCTTAGAATATTTGATAGTGTTATTTTTTAATTTTTTTTTTAATCATATCACCCGAAGTAAGGCGGTAACGCCACTGATGCGCAGGGGGCTACGTAAGAGTAAGATTGGAAAAGAGAAAACCGGAAACCACATCCTAAACAGGGAACAAGGGATGAGCCTCTACACCTGTTCAATAGACGTGGGTGGCGTGTGAACCGGGCGATAGTTCAGTCTATCTACTCCAATTGAAAAAAAAACAAAAAAAAAAAAACAAATAAACAAAATGGAAAAGTGAAAAGATTAGAAAAGAGAAAGCCGGAAACCACATCCTAAACAGGGAACAAGGGATGAGACTCTGAACCTGTTCAATAGACGTGGGTGGAGTGTATAAATATTACTATTTATTTGCAATCTCCGTTTGGTTATTACTTACGCAGTAACCTTTCAGGCTAGAACATTTTGGCGACGAAGGTTTGTCCGTCGAAGATTTGACGACAAACATTTGGTCAAATACAAGATGTGTGTCGCGCGTACGTGCGTGCGTGAGTGTGTGTGCGTGTGCGTGCGTGTGTGCATGAGTGCGTGTGTGTGTGTGTGTGTGTGTGTGTGTGTGTGTGTGTGTGTGTGTGTGTGTGTGCTAAAAAATCTGTTCTGTTATTTAACCCAAAACGAGAGGGAAGGAACGGATTATATACTTTTCCTATTTTTTCTTTATTTTATCATTCTTTCGGATTCCGATCAATGTCTGATCTGTACTTCATCTTTAAATTTTATCTGCTTATCTTCCTCTCTCTCTCTCTCTCTCTCTCTCTCTATATATATATATATATATATATATATATCAGCATGCAGTGTGGATATAGAAGAATCCAAAGGAGTATCCTGTACATATAGTGGTAGGATAACTCTCTAAGAGAATTCTAAATATATATGTATATAAATACATATAAAGCGAATATAAGAAAAAATAAGGCGGACACGTTATTTCATGGTAAATCGGAAGTATAGGCCTATTTCAGGTGAATCATCATCAGCTTCCGTCTTTATTGTACAAAGGACTTTACACGAATATATATATATATATATATATATATATATATATTAGGTTGTCACACATGAAATGCCTCGCTTCAAAGGAAATGAATAAAACGCTTCTGAAATATTAAATAACTAATTTATTTAATTGAAATAGACACCATGTTGATGAATGACTACCCCTCAACTATAATTTCTTGATCCCATCTTTAAAAAAAAATCATCTTTTGATGTGATGAAATGTTGAAATGCTTCGATTACTTCTTCATTATTATAAAAATATTTTATTGAGTATGAGAATCTCGAAATGCTAAAATAATTGATAATCAGTCCGAGAGATATCATGTGAATATTGAAAAAGTGGCCAACTTTCATAATTCAGCCAATGTAGCTTTTGGATATATTAATTGAGAAGAGTGCGGTCAGGCGTTGTTGTCCAGCAAAATTGGGCCACCCCTATTCCCAAGTCTAGGATGCTTTTTTCCCAACTTTTCGTGCATACACTTAATTTCTCCACAATACGTCGTTGCTGTTATTATTTTTCCTTGAGAAAAAAAAAAAAGAATGATTAATAACTTTTTTGAAAAACCACCACACTGTAATCATTAACTCTTTAGGGCGCAGTGGGGTTTTGATATTGTTTTGATAATTCACTTGCCTCTAACCATTGGCCTACTTTCTTACTGCAATCAAAGTATATTTATTTCTCATCGCATGCAATGATTCAAAGCAAAAAATTATTGCAAATCGCTTGAAGACGCCACTCATGTTAGAAACCTAGGTCACGTAATAATTCGTTTACAAATAGAAAATATTCGAAAGTACTATAATATTATTTTACTGAATACTTTTTAATACAAATGTGCACTGGTCTAATCTTATTATGACCAGAAACTAAGTAATCAATCAATCAATCAATCAATCAATCAATCAATATATATATAACGTTGTCACACATGAAATGACACATTTTTTGAATTGGTTGTTGTTCCGGTCGTCTAACGAAGTCACCTCCTTAGTATATAAAAATTATTTTTCTTTACAGATAATTTTTCATTCAATATACTGCTACTCATAAGTATATATATATATATATATATATATATATATATATATATATATATATATATATATATATATATATATATATATATATATATATATATATATATATATATATATATATATATATATTAGGTTGTCGTACATGAATGACACGTTTTCCATTGCGCCTATGGCATAGGGGTAGCGACTCCGACTGACACCAAATCAGTCGAGTTTCGATCCCGGCCAGAAGCAAGTGGATGTCTCTTGTCACGCTGATGAGCTGTGATACAGCGGAAGAGGCTTGTATAGGGATGGATAATATATATATATTATGTGTGTGTATGCACGTAAGGATAGGTAAGTCAGCACAACTTCTTAAAAGGAGAGAGAGAGAGAGAGAGAGAGAAATTCAAGTTTAATCCATGATGCTAGAAACCCTTCGAAGCACGGCCTTGTGTCATATTCACATCAGGTAGGCGTGTGATTAAATACTAACACCCCAAAACATGGTGATTATTCCGCAATCTTGCACTACCAGTGACACAGGACATGAAAATCTTACCCAGCTAACGGAGCACGTGACATGAATCTACGCCCACTCACGCCATCTGTTGTCAAATGTTGCTTCATTTCACTACAGGCGTCATGGTGACGGGGACCTGGTAACTTTGACGTCGGCAGGGATTTTCAGCAATGGCAATGAGCCCCATCTGCTTTGAATGGCTGCCCTTTGACTCGCCTTGTACCTTAGATAACACAGAAATGATCTGGTCGAATGCGAAATGTCCTTGTTAATGTTAACGGATAAAGTGAGGAAGAAAAACAAACAAAATTGTTATGATAACATGCATTTGTTAATATTTGGCTGGCCTAAAGGTAGCATTAGGAACGTTTAGTTCATATTTCGTTTTCAAAGATCGCTTTTCTTTGTATAGAGACAATTGTCACATTAGCTATATTTTCAGCAAGTTATACTTTTTTTTATAGGATCTACGTTGTGGTGCAGTAGATATCGACTCAGAACGACAATTCGGGGTGCCGAGTTCGAATTCCAGTTGAATTTCTTGCTTTCACTTAATTAACAGGACAGCTTGGGTTTTGTAGCCTTGGCTGGCAACCAATCTACCGCAGAAAGCAATGGCAACCTACTGAGGGATAATCTTCTGCCCAGTCAGTCATGTCTCTTTCGGGACATGATCGCCCAAGTATGTATCACGTATGGCACTTAACTGAATGACTATTCTTTTTTATAATTCTAATAAAAAAAATCTGCATTTAATGGAAAAAGAACTTTCTCCTTTTTTTTTATAATCATATTGCCCCAAGCAAGGCATTTTACTGCCACTGTTGTGCAGGGGGTTACATAGGAGGAAAGTTATGAGAAAGAGTGACAGGTTATAGGGGGTGTCAGGAAGTGGGTAAGATAAGGCTAAGAATACTGATAAGAGTGGGGTGGACGGAGAAAGCAGTAGGAGAGAGAGGATGCAGGTTAGTGAGACAGGAGATGACTATTGACTTTACATTTAAATTCTTGGGGATTGTAGCTGTAGGGGAAGCAAGTAAATAGAAGGGAATTTCACAGACAGGAAGTGCGAGAAAAGAAGCTGATGGAGTAGAATTTGCGTTTACATTTTATTGGTTTCACAGTAAAAGGGTGGGACATAGTTGCTAATCTTGTGGCTTGAGTAAATTCATATAGAGGGGGCACCAATGAGCTAAGTTCATCGGAGCAGAAGCCGCGAAAATATTTGTTGATATTGAACTGCGAACAATTGAACGTATCGAAAATGGTTTGCATCTTCAGATTATTATTCGGGTTTTTTTTTGTAGAATTTTCATCACGAACAAGTTTATTTTCTTGAATAACTTCAAAAGACACTGAGAGCTGTCCTTTACTGAAAAGATTCAAACAAATTCCTGGAAGGATGGAATTATCAAAAGATGGCAGATGTAAGAAAGACAATAATGTTAATACCAAAAGAAACTTATTATTCATTTTTTCTTAACATGCACAATCTATTTTCATAGATCGATACATTTATGATCTACCTTTTTTTTTTTTCATTTCTGGGATAAAAACTGTCATTATTCTATGATTTATTTGGACGAATATCCCTATTTTTTTGAAGAAGTAACTTAACAATGCAGTATTGCACACTAGTACATATATAAGAAACTGCGTCTGTAAGCTACAATACAGATGTATACAAAAAATATATGCATGCAAATTTGGATGTAGAGAACACCATGACCGTAACATGTGCGTGACGATGAAGTTAAGAAAAATAGAAACAAAAAGGACACTTTAAATCAGAAAGAGACAGTTAAAATTTCTTGGACGCACAATGAAGAAAGTGTGCCTAGAGAAATTGACACTCACAGGAAATATTGAGAGGCAGAATTAAGCAATAAGTAACCTACTTAACAAGCTTGTTCAAATGAATGGTAGAATCGAGATTGGGAGTGATATTGTATTCTATACTAATTCTTCTGGTATATACAGCTTCGTCGATGAAAATAATACTGAACCAGTTCGACAAAGATTAATGCTGCTTCGACGGCGAAAACAAATCTGTGACCAAATTTTGATTATCTTTTCAGGAAAAATGACGAAACATAAACTGGACCCAAATTGACTTGCTTTTCTCGCTGGCAAAATGATGATATCAACACATATGTAGATGAAAAAATGCAATATTTTTGTTCGTTTTTGTTAGGAGGCAAGCACGCGCATACGACCAGTCAGACGGCTGCCCGCTCTCTCTCTCCCTGTTTCTTTCTCTCTCTCTGTCTGTGTTCGGAAATCAACTTCACTTAAACAGGCATCCTCATCTGACACCTGGCACTGACCCTGCATTCTGTCCCACCTTGGGCGCTGACGTCTTTGACCCTGATTGATAAAACAAAATTCTGCATTCTACACTCAGTGACACCTAAAAAATATCTTTCTTGGCGAAATTCCACATCGACCAAGAAAATATAACAGTGATAGCGAAAAGACGAATTTACTGCGAGCTGCATATGATAGGATATTTTTGTGAGAGATGATCGCTCACTTTTGCATGGACAAGCTCACGTCCTGGAGCGACATGGTCATGTTCACGTCCTCAAGTGGAATGGGAACGTTCACGTCCTGGTGCTGCATGGTCGCATTCACGTCCTGAAGCGGCTTGATCACTCACGTCCTGAATCTGCATGGTCGCGCTCACGTCTTGAAACGGCATTGTACGTTTGAAGGGAACTTAAACAGTTTCAGAGCGGAAATTAGAGGCAATGAGCAGAGTTTATATTCTGACAGTTTGTTCAATATGAGCAAATACTCTTGGGATATATATGTATCCATGTCTTCTTCCCTCAACAGAAATTGATTAAATAGCAGAGAAGATCAGATACTTTAGCATTAGATGGTAACCCATCTAGAAGAAGGACAACTTCAAATTTACAAACGTAGACAATGTAATGGGAAACCGTTCCATTATCTTTCCTAATAAGTTATGGAAATCTACAAGTATGAAACAGTGCTGATTGCAAGCACGGAAAGGAAACTACAAGACTTCCTACAGAAGGTAACTGAAGAGAGTGACAAAAAAACTACAAATCAACTGCAAGAAAACTGAATGCATAGTCATCAGCAAAAAGAACGACCCAAATGTCAAATACAGGTGGAAGATACTAAGATCAACAAGTACAAAATTTAAATACCTAGGAAGTGTTCTAACAGGAGATGGAAAATGCGACACAGAGATCCGAAAGTGAACTGGCATAGCAAAGGACGCGTTTCAGAAGCTGAGTAAAGTAATAAGACATAGGAAAATTTCCCTAGAAACAAACAAGAGCGTGCTAGATTGCTATGTGATGTCAGTTCTTCAATATGGCAGTGAATGTTGGACAATATCATTAAAGATGAAGGAAAAACTTGAAGCAGGTGAAATGTGGATCTACAGAAAAATGCGGCGAATATCATGGATTGAGCATGTGAGCAATGATGAGGTGTTGGAAATGATGGAAACGAAAATAAAATTAATATTGAGCATCAGGAAGAGACAACTGAAGTTCCTGTGACAGGCGATGAGGAAGGAGGGCTTGGAGAATCTGATACTAAGAGGCCAGATAGAGGGGGGAAAATGCAGAGGAAAACAGCGGATAACATATTTGAAGTGCCTGAACAGGTGAATGACAGAATGAGGGTTGCGTGGTGTAACAGGAGAAAGAGTGCTAAGAGACACCAGGGATAGGGAGACGTGGAAAGCCATGATCGCCTAAGTCCTGAAAAGACAGGGCACATAGAAGAAGAAGATATATGCCAACTGTTATAAGAAATTATAATGTGGATATAAACTTGGGGATCAAATCTATATTATAATCTATATATAAACAGTTCTCTCATTTTGTGACCATGCTAGTTTCTATACATGTATATTCTAGATTTATGGGCTTGAGCTAGTGGATGACAGAGCGGAGTTTGGGTGGTGTAACAGGAGAAGGCGTGCTAAGAGCCACCAAGGATAGGGAGACGTGGAAAGCCATGATCGCCTACATCCTGAAAGGACAGCGCACATAGAAAAAGAAGAACTGAATGGACATAGCATTTAAAAATGTATTTGGTTATATTTAGGTTTGCCGAAATACGACAAGTAATCTGATTGAATACGCTGCAGAAAAAAAAAAACAATTTAATGAAAAATGTTAGAAAGTTGCACACACCTAATCTCTCTCTTTCTCTCTCTCTCTCTCTCTCTCTCTATATATATATATATATATATATATATATATATATATATATATACAAATGTGACTATTTTAGATACGGAGAAGATAAAGCTGCATCATTTATTCAATTTCCTATGTATATAACAAACGTTCAGAGAGTCATGCGTACTTAGCAAAAATTCAATTTCCTGTTCCTGTTTACGTAAGCGGCTTCCTGCAATCCACCGGAGATTTTTAAAAAAACTCCTTTCTCTCCCTAGTCATGAATACGTATTTTAAGAAGAGAGGGAATTACGCGATCAATAGTAACGTAATTAAAAAAAGTAAGTCCGACTTAATACCACATCGACAGCTTAATTACTGACCCCCCACCGTTTATCGCTGTATATGTAGTACATAGTCGGATATTTTCTGATAATTCACCCCAAATAATGTAAAGTTACTTATCGCAAATATTAATTCACCCCAAGAAATTATAAATTTTAAATTGAAGGTTGTTTATCTTTTATTAAATTTTTTGAAATAATAAATTTTATATCAAAATTTATTTAGCATGCCTTGCAACAACTCAGATCTCCAGAAAAATAATAAATTTTATATCAAAATTTATTTAGCATGCCTTGCAACAACTCAGATCTCCAGAAAAATAATAAATTTTATATCAAAATTTATTTAGCATGCCTTGCAACAACTCAGATCTCCAGAAAAATAATAAATTTTATATCAAAATTTATTTAGCATGCCTTGCAACAACTCAGATCTCCAGAAAAATAATAAATTTTATATCAAAATTTATTTAGCATGCCTTGCAACAACTCAGATCTCCAGAAAAATAATAAATTTTATATCAAAATTTATTTAGCATGCCTTGCAACAACTCAGATCTCCAGAAAAATAATAAATTTTATATCAAAATTTATTTAGCATGCCTTGCAACAACTCAGATCTCCAGAAAAATAATAAATTTTATATCAAAATTTATTTAGCATGCCTTGCAACAACTCAGATCTCCAGAAAAATAATAAATTTTATATCAAAATTTATTTAGCATGCCTTGCAACAACTCAGATCTCCAGAAAAATAATAAATTTTATATCAAAATTTATTTAGCATGCCTTGCAACAACTCAGATCTCCAGAAAAATAATAAATTTTATATCAAAATTTATTTAGCATGCCTTGCAACAACTCAGATCTCCAGAAAAATAATAAATTTTATATCAAAATTTATTTAGCATGCCTTGCAACAACTCAGATCTCTAGAAAAAAACAGGGTGTTATTCCCGTTTTGTAAGTGTGGATGATATTCGAGAAACTTATAAGTAATTTTTTACAATTCAAAAATTAAAAAATAGAAAAATATCTGTTAATGGTTAACAACAAGAGTTTATGAAATTGTAGTTGAATTGTTACGGACAATTCACATTGACCTAAAAGTTGTCGCGGATAAGAAATTAATTAAAATCAACCTTCTTCTTCACTTTTACAAAAATTCACAATGACGTGTGAAATCCTGGGTTTTCCCAAATAGGAAAAGGATTGACAATTTGCTTAAAGAAAAAGTCGAACCCAGAATACACAAGTAGGTGTTAAAAAGATTTTTGACGAATGGGAGTGACTTGCAAAATGAAAAAAGACTTCGCGAGCAAGTGCGAAAAATCTAGATTACAATAAAAGGACTTCATCAACGCCAGTCAGTCAGAGAGTCATTGGGAGCCGCGAGACAAGCATCTAAAATGTAACTTCAACCTCAAGCGACTCGGACATTGTCCTATTTCTCTTTCTCCTTATCTCTTTCAACAATTACTACTACGAACAATTTCTTCAACTCTCGATACCCTTAACTCAATTTTATCATTGAACACGAACTCTACTCGTAACTTTTAATAATGTTTCTAATTGAACATTAACTCTTAGAACTTATGTTAGTCTTTCCTTTTAATAAATTACTATTTTAACATTCAAAATGTATATTTTATTATTCCACTCTTCTACACTAATGCACTTAATTCCACATATTCCAACCTGCCGACAACCAACCTTCTGATAACATTGAAAACCTTCTGATAATTCTGGTGATGATAATTCTGCATAAAACTTGTAAGCTGTAGTGAGTTTGGCTAAGTCTGGCACAAGGCCGAATTAAAGAAAAATTAACCATCTTCCTATGCCACAAAGTAAGATTTAATGAAATCTGAATACAAGTTCTCCCGAATATATGTATTCAGGACAGATGCATTAATTGGGAAACTGTATCATATACGACAGTATCGTATTAATATCCGTTCGACTGTTTCCTTTGAGGATATGTTATAACATCTGTTTACTAAACAAAAACTCGTTCTTGTGCGTGCGAGGATACATGGTGATCTCGCAAGTGCACGTCTTATATTTTAGAACATTTCCCACTTGAGATGTGGTAAATCGAGTTGGAAAGTCGAATTTCCCAGGATTTCAAAGCTGGTTTAACTTTGTCGTAGCTTTAAGCATTTGTCAAGTTATGGTCGTTTGAAGTTAATCAAAACTGACTCAAATTGAATCGTTCATTTTTAGATGATCAGCTGTAGTTAGTCGCTTATTTTTGTTAGCGGAATCTTGTCGAAGGGAATATTATATTATGTTCTGGATAAGATGTAAAAAAATGAGTATATTTTAAATAGGTACCTCCACTAAATCGCTTAAAAACAGCATAAAAACAGCATAGTATGAATAAAAAGGTCCCACACTTAATAAAACAAATTTTTTTCATCAAAATGTTTATATTATTATTAAGAGGAAAGATCAAAGTAATTTTTAATTAGTTTTGAAAATTTTTTAATCCCTTCTAAAATTTTAAAAATTTCTTTTGATTTGAGTTAGCGGCTAAAAAAAGTTTACGACTGTTTGCAATGGGAAACGTAATGATGACATCACACACTTTTTTCCCCGATGACAAACACATTAATTTCGAAATTCTTGCAAAAATTGTCAGATTTTAATGAAATTTTCTGTACTCATTCACAAATGAATGAAATTATTTTTGAAATTATTCTTTTTTAAAAATCTTGGTGAAAAATATTTTTTTTAACTCTGTTACCCTCCTCTACGTAAATCCATGAAATTTTAATAAATTTTAATTAGCTGTAAAAAATTTTTATTAGTTAAACGCAAGACTCATTAGGGGATATAAATAATCTATGTTTTTTTTATTTAAAATATTTCAGCACGAAACAAAAAATCTGCTCCGAAGAGTAAAATAAAAAATGCGATAAAACTCTGATATAATTTAATTTGATAAGCTTTTAATTACTGGAATAAATAATTATTAAGAACATTATATTGATTTTTTTTTAGATGATCAGCTCTAGTTAGTCGTTTATTTTTTTCAGTAGTGAATATTATAATTGATAGCTTTAATTTGGCATTTTAAAAAATAACTTATATCGAATGGATATTAGGGACCTACAACACAAAACTGTCAAATTAACAATTTTTGGCATATTTCACCTGCTTTTTTTTTTTTTTTTTTTTTTAACTCAGATTCAAACAACGCTAATAAAATTGCCAGGGATAATGTTTCCCTTCCCTATTAGTGTAAATGTTTCCCTTCCCTATTAGTGTAAATGTTTCCCTTCCCTATGAGTGTAAGTTTCCAAATATTAAAATTAAAATTTACAAAATGTAAGAAAATTGTTCTGGATAAGATATGGGAAAATGAGCATATATTAAATAACTTAAATTAGCATTAAGGATGTGCGTTGTGGTGCAGTGGATATCGACTCAGAACGAGAAATCGGGTGAGCCGAGGTCAAATTCCAGTTGAATTTCTGCATTCACTTACGCGCAAATACCCTTTTCGAAAGGTATTAATCCGTCTCTTCCCTCCAGTTATGAGTTAAATAACAGGACAGATTGGGTTCTAGAGCCTTGGCTGGCAACCAGTCTACCACAGAAAGTAATGGCCACCTACTGTGGGATAAGGTTTTGCCCAGTCAGTCATGTCTCTTTCGAGACATGATTACCCAAAAGTATGGCACTTGACTGGAATTCAACATTATCCGATTTTGGTATCAGAAGTCGTTTAGCTGTTATACGTTTCCTACATTATTTTTTTCTACGTTGTTTTGTCGTCTTTTTTTTTAATGGAAGTTTGAATTTAATTTTGGCACTAAAAATCCCCGAAAGAAGTCGAAATTGGTTAAATGTAAGCTCTTTTTTGGCAAAATCATGCATGCTCAGGTTTTTAGGCGAAAACCCCTATTTTTTTTTATAATTCGTTAAGTGAAAATTGTGTTTTAATCTTCCTCTTTACTTGTATTTTTTTATGTTCCGTCTTCCTTCCGGACATGGCTCTCCATATCTTCTTGTTCTTTGTGGCCCTTAATAAGTTTTGTCTTTTTGTTATTTCTTCCATAAACCCTGTTCTGTCATTCATTTGCTTCAGCTTATCAAATAGGATACGCCCTGCTTTCCTCTGTTCCCCTTGCCTTCAATATGTTCCTTGAGTATCAGATTTTCAAAACACTTGCTCCAAGAATTTCAACTACAGTGTAACCAGTATATAAGAGAGTTGTCGGAACCGGATAAAATTATCCTATATCCGGGTTTCTCTTATAGCAGGATTTGGTCTATTTTATATACATTACCACAAGCTCTCATTTGGGATCAGAGAAAATCACCCTTATATCCGGGATTTTCTTATATCCGGGTTTGGTCTATTTTATATACATTACCACAGACTCTAATTTGTGACCAGAGAAAATATCTCTTATATCTGGGTTTATTTTATATCAGGGTCTCTTATATCCGGATTATACTGTACTTCTTTCTGATGTTAAGTATAATTTTTCTTTTTGTTTCCATTCTCCCCATTCGTTGTTTCTCACATGTTCGGTCTATGATAGTCTCAGCATCTTTCTGTAGAACTACATTTCTGTTTCTTCACTAAAAATAACATATCGCCCGGTTCACACTCCACCCACGCCTATTGAACAGGTGACGAGGCTCATCTCTTGTTCCCTGTTTAGGATGTGGTTTCCGGTTTCTCTTTTCCAATCTTTTCACTCCTTTTTCTTCTTTTTTTCTCAATTGGAGTAGATAGGCTAAACTATCGCCCGGTTCACACTCCACCCACGTCTATTGAACAGGTGACGAGGCTCATCCCTTGTTCCCTGTTTAGGATGTGGTTTCCGGCTTTCTCTTTTCCAATCTTTTCACTCTTACGTTGCTCCCTGCACATCAGTGGCGTTACCGCCTTGCTTGGGGTGATATGATTAAAAAAAAAAAATACAATTTCATAATTGAGCCCAAAGTCACCCAGAAGCCCCCAAAACAAAAAAATATTGGTTTGGCTTTATGGCGTGAACCCACTGTGGCATAAACGATGGTAGCCATTTTAATAGTTATTATTCACATAAAAGTTTATAATTTCTTGGGAAGAATAAAAGTAAAAATAAAAATGTTTATATTTTTCAAACAAACTGAACATTGTGCTGGATAAATGACTGTTTTCTAAAACAAAAAATAAATAAACGAGCAATAAAATATTTTATAATGAAGGTGTTTGATAAAAGACAGTTTGGAAAAACTTTTATGGTAACAATATTTTTTCTTTAAACGGTATTTCAATATAAACTAAAGATGGCGTTCGATAAAAGGCGAATAATGAAAAGCCTTATGGAAAGAATAAGCAGCTTAATATTTTATATTTTCTTTCAACCATATTTTTACAACAAACAAGAGAAGATGCAAATTAAAAGAGAATCGCGGAAACCTTACAAAGGAAGAAAGAAACAAAAGAATTACTTATCTTTTATCGCATTCGATATAAGACAAAAAAATTTTCAATTGGATAAAATTAAGCAAATATTTTAATACTTTCTTTAAACCATATTTCAGTACAAACTAGAAATCGTATTTGATAAAGGAATTCGCGAAAACCTCTCTTTTTGAAGAATGAAACGAAAAAGAAACAAATAACAAAAAAAAATACTAATTTTCTATTAGAAATAATGCAACACAAGAAATATTGCAAATGTTAAAATAGACTGTTTACTACTTGGATGTGCATTGGGGTGCAGTGAATATCGACTCAGAACGACAAATCGGGGAGCCGAGTTCGAATTCCAGTTAAATTACTTGCATTTACTTGCGCACAAATACCCTTGGGAAAGGTATTAATCCGTCTCTTCCCTCCAGTTAGGGTTAAATAACAGGACAGATTTGGTTCTATAGCCTTGGCTCGAAACTAGTCTACCACAGAAAGCAATAGCAACCCACTGGGGGATAATCCTCTGCCGAGTCAGTCATGTCGCTTTCCAGACATGATCGTCCAAAGCATGTATCATGTATGGCACTTAACTGACTGTTTACTACTTAAAAATAGGTTTTAGATAATTTCTTTTATAAAAGGCTAAAATATTATAAAAATTTAAAAGAATTTACCGTGTTTGCAAAAGAAATCGACAATTAAAAGAATATGCATTAGATTATTAAAAGGAAATGTATTGCATTATTATAAGAATATTCATTGCATTATTATAAGAATATTTATTGGATTATTAAAGAATATGCATTGGATTATTAAAAGAATGTGTATTGGATTATTAAAAATATGTGCAATGTATTATGAAAATAATATTGTATTACTGAAATAATATATATTGCATTACTAAAAGAAGATGTATTGCATTTTTAAAAGAATATGTATTGCATTATTAAATTAATATGCATTTGATTGTTAAAAGTAATGCGTTATTTGTCCTTAATGCAGATCCAAATTTTCTCTTCTTCTGTCGTCGTCAGCGTTATCTTTTATCCAAGAATTTAATTCTTTCTTTTCTTGTTGATTCTTTTATGACGATAGCGTTGATGACTAAGTAATCCAATTCTTGTGTAAAAGAGTCGATGGCATTGACTGCATGGTAATATTGGTGGAGTACTAGGTTGATTTTGTCGAGCCTGTCTCTTGTCGTTTGATATCTTTTTTTTTCTTCTGGTGACTTAAAATGTTTTGAATCCAATGGTGAGGGAACAGTACCAGTTGGTACGGTCTTGGTTTTAGTAACCAGGTAGAAAGCAAAGTTTCGGAATTTCTTAGTTTGTTTTTTTGTCATGGCAAGTGTCTTGTCCAAAACAAATGCGAAACGATTTATCACCGAACGCAGGTGTCCGAACTCACTCGATTTAGTTGCAAAACTAAAAGCTTAGTATTTAAAAAAAAAAAACAGCAACAAATAACCATAGGGATTACCTTGCTTGTTAATGCGTATTTGTTCAATAGGCCCACGTTGATGCCGAATGTGGCACAAGATCAATTTAGAATGGTCTAACGGCAATACCGTTAAAAATTGCTTAAGTTCTCTCGATACTTTTCAATTTGGGGACGCCCCAGACGCCAAGTAATGACCCCATACCGCTTGCAATGAAGAAGTATTGCCTGTAGGGGTGGAACTCTGGTTTCAGACTAACATTACATAGATATGTAAATGATCTTCGTAGCTTAGATGTGGCACATGGCAGAAATTATGGGACACCAAGTAAGAAGAGAACTCACTATTCAGTTGTAATCCAGCGAGACAAGTTTGTTAACCATTACACCAGGTCCAATTGACCTTTCCTGGTTGTTAATTGTTTCTCATCATTGTCTTTTCTTTTTTATTGTATTATAGCCAACATTGGTGTAAGATGATTCAAATTTTCGTACCGCAATAGTATATGGCCTGCAATTTGAATGTGGTCGACGAAATTCTCTCACTGGTACAGTATATGGCCGACCTTAAAAAGCAAATAATACAGAAGCATTATAACTGTCTGGTAATAGTTGGGGTTATGGAAAATAATTAGTTCCAATAAACAGGCAAACAATTATATCAATAAATATATTCTTACTGAGGTAGGATGCATTCAAACCGGGTAGGCCACATACTGTATCAGAATCAAAAAGGTAGGCTGCATACTATACCATAATTAAAAAGGTAGGCCAGATACTATACCAGAATCAAAAAGGTAGGCCAGATACTATACCAGAATCAAAAAGGTAGGCCAGATACTATACCAGAATAAAACAGGTAGGTCACATATTATACCAGAATCAAAAAGGTGGGCCACATACTATACCAGAATCAAAAAGCTAGGTCACATACTATGCCAGAATCGAAATGGTAGGTCGCATACTATACCAGAATCAAAAGGTGGGCCACATACTATACCAGAATCAAAAAGGTAGGCCACATACTATACCAGAATTAAAAAGGTAGGTCATATACTATACCAGAATTAAAAAGGTGGGCACATACTATACCAGAATCAAAAAGGTTGGTCACATACTATACCAATATCAAAGGTAAGCCACATACTATACCAGAATCAAAGAGGTAGGCCACATACTATACAGGCTTCCAAATTGCTCGTATAGGGATGCAGTCGCTCTTTGACTGCCATATAGAAGATCCCTTATTTTATCAATATTACTTATGGTCGAATCTTAAGAAACACTGGTTGTCGTTTGATCCCTGAACTTAAACAGGTCAGTATTTAGATGGGAAACAGCTTAGGGCTAGGTTACTGGAAGCAAGAAACAGGGTACACAACCAGTTGAACATGAAGCCTGGAATTATAAGTGCATAAATTATTTTTAACTCAATATAAAAGTGACGAACTAAGAGCAAATAAACAATCAATTTCTGGTATCTCCAAATGCGTGTGCAGATAAATTGCTGGACTGCGCATCTACGAAACCCTAGAGTCGAGATGCTGAAAATAACAGCAATCAACTAAGTGCCAAATCAGTATTATATATATATATATATATATATATATATATATATATATATATATATTGCTTTGGATAATATCCATAGAGTTCTGTATTTTTATCTAATTAATAAATTATATTAATTAGATAAAATCTTCTAGATTATCGCCTCCGTCTTTACGGGTTTGCCATTCTCTACTATATATATATATATATATATATATATATATATATATGTGTGTGTGTGTGTGTGTGTGTGTGTGTGAATTGAAAAATATACATATGAGTACAGACAATATTATTATTCAGCTGTTAATATAACAGTGTTCAATGTAGCAAGAATATATATATATATATATATATATATATATATATACTCTGTTTTCTTTTAAGAAAAACTTTAAACACCGGTCATATTTCCGTAATAAATTTATTTCAGTCAATAATTGTTGTTGCCAACAATCACCGACTTCATCAGACGGAAGGCCCTATTCGACTTGTTTCATGTCGTATTACTACGGAATGAAAGTTCAGTCAAGGCCGGGCGGAGAGGGAGGCAACATAGGATAGCCCACTATAATAAGTATTTCCGTTTCCATTTGTCGGGATATAGTGGGAGGAGAAGTTTAATACAAACAAAACAACACGTGACTAATGTCACCAGCAAATTTATATATTGTTTAAGGAACAGAACAAAATGTAAGGACAGAAAAATCCCTGAATGGAAATGAGGTGGTAATTTAAATGTGACGAAATTAGGATAGAAAACGCGTTCACCCTAAAGTTAGTGGCACAATTATGGTTATTTTTAAGGTTTTCCCCAATAGCAGACCCGTATGTATTGGTTAGCCTATCTTTTGAAGAAGAGTTCAAATTACGAATTTTTGTAAATACGTGTTGTTTAATTCTGGCATCTAATCTTTGGGTAGTTCTTCCTATGTTGTGCAATACATTTAAACATATAAATTGAAGAACTATTGTGACGTAGGGAGAGAATATTCTTCCTTATAAAAGGAAAAAACAGATTTACCAGAAAAAATAAACAACACGAGTATTAGCCGTAAAGTAACAATATCGAACTGGAACTGATAAACGTTTAGCAAATTTATCATTGATAAAACCCAACTAAAGGAAGGCGCAGGTATACAGGACATCTTTACACTGTAGCTGGTTTAATTTTGTTGAACTCCGATACCTTATTCCAAATCACCGATTGGACGACGTCTAATGGATAGGCGTTATTACAGAGAGTAGTAGTAACAAACCTGAGTTCTTCATCCAACTTTGTTTCAGAGCAAATCTTCAAGGCCCTATGAGTAAGGGACTTAAGTAAATTTTGCATTTTTGGAGACAAAAAAAATTTCACGTGGTATATAAAACAATAAATGTTGGTTTTTAGTCAACTGAAGTACGAAAACCAGAGGTAGATTTGATTACTAAAACTTCAAGAAAAGGAAGTGAATAATTAGTCTTTAAATCTAGGTGCATTTTATTAAAGGACAAAAGGAAATGACCCGCTTTAATTTCATCGTTAAATAAACAAAAAGTGTCATATACATAACCAAAATACGGATCAGGCTTATTAGATTTTGATAATACCCTTTCCTCATGCAATCCAACAAAGATATTTGCTAAAATGGGTCCCAAAGGAGAACCCATTGAAACACCATCAATTTGTTTATACATGACGCCGTCGAAATTAAATTCAACTTTCTTCCTCACTACTTTTTTCTTTCTTTTTTTCTTTCTTTCTTTCTTAATTACGCCCCCTTTGATTTCATCTCCCTGCATTTTAATATTTTTTAATTTTAATTTTATAATATTTTTTATCTCCATGTAGACTTTGTCTATTTAAATTTTACTCTTGTTATTAAAAAGCAGCAACCTAACATTATAAGATTTAACTCCCATGCATATCGAGTGAACTTAAATTCAGTTTGTAATATGCACCTGATGATTGCATAACGCATGAAACTCCGAGTTATGCCATAGATGTATGACAATATGTATATTTATTCTGAAACATTTTATAATTTCTCCCAAAATTGTTTTAATACAAACTGAAGATCTTGTTAGTTAAAAGAAGCCTTGATAATTTTTATCAAAGGAATAAAAAGAAAATAGGAAACATTTTATCATACTTTTCTTCACTCCATTTTTCAATACAAACGGTAGATCGTGCTGGATGAAAGGTAATCTTGGAAACGTTTTATAAGAAGAATAAAAGAAAACGATAAAGAATGTTTGTAATACTACCCTCCACCAGCCGCACCATTGCTAACCCCATTGTTCCTGGTCGCCATACTCACGTTGAGACTTGAAGTCAGCTGACAAACGCTTTGGCCCGTGTGACGCAGGTGTGCTGTATACAAATATCTGAGTAGGGTGGCTCTTCAAAATAATGGAAAAGAAATCGGTGGTCAAACAATGAAAAAAGATTTATTAATGACAAGGTTACAGAAAAAAAAGATGAACCCTTCCAGTTGACTTTCAGATCCATGGCTTTTCAATGGTTTTCAACCAGCAGATGCTCTACGAATGTTTAGGGGGAAAGAAGTGCAAGATGTTTCGAATACCAGTCAACATTCTCCCTAAGTCAGCGGGTGGCAAACACTAATGGCATTGGTAGTTTTATCGGTTTCTTTTTAAAGAAACATTCGACATTCATTGGCACAGTATCCATTGCTGATGTTAGTGAAGCTTATAAAAATATTTCACTTAAAAGAATTTTCAGAAACGTGGATTTCTTAAGTCATGTTTTCGCTCTTTTCAGTATTGATGGAAGTTTACTTCCTCACCTTTATTTGGAGTAGCGTCCAATAGCAACACTTTCACTATATCATTTATTTTATTTGCGATTTATATGTGCTACTAATTCTAGTTGTTGTTGAAAGTTTTCAAGTTATGAATTTTCTGTTATTTAGCAATTCTTTGTGACGCTAGCGACACTGAAATCCGAAGGCGTATTAGGATCGTCAAGAAGCGCCCTAAAAGCTAAGCAGAGTACTTGGGAATGGGAAACTTGGCCAGAAACAAAGAAAAGAGTACTTAACTGCTGTGAGATATCTGTCCTTCTGTATGACAGTGAGTGCTGGACGATCGCCTCGGGGTTTAATTGATTTTGTTATTTGCAATTTTTAATTTGCATGTTGAACGGTTCTTTTTTGTTGTTATTCTGTTTCGTTTTCCTTTACCATCTTCTGTGGCAGTTCTTGTAGTTTCTTTTCTCCGTCTGCTATCAAAACTGTGTCACTGCACCGTCGATTTACTTAATTTTATGTGAAATGATTTGTTTGAACATTATTATTGATCGATACTCGTATTTAAGTAGGTATTCTGTTTTTAATCAAACAGTATTACATATTTATTTCTACCGGCTTGATTATTATGATTACCAAATGACACACATTTTCGTAAAAAAATTTATCGTAAATAATCAGGCCGGTAGAAATAAATATATAATACTGTTTGATTATAACAAATATCTACTTAAATACGAGGATCAATCAAAAATAATGTTCAAACAAATCACTTAAAATTGTCAGTTGTTTATAATCATTTTCATTAATCTTCGTTAATTTCCGTAACATGATGTTTATCGTAAATAATCAGGTTGGTAGAAATAAATATATAACACTGTTTGATTATGAACAGAATATCTACTTAAATACGAGTATCGATCAAAAATAATGTTCAAACAAATCATTTCACATAAAATTAAGTAAGTTGCTTAGGGGGAAACGATTAGAAAAAAAGACTAGTGGCCCAATTAGCCCTCTACAGGAGCTAGCTTAAAAGTCAGCACCTAGTGCGGCATTGAGTTAGTTCTAAATAGAATAAAGAACTAGGTAGAATCCTCAAAATTGTTACACCGTTTATAACCAACTAGCAGTATAGCCCGGCGTTGCTCGGGTGTAATGAAAGTTTTGAAACTAATCCATGGTCCTGGAGCTCAGACTCTTTGGGCGTTGGCACGAAAGACTAAAATGCAATAGCTGTTTCCAGTTAAAGCAAAACCGTAGACTGAAAGAAAAATGAATGGATGTAAGTCAAATTTTGATTTCCTGGTATCGATATCAAATGAGTTTTTTTCGTCGTAAGCTGAATTTTAAAGGCTAAATAAGTCCTCTAAGTAAATGGTATCATGACTGAGACTAAGAACTACAATTATACCTACTTAGAGCCAAACCCGAAGCAAAAACTAAAATAAAAGGGCTGAAAAAATGCAGACATACAGGCAGATAAACAGACACACACACAAACATCTTGCCTTATATATATATATATATATATATATATATATATATATATAATCGATTTTCTGCACTATTGTAAGAACTGCAACCTTGAAACTTCTGAATATCGTTTCTTATGTCTTTTCTATGAGTGTATCAAATTTGATTAAAATTGGACCGCTCCTTCTATAACCCGATTTTTTCGATTATCGATTTTCGATATTTATCGGGGGTACCTCGACACAAAACCTAGCTAAGAACACTCGCAATCACTTATAGTACAACTGTGTAAATTTTCAAGAAAATCGGTTCAGCCGTTTCGGAGTCTATAGGTAACGGACACACACACACACACACACACACGCACACACACACACACACACACAGAGTTCCATTTATAAATAAGTTTAGACCAGAAACTGTTAGCTTAGTGTTTTCTGATTGAGTGCTAATTCTAGTAAATACCGATAAGTGAAAAATAACTCTCTGAAAATCGTAGACAATAACATTTCAAGCACACTGGAAGATTGTCAGATAACTACATAACAGGAAAACCAAACCAAGCCGAAGATCTCTAAAATTAAGCGAAAAATAAGCTGATATGACTGCTACCTGTTCACGACCACGTATTTCTGCGTGGTTTAATAATGACTTACATCTGTTATTTATTTTCTCTAAACGTCATGCAATTTAGGGCTCGAGAGGCACTCAAGGAAGTTGGTTATTGAATCAAGTGTGTGATATGGATGTAAAATATGACAGAAATCGAGAATCGTGAAGATAAGGAAGATAGATTACCATCAATACTCGACTTGAATCGCTTAAGACAGTAAGGTTTAGAAAAGTATTCCCGTGGGACTCTGTTCCACAAAATGTTTCGACTCCGTGAACATAGTCCTAACTGGTGGAAGTAATACTCTTGAAAGGTAATCTTATTAACAGCCAGTTTTAGTTTTGTGAAAGATAGAAACGAAACTAAATAATCAGATTTATTTTTTAAAAATTTTTCCTAATTTTCGCTCAATACAAGGCCCACGAGTCACTCCATGCAGAGGGTTACTTTGTGATGTTGTATGAGCGCAAGAGAAGCAGGAAGTGAACTGATGTTATGTAGGAAACATAACGGTTTGAAATGATTAGATTGTAATGATCAAGAAAGCACCCTCTTGGGTGTCTATTCCACAAAGCATCAGTCTTAGGATTGCGGTACCAAAATGAGACTTCTTTCTTATTACTAGAATACGAAAGGAATTAGAATGAGTTGTTTCCATGTATGTGGCATGAAAAACCCAAACTGCAATGGTTAGGACTGGGTGAACCAAGGAATATAGTTCGATAGGACATTTATCACGGAATTAGCAATGAGAGGCTTGTGACGTTTAATCTTGATTGTGTAACGCCAGGATTGAAGAAGTGTTGTCTTCACTGTGACCTATAGGCTTCAATCGCTCAAAGCCATTTTTGACCACTGATCTGAGAAAGAGCTTGTAGAGAGCGGACAGTTTCGGAATGGGTTTGGCTTGACATCCATATGAAAGTCTCAATTTGGCAAGACTAGTTAAGTACATGACTCTAGTATGGCTGCGAATTGTGGTACAGTAGATATCGGCTTGGAATGATAAATCGGGAGCCAAGATCGAATTCCAGTTGAACTCCTTGCATTCACTTATGCACAAATTCCCTCCAGTTATGGATTAAATAATAGGACAGATTGGGTTCTATAGCTTTGCCTGGTAACCAGTCTACCACAGAAAGCAATGGCAACCTACTGCGGGATAATCCTCTGCCCAGTCAGTTATGTCTCTTCCGAGACATGATCGCCCAAAGCGTGTATAACGTACGGCACTTAACTGAATGACTGATTTAAGTACATGACTCTAGTATTCAGGTTAATGTTTTGGTTTTGTACCAATGTGCGGTATTAAACGAAACTACTTACAGCATAGCCTATGTTCAATTTCCCTTTACCCATATATAGTTAGGTAGGATGAACAGATATATACGAATAGACCAACGTGGATATATAGAAATAGATAGATAGATAGATAGATAGATAGATAGATAGATAGATATGCGTAGGCTAAGATGGCCAGATAGAAATAGAATAATATATATATATATATAAATAGTTTGATAGAAATGAATAGACTAAGATAAATAAATCTGAATAAACTAAGATATGAATAGAGTAAGATAGATAGATAGATAGATAGATAGATAGATAGATAGATTTGAATAGACTAAGATATATATGAATAAAAGAAAGATATATAGATAGACTTCTAGAAACCAAGATAAATAGACATAGAGTTATGAAAAGACTGAGATAGATAGATAGATAGATAGATAGATAGATAGATAGATAGATAGATATGGAGAGACTGATATAGACAAATATGAAAAGACTAAAAAAGAAAGAAAGAAAGAAAGAAAGAAAGGGATTTGAAGAAAATGTATGAAAATATTAAGAAAGAAAGAAAGAAAGAAAGGGATTTGAAGAAAATGCATGAAAATATTAAGAAAGAAAGAAAGAAAGAAAGAAAGAAAGGGATTTGAAGAAAATGTATGAAAATATTAAGAAAGAAAGAAAGAAAGAAAGAAAGAAAGAAAGAAAGAAAGAAAGAAAGGGATTTGAAGAAAATGCATGAAAATATTAAGAATGAAAGAAAGAAAGAAAAATAGTTTTAAATAGCGTAAGATAGACTTGGATAGAAAATCATCTATTTATACTGTTTATTTTTTTTTTATAATGAGTACAAAAATCGTTTATTTATCTGTGATCCCTGACATGAAACTAATTCTGTTTGAAGCTGTGATAAGGAATTACATTAAAATGTCTTTGAAATATTTCAAGAGACGAACGGGATGAAAAGACTGGGAAGAAATTGTGCAAGTTATTGCAAAGATATGTGCCTTATCGCTGTGATTTGGTATTAGTAGTTAAATGGTGTGATTTGTGCCTGTTTGGACCACCTCTGTTTGCCCTGCAATCGTGATTTATCTATCGAAGGTAACCTTTGTTTGTAAACTGAAAGACGTAGACCAAAGCATCGGTAAATGGGCAGAAAGAGTTAAACTGGCAGCTTCCTCTCCCCACACACTCTGTGTGTGTGTGTGTGTGTGTGTGTGTGTGTGTGTGTGTGTGTGCATAAAAATACTTTTGCAAACTTTGGGAACGGGTTCTGTACATCAAACGTCTGTATAAACATATGCCCGCAATTTCTTCGTTTTTGAGTTATTAAATTTGAAGAAAATGTTGCTATGTAGACTACATTTCATTTGTCATTCGTGTATAATTTTTTTTAAATTGACGTATTGTTCTTACAAGTATGCTCAAAATCGTAACGATTAAACAACACAATATTTATGACTGACAATTTTTATAATGGACAACTACATTATGTCTTAACAATCAAACCACTGAAGATGATTTTAAATAAGATTGAAAGTACTTAAGGAAAATAAAACTAATGAAAGTTTCTACTGCGTCTTTGTTGGTGTTTTTAATCACCATAGCAGGATGTTTATTCGTGACTACAAGTAGATTAAAATAAAAATAAGTAGACAATATTTATAAACTATTTAAGCAAACATGCTTAAATTAAGATAGATAGATAGATAGATAGATAGATAGATAGATAGATAGATAGATAGAGCGACTTGCCTGAAGAGACTTCACGGTTGAAACCCGGGTTAGTGAATTTGTGAGCTTTTGTTAAATGTCTTCGCTCAGTATTTTTAGTTTTGACTTTTGCATTGTGCACTTTTTTGTTGTTTATACCTTTCTGCTTTCCTCCTCAGACACATAGATAGATAGATAGATAGATAGATAGATAGATAGATAGATAGATAGATAGATACATAGATAGATAAAAATAAAAGATAGAAAAAGAAAGAATGAAAGAAAATAGAAGATTGGAAGTAAAAAGGAAACATTGATAGAAAATGAAAGAAAAGAGAAGAAACATAGAAAAGTAGAAAAATGAATAGATCAAGAAAGAAAGAAAGAAAGAAAGAAAGAACAATAACATAGCATAGAAAGAAAGAAAGAAAAAAGAAAGAAAAAGAAAGAAAAATTGCATAGCATAGAAAGAAAGGAAGAAAGAAAAAAGAAAGAAAAAGAAAGAAAAATTGCATAGCATAGCACGAGAGAAAGAAAGAAGAAAAAAAGAAAGATAGAAAAATTGCATAGCATGGAAAGAAAGAAAGAAAGAAAGAAAGAATGAAAGAAAGAAAGAAAGAAAGAGAAAAGAAAAATTGCATAGCAAAGAAAGAAAGAAAAAAAGCATAGCATTGAAAGAAAGAAAGAAAAAAGAAAGAAAGAAGGAAGGAAGAAAGAAAAATGAAAGAAAAATTGCATAGCATAAAAAGAAAGAAAGAAGGAAGGAAAGAAAAATTGCATAGCATGGAATGAAAGAAAGGTAGAAAGAAAGAAAGAAAGAAATAGAAAAAAAGAAAAATTGCATAGCATTAAAAGAAAGAAAGAAAAATAACATAGCATAGAAAGAAAGAAAAAAGAAAGAAAGAAAGAAAGAAAGAAAAAAATAAAGAAAGAAAGAAAGAAAGAAAAAGAAAAAAAGAAAAATTGCATGGCATGAAAAGAAAGAAAGAAAAATAACATAGCATAGAAAGAAAGAAAAAAGAAAGAAAAAAGAAAAATGCATAGCAAAGAAAGAAAGAAAGAAAAAAGAAAAATAGCATAGCATAGAAAGAAAGAAAGAAAAAAGAAAGAAAAAGGAAGGGAAGAAAGAAAGAAAAAAGAAAGAAAGAAGGAAGGAAAGAAAATTGCATAGCAAGGAAATAAATAAATAAAGAAAGAAAGAAACAAACAAAAAGAAAAAAGAAAAATTGCATAGCATGAAAAGAAAGAAAGAAAAATAGCATAGCATAGAAATAAATAAATAAAGAAAGAAAGAATGAAAGAAAAAACAACATAGCATAGACAGAAAGAAAGAAAGAAGGAAAAAGAAAAATAGCATAGTAAAGAAAAAAGAAAGAAAGAAAAAAAGAAAAATAGCATAGCATAAAAAGAAAGAAAGAAAGAAAGAAAGAAAGAAAGAAAGATAAAAGGTTAGAAATAAAAAGAAATAAAAGAAGCCAGTGGTAAAGAAAAAATAGAAAATAGATATATGGATATATAAAAAAATTGTGAAAAAAGAGAGAAAAAGAAAAATGTCAAAAGAATAAAAGAACGAACGAAGAAAGAAAGAAAGAAAGAAAGAAAGAAAGAAAGAAAGAAAGAAAGAACAGATATATTGAAAAAAGGTAAAGAAAGACCGAATAGTATGGAAAATTAGTGTTAAAAAAAGGATAGATGAAGAAAGAAAGAAAGAAAGAAAATGACAGGCGGATTGATTTGTCTCTTATGAGGGTACAAGTGTACGGCGGTTATGAAAAAAATAAAAAATATGTATTGGTGTCGTGGACATGTTAAAAAAATTATTGATATCACGTTTCGACTGCAGAAGATAAAAATTAATAGGCCGAGATAATTTAAAAAACTTCAAAATTGCCCAGTTTTAAGACAGAAGCAGATTTCGAGAAGACGCGGAGAAATGCTGAAATCTCATTGGTCTTCTGATATAAATGAACCTTCAAACGAAATGAGTATAGAATCCAGATGGCATTTCGAATTAATTTCTGTTTTTACAAGATGGCAATAAAGCTATTAAAATATATGTCATTGAAAGAAACAAATTGGCATGGACGTCTATTTAATTAACATCTGAATAGATGAAGGCGTTTCATCACGGAATGGTGATAAGAATAGCAATATTAACCGTTTCCCTCCAAAGAAACATTTGTCATCCATTGATCGAGCAGCCAAGTACTGCTTTCAGTTGAAATTTATTAAATCTTTCTAAATAAACATTTTTTTATTGAAACAGATTTTTCAAGTTCAGCAGATAACAGAAACCACATCACTTATTGACAATCAACAGCAGTAACAATCAAAATGGATAGCACAAATAATGACATGAATAGAAAGTAATGATATAATCAATATGTTGACATTAAATATGACTTCAAATATGTTGTAGAGGAACAACCTATTCTACCCCGTAATGGATATGGTCTAGTCTATAAAAGACTGTGGCTAGAGCGAACGGGGAGCTTACGTCACTCGCCTGACGACGCTATAACACTGTCAGCTCTCTGCCTTCGGGCAGTGAGCACAAACCCAGTCGTGGTTCCGCCGAAGGGTAGAACCACGACTCGGCAAAAATAGACAGACATTTTTTGGCCCGGCTATATGGCCGGGAATACCCACTATAAAATGACCATGTGTCACATCCGGCCTTGCGTGGGAAGGCTAGTAAATACAATACGTCACTCGCCTGACGACGCTATGACACTGTCAGCTCTCTGCTTCCGAGCAGAGAGCACGAACCCAGTCGTGGTTCCGCCGAAGGGTAGAATCACGACTGGGGAAAAATAGACAGACATTCTTTGACCTGGCTATATGGACGGGAACACCCACAATAAAAAGACCTTGTGTCACATCTAACCTTACGTGGGAAGGTTGGTAAATACCGCATACTTCTGCATACTTCACTAGACGGACGCATACGCCATAGGCGGAGATATTTGCTACTTGATCGTTATTCTTGTTACTATTCGTTGATTGTTCTTGTACGTCTATTGGTTTATTGTACTCTTGTATAATAAATCTCTTCTAATCTATTTTCAATGTTAAGTATTATTTTTACACTATTCTTTTCCCTGATATTCCTTCCCGGGATATATCAAAATAGAAAGTTAGGAAGAAAACCTCCAATCAGTACTGGAAAGAATGATAATATGTAATGGACTTGAGAGAACTGTTTTCCTAAGAAAACATTTTAAGGGAAAGAATTTATTAATTTCAACCAAAAGTCAATGAATGCCAAATGTTTCTACTACCATCCGGATGTAACTTTGTACTTCGTTGATGTTCAAGGCAAGAGGAACAGAGCAAAACCTTTTTCATCATGTGCCGTGTTCTCTCAAGACGTAGGCGATCATGGACTTTCACTTGGCTCTGTCTCTTGTAGATCTCAATATTTTTTTCTAAGTCCCTACATCCTTTTGCTCAGACCTAACAAGTACGTTTCGCGTTGCTTTCCCCTGCCTGTCCTCCCCTTTATCTGGATAATATCATCGAAGACAAGGAAAAAAGTTGAAGCAGTGGAAATGTGGTTCAACAGAAGGATGCTGCGGATATCATGGACCGAGCATGCGAGCAACGACGGGTGTTGGAAAGAATGGAAACGAAAAGAAAATTAATGGTGAGCATCAGGATAAGACAACTGAAGTTCCTGTGACATGTAATGAGGAAGAAGGGCTTGGAGAACCTGATACTGACAGGCCAGATAGAAGGAAAAAGAAATAGAGGAAGGCAGCGGGCAACATATCTGAGGGGTACGGGACGGGGGTTCGAGGTATAACAGGAGAAAGCATATTAAGAGCCACCAGAGATAAGGAGACGTAGAGGACCATGATCGCCTACGTCCTAAAGGGAGAGGGCACATAGAAGAAGAAGATAAAGGAGAGAAATGGGAAGCGCCATGATATCCAACATCCAGACGCTTTCGAGACGGATAGAGCAAAAGAGAGACAAGGGAAAGTAACGCGTTACATACTTGATGAACTTGAGTAGATGGATGGCAGATCGGGGTTTGAGCGGGATAACAGGAGAAAGGTTTTTAAGAGCTACAAAGAATAGGGAGATATAGAGGACCATAATCGCTTAGGTCCTGAAGGAATTTTGCGCATGGAAGAAGAAGAAGAAGAAGAAGAAGAAGAAGAAGAAGAATGATGAAAATCGTTTAGTAAGATAAGGTTTCCAATAAACATTTGATTTGTTGTTGAAAAAAACTAGTAAGATATGTTTCTGGTACTAAGGTAACGGCTGCAGAGCAATTTTCAGTAACAGTAATATGTGCCTCCGATCTCCACTGGGTGCCTATCTACTATTGGAGATGTCAAGGTAGAGTGATGGTTAGCGGCTCGCATAGAGGAATGGGTGTTCATTACATTGATTTGAGGATTCGGTTGAGGATCGAGTTCATTACATTCATTTACGTGCTAATACCCTTGAGAAAGGCATGAATCCATCTCTTCTTTCTTTCTTATTACTATGTGTGCTTATTAAGAGGTACAGTAGAGTAATGGATAGCAGCTCAGATTAAGGAATCAGAGAGTTGAGTTTGAATTCCAGTTGAGTTCATTACATTATCTTATGTGCTAATACCCTTGAGAAAGGCATGAATCCATCTCTTCTTTCTTTCTTATTATGTGTGCTTATTAAGAGGCACAGTAGGGTAATGGATAGCAGCTCAGATTAAGGAATCAGAGAGCTGAGTTTAAACTCCAGTTGTGTTCATTACATTCACTCACGTGCTAATACCCTTTGGAAAGGCATGAATCCATTTCTTCTTTCTTTCTTATTATTATGTGTGCTTATTAAGAGGCACAGTAGAATAATGGAGAGCAGCTCAGTTTAAGGAATGGGAAAGCTGAGTTTGAATTCAAGTTGAGTTCATTACGTTCACTTAAATGCTAACAACACTGGTAAAGATATGAATCCATCTCTTCGCAGCATTTCCAGTTACGGACTAGAGAGATAAAGTTATGGAACTCTGGGTGGCAACCAGTCTAAAAGAAAGAAACTTTTAATTCCAACCAACCTGAGATGACTGAGGTTCCTCAGTTTAACTTGCCCAGGAAACGCTCGCGCTTAAAGTGCGTATACACTTGGCTGAGGAGCGCTTGTCAGTCCACATTCCCCTTGAAACTCCCACTGTAATATAACAATCTGGCCCCACCCGAGGAAGTGATGCAAGCGATGGTGTTTCCCGTCGGTGAAGGGGGCGGCGAAGCGACAAGACAGGTGTTTGTGAAATACATCCTGTCGAGGCCGGAGCGGATGTCATTTGACCTTATTTCCGACAGCGGCGGAAATGACTACGGAGGCAAACAGAACAGGTGTCTCTGGGAATTACGTGGGCGTTGCGTGGGCGAGGCAGGACCGGAAGGAAAGTCCCGGTTCTAGAAGACTATATAAAGACCTCGACACACGGATTCGCCAGCAGAGAACGGCCAGTGGAAGCAGAGAAACACCACGGCAAGACTACACTCCCGTCAACCCATTCTATGTGCCTCTCACCCTTCCGTTCTCTATTCCACACGGTTCGTCGTCATTAATAAAAATATAACCTTACATTTTTATATATGCGTGTTTGTTGTTTTGTCGTCGTACGGCGATATATAACACCACTATGAATTCGCACGCACGAATGGTTGCGGCTTCTGCTACGCTTGGTTGGCTTTCGTTTGGCTGCAGTGGGGTCATTTGCCGGAGTCGGCCCAAATGAATCTGTTGAATGCAACAACAAATAAGTATTTAAGCCATACATTACTACTCTTTTTTACACAAAGAAAAGAAAAATTTAAACAACATTCCTTTATTTTACTGTTGAATATATTAATAGATAATATCACACTTTTCTTTTTAAATCGATTAATATATGAGATTCAATAATCTAGCCATTTTTAAAATACAAAATCACTCGTAGTGAGATACTTTAAGTCCACTGAAGTCTACATAACGAGGCTACTATTATACACTTATAAGGCTTGTTCTTAATGAAACCAAAAATTTGGGTTCAAATACACCATGGTCGGTTTATTAACATTCTTATTATTCTTGATTATATCGGCCTGGGGAAACGATATTAGCATTGCGGCACTGTTGGGAAGTTTCTGAATGCAATAACACATGGTGACCAAAGCCCTGGGAGTGAAAGTGGGTAGACGAAGCTGTTTGGAAACTGTCGATAGTTGTGCTGGCAGGTAGTCAAAAGTCATGCCTGAGAGCTTGAGTGTACTCAGTCAGTTAAATGCCATACGTTATACACGGTTGGGCGATCATGTCTCTTTCAATTCATGACTGACTAGACAGTAGATTGTCTCGCAGTATCTTGCCATTTCTGCTTTGTTAAACTACTGTTCACTATAGATTATGGGCTCTTACACAGAAACTATAATTAAAGTCTGTTCAGTATAGTTACAGGATAAACAACAGGTTGGTTTTCTGGGTGCTGAAAGACATGAAAGTGCCTGGGCAGGCGTCTACAATAGGAATAAACTATCCAACATAGAAACAATGCTATACTCAGAAAACTAGCCGGCTAGTTTGTTGTTTTAGAGAGTGCCATCTCCCGCCCATCTATATAACAGATCACTCAATATAACCCCTGGCCTAACTAATTAAACAACGACTTTTAGGCAAAAGTCGACTTTATTCATCAACATAGTCTCCTTCTAGGGTGATACACTGATTCCAACGCTTCTCTAACAATTCGATGCCTTTTTTGTAGAACGCCTGAAAATACGCCTCAGTTTCCGATATCACGCCAAATCTCTTTCTCTGGAGCATTCTTTTGAGGTCGGCAAACAGCCAGTATTCGCTGGGGAGCAGATCTGTAGAATATTGCGGGATAATCTTCTGTCCAGTCAGTCATGTCTCTTTCGAGACATGATCGCCCAAGCGTGTATCACGTATGGCACTTAACTAACTGACTGAATGTTTCTGCTTTCTAACTCTTCCACACCCAGTAACCCCTTGCACCCCAGTGGCTTTACTGGTTTGCTTGGGGTGAATGCGACAAAGAAAAAGTGGAATGTCATGTAAAGTTACTCCAGATTAATCGAAAGTATAATGAGAAGAGAATTTACCAGCAAGCATTCTACTTTATGAGTAGAATTTGAGTGAAGAGTGGTTAGAAAATTTACTCTCACTTAAGACACTATTATAGGGCTACCCAAACACTCAAGAACTAAACTTGTTGGGGGTTATACAGTGCCCATTCTGTCAGCCAAAAAGGACTTAGCCTCTTTTAAGACGTCTACAATTAATATTTTTCGCCTGCTTCTAATATTATGAGTTTATTTAGTTTCTTTTCCCGCACTTCTCACTTGTGGAACTCTCTTCTGGCTTCTTGCTTCCCAATCATCTTTGATCTTCACTAGTTTGAAGGCAATGACAATCTCATTTTACAGTTGAAATGGCTAGATGTAACCATAAGTACTACGCTAACAATTACTTCTGTCCCACTTCTCACTTGTGGAACTCTCTTCTGGCTTCTTGCTTCCCAATCATCTTTGATCTTCACTAGTTTGAAGGCAATGGCAATCTCATTTTACAGTTGAAATGGCTAGATGTAACCATAAGTACTACGCTAACAATTACTTCTGTCCCACTTCTCACTTGTGGAACTCTCTACTGGCTTCTTGCTTCCCAATCATCTTTGATCTTCACTAGTTTGAAGGCAATGACAATCTCATTTTACAGTTGAAATGGCTAGATGTAACCGTAAGTACTACGCTAACAATTACTTCTGTCCCACTTCTCACTTGTGGAACTCTCTACTGGCTTATTGCTTCCCAATCATCTTTGATCTTCACTAGTTTGAAGGCAATGACAATCTCATTTTACAGTTGAAATGGCTAGATGTAACCGTAAGTACTGCGCTAACAATTACTTCTGTCCCACTTCTCACTTGTGGAACTCTCACTGGCTTATTGCTTCCCAATCATCTTTGATCTTCACTAGTTTGAAGGCAATGACAATCTCATTTTACAGTTGAAATGGCTAGATGTAACCATAAGTACTACGCCTAACAATTACTTCTGTCCCACTTCTCACTTGTGGAACTCTCTTCTGGCTTCTTGCTTCCCAATCATCTTTGATCTTCACTAGTTTGAAGGCAATGACAATCTCATTTTACAGTTGAAATGGCTAGATGTAACCATAAGTACTACGCTAACAATTACTTCTGTCCCACTTCTCACTTGTGGAACTCTCTTCTGGCTTCTTGCTTCCCAATCATCTTTGATCTTCACTAGTTTGAAGGCAATGACAATCTCATTTTACAGTTGAAATGGCTAGATGTAACCATAAGTACTACGCTAACAATTACTTCTGTCCCACTTCTCACTTGTGGAACTCTACTGGCTTATTGCTTCCCAATCATCTTTGATCTTCACTAGTTTGAAGGCAATGGCAATCTCATTTTTACAGTTGAAATGGCTAGATGTAACCATAAGTACTACGCTAACAATTACTTCTGTCCCACTTCTTCACTTGTGGAACTCTCTTCTGGCTTATTGCTTCCCAATCATCTTTGATCTTCACTAGTTTGAAGGCAATGACAATCTCATTTTACAGTTGAAATGGCTAGATGTAACCATAAGTACTACGCTAACAATTACTTCTGTCCCACTTCTCACTTGTAGGAACTCTCTACTGGCTTATTGCTTCCCAATCATCTTTGATCTTCACTAGTTTGAAGGCAATGGCAATCTCATTTTACAGTTGAAATGGCTAGATGTAACCATAAGTACTACGCTAACAATTACTTCTGTCCCACTTCTCACTTGTGGAATCTCTTCTTCTGGCTTCTTGCTTCCCAATCATCTTTGATCTTCACTAGTTTGAAGGCAATGACAATCTCATTTTACAGTTGAAATGGCTAGATGTAACCATAAGTACTACGCCTAACAATTACTTCTGTCCCACTTCTCTACTTGTGGAACTCTCTTCTGGCTTCTTGCTTCCCAATCATCTTTTGATCTTCACTAGTTTAGAAGGCAATGGCAATCTCATTTTACAGTTGAAATGGCTAGATGTAACCGTAAGTACTACGCTAACAATTACTTCTGTCCCACTTCTCACTTGTGGAACTCTTCTGGCTTCTTGCTTTCCATTCAACATTGTTCTTCAAAAATTGAAATGCAATGTCAATCGTATTCTGTCTTCTTAATTCCTGTTCTTTTATTCTTCTCTCTCCTTAATGTCTTTTATTTCTCATAACCTTTCACACTGAGTAACCCATTTTCTTCTTAGTGACTTTATTGCCTTGCATGTGGTGAAATGATTAAAAACGAACTTATTTCCAGTATTTACATTATTCGAACTATTTCCCTCATCTTTCTTGGTTAGTTCCGGACTTGACTCTTTGAGTTGTGAGTTCAATACCAGGCTACAGCAGTGGTGAACAAGTAAATTAGAGGAAGATAACTCATGACTTCTTCAAATCGAGGATTTACGCAAGGAACGAAGAGGATATACTCCAGTGATTGTAATAAAGGATTCAATTCGAAATCCCTGGCATCTGAAGAAGGCCGGAGCGTACAACGGCCGAAACGTCGTACAAATAGCAACCGTGATGAGGACAATAGTCTGAATAATGTAAATACTGTAATTATTACCTACTCTCAGAAATATAGACGATTACGAACTTATTTCATTTGCCTGTCGTACTATTTGTTTATGATGTTTGTTTTATTGTTTCTTAATGGAGTACTGGATTGCTGTGTGATGTCAGTTCTTCAATATGGCAGCGAATGTTGGACAATATCAACAAAGATGAAGGAAAAACTTGAAGCAGCTGAAATGTGGTTCTACAGAAGGATGCTGCGGATATCGTGGACCGAGCATGTGAGCAATGACGAGGTTTTGAAAATGATGGAAACGAAAAGGAAATTAATATTGAGCACCAGAAAGAAACAACTAAAGTTTCTGGGACATGCAATGAGGAAGGAGGGCTTGGAAAACCTGATACTAACAGGCCAGATAGAGGAAAGCAGCGAATAACATATTTAAAAGTGCTGAGCAGGTGGATGACAGAACGGGGGCCGAAAGACGTTAAAGGAGAAAGCGTGCTAAGAGCCCCCAGGGATAGGGAGACGTGGAAGGCCATGATCGACTACGTCCTGAAGGGACAAGGTACATAAAAGAAGAAGAATATAGCTATCAGCCAATATTTCGTTTACTCGTATGCAACATGAGTATGGGTTTTTAATCCAGACACTCTGTCACGCATTATTATTAACTTTCATTGAATTTCCGTGTCTTTTTCGGTCACAGTCGAACATTGTACATATTTCTGTCTGTCTGTCTGTCTGTCTGTCTGTCTGTTTCTTTCCACTCTCCCTATATGAAATATCCCAACGAAGGATGTGCATTCTTTTTAAAACGGGTAATTGAAAACTTGAAGCAGCAGAAATCTGGTTCTACAGAAGGATGCTGCGGATATTGTGGACCGTGCATGCGAGCAACGACGAGGTGTTGGAAAGAATGGAAACGAAAAGAAAATTAACAGTGAGCATCAGAAAGAGACAACTGAAGTTCCTGGGACAGGCAACGAGGAAGGAGGGCTTGGAGAATCTGATACTGACAGGCCAGATAGAAGGAAAACGAGACAGAGGAAGGCAGCGGATAACATATTTGAAGGGCTTGATCAGTTGGATGACGGAAAGGGGGTTGCGAGGTGTAACAGAAGAAACATACTAAGAGCCACCAGGGATAGGGAGACGTGGAGAACCATGATCGCTTACGTCCTGAAAGGACAGGGCACATAGAAGAAGAAGAATTGAAATTTGCTTGGCGGTGAAATACTTTCGTTGTTAAGCACTCTAAAGCATACAAATCCTGATTTCCCTATAGGGGATGCCAGAAATCCCATTTTTTTATTTTTTTATTTTTTGAGACTCAGATCACGTGACATAAATTGAACATAAATTCAGATAAATAAATACATCTTTATTTCTAACCTATATACTTAAAATCTCCCTTTCTCTCTTTTACTTTTTTTCTCTCTCTCTCATTGTCTTTCACCCACACACACACATATATATGATACAAATATAGTTATAAAGTGTGCTATAGTTATTGGCAAAAGTGCTCAATATCTGGAATAGAGAGTATGTAAATATAAAATGGATATGGGGTTCAATAATCATCGGTAACAGTTTGTATCATGCTAAACGTAATCTTTAGGTAATGAGTCTAAAGATTGTGTTTAACCATGAAACACACACACACACACATATATATATATATATATATATGAAGAATATATATATATATATATATATATATATATATAGTCATCCGCAGACAGATCTGTTTCGCTGTATCACAGATCAACAGTACGGTTAGACTCCGATAGATCTTTAACCTAGGATTTAAACCCGACCGAATTGGCATCAGTCGGCGATTCTACCTCTGGGCTATGGGCGTTCGGTAGAAGAAGGCAGACTTTTTAGCATGTATATTATCATTATACACGCCCAATAGCCAGAGTGCTCTAATTCATTTTACTGAATGAGCGATGCGTACATGCCAGAGTTGCTACTGTTTTTCAAAGTTTACCATTCTTCCAGAGTGCTCAATCAGAGTGTAAGAGCGTATATATATATATATATATATATATATATATATATACAGGGTGTCCATAAAGTTCGTGTGCACTTTAAAAAAATTATAACTTTATTTGTATTTGTCATAAGAATAATCTGTATCAATGTTATATAGTTTAGTGTACCTAGTTTTAAGTATAGTTGTTAAATAATTCTTTACCACAAAGTTTGCAACAATTTTTAGATAAGAGAAAAATATGAACAGCGAAATAGTATTATCATTTGTATTGATAATGATGGAGGACATGTAAAAACTTAAATAAAATTTCAATAACGCCTTAAAAATATAGATTTACTTATTTTTAATATTTTTTACAAATTATTTCTAGAAATATCAGTTTCGAGAAAAATCAGTTTCTTTTAGAGTTTCTCAGTTGCTTTTCAGTTAGTTTGTTTTTGAGTTAGCCGAGTAGCTATCAGTCGAAATGTGGAAAAAGTTTCCCAACCGGGGAGCCATTACCCACGGCTGGTCGCCCACCATAGAACTTATGGCTAAAGAGTTAATTTCGAATGAAGCCTGCCGCAGATTAACTTAAGGAGTTAATTTGGAATAATGCGCCTTCGATATCCCGAAAGAATGTTGTTTTTTTTAATCACGGGAAAATCGAAAATTCTGATTCTTCGTTCGCTCTACTTCGGTAAACTCCGTTAAACTCCGATAAGGATCCGAAAGGACTTTGCTATTTTAGAAATTACATAGAAAATTGACAGCCCTGATTATAGAGAATATGTGAAAAGACTTTAGTGAAAATTTGAAGACCTCTGTTTACTTTAACGAAACTTAGACAAGACATTTTTATTTAAGGATTGGAAGCTCTGGTATTTTTAGCGAACTTTCTCTCTCCGTTGTAACCAGCATTCCGACAACTGTATTATCATTTTTGACAACTGTATTATCTGCTCCTGTGAAAAGAAAAACATCGTTTATTTTATATATAAAGACATCCTTCGTAACTCTCCAGGCGTGTTCGACCTTGTTCATTTATTTTATTAATTTTTTTTTTTTTTGGTGCCGTATTTATTTTTTAAAACCACAAGTGTGCACCAGTGTCCGGACTGGCTCTAAAAGGCGGTTACTAAAAACGTAGGACAGTGGCGCGTTGTTGCAAAAGACGTCTTGTAAACCAGCTTTTGTGACAACATCATCGGACGAGATCGTCACGACCAGAGACAGCGACCGAACCAACCGGCCAGCTGGGTGGCAGTGTCACAACTGGGATCGTCACGACCGTCAACGAGAACGAGCGTTACATTAGACAAGCGGCCAGGCATGACGTGTTACATATATATATATATATATATATATATATATATATATATATATATATATTCTTCATTTGTAAACGAGTTATTACGTGACCTAAGTTTCTACCATGTGTGCAATATTGCAAATCTCCTGATGACACCACATGGTAGAAACCAAGGTCACGTAATAACTCGTTTACAAATGAAGAATATATATATATATATATATATATATATATATTAACAAATAAACAAATAAACATATATATATATTTATTAACAAATAAACATATATATATATATATATATATATATATATATATATATATGTTTATTTGTTTAAACATTATTTTAAATGGATACTCATATTTGAGCAAATACGTTGTTTTTTAAAATTAAACAGTATATATATGTTAAAATTAAGAACTATTTCATTTATTTTAATATCTTATCTCAAGTGTATTTGCTAAATAAAAATACAAAATAATATACTCCATCGGAAGTGCCAACCTCAAAAAATGTCGCCCGGGTCCACCGCCCTATCGCCATCCCTTTTTTAGTATCAATAAAGATAAGGATAATAATCCTAATGAATACAATAAAGATGATTCTCCATCCCAAAACTTCAGACAAAAGTCTTCTATTATTTTTCTTCTTTATGTTCAGGACGTAGGCGATCATGGACTCCTACTTACCCATGTCTCTTATCACTCTTAATATTTTTCCTCTTGGTATCTCTCCAAAACCCCTGCTCCGCCATCAATTCGATCAAGCCCATCAAATATGTTTCGCACTGCTTTCCTCTGTCTTTCTTTCCCTCTATCCGTCTTATGAGTATTAAATTCATCAGACCTTCCTTCTTCATTACGTGTCCCCGGAACCACAGCTGTCTCTTCCTGATGTTAAGTATAAGATTTTTTCTCGTTTGCATCCTCTCCAACATTTCGTCGTTGCTCACGTGCTCGGTCCATGGTATTCTCAGCATCCTTCTGTAGAGCTACATTTCTATTGCCTCGAGCCTCTCCTTCATCCTTGAAGAGATCACCAAACATTCGCTGCCATACAGAAGGACAGATGTCACATAGTAGTCTAGTACTTTTTTCTTTGTTTCCACCGAGATTTCTCCGTCTTTCAGTACTCTGGTTAGCTTCTAAGATTAATGTATTAAAATGTTTGACGATCTAACTCACGGCTACAGTAAAGCCATTCGATCCCAAGTTGGCATGCACGCCGATGACACAACAATCTACTCTCGCATCGATCAGAAACCAGGTGTGGACGACAAAGCGAACCTCGCTGCCGTACTTGAAAAGGACCTCCAATCCGTAGTGGCCTGGGGTAGGAAATGGCGAGTAAATTCCAATGCTTCTAAAACGAAGCTGTTATCAACTAACCACCATAAACAATCGCATCTACCTCCCATTAGCATGGGACAGGCTAGCCTCCCAGAGAATAAAATACTACGCCTCCTTGGCCTTACACTTTTGGCGGACCTCAAATGGAATGACTATATCGAATCCATTGCCAAATCTGCTGCTATGAAAGTCGGCTCTGTGTGCAGGGCTCGGAAGTTTTTCCCACCTGAATCTATTCTGCACATATACAAATCTACCATCCGCCCGTGTATTGAATATTGCTGTCATATCTGGTCGGGTGCCCCTGCCGCTCTCCTTGGGCTTCTTGACAAAATACAAAGGAGGATCTGTAACGTGGTTGATACTGAGTTGGCAGACCGGCTGCAACCACTCTCACACCGGCGTGATGTGGCTTCCTTGTGCCTCTTCTACAAGTACTTTCATGGCTTCTGCTCCGATGAGCTTAGATCACTGGTGCCGCCTAAGCACGAATTTACACGAGATACTAGATTAGCAACTAGGTCCCACCCTTTTACAGTTAAACAGATAAGATGTAACCGTAAATTCTACTCCAACAGCTTCTTTTCTCGCGCTTCCACAAGTCTGCTTTCCCGACAGCTACAATCTCCAGGTGTTTAAATGCAGGGTCAATAGACACCTCCTATCACCCGAACTCCCAATTATTCTCAGAACACTCTCATCTACCGAACCCTCATTCTCGGTATCCTTACCCGCCTATCACCCACCCTCTGACATTTCCTATATTTAACCATTCTCGGTATCCCTACTCGCCTATCACCCACCCTCTGACATTTCCTATATTTAATCATCCTTTCTCCACTCTATGTAGCCCCCTGCGCAGTAGTGGCAGTGACATGCCTTGCTCGGAGTGAAACGCTTATTAAAAAAAATGTTTTGCAAGTAAACATTGCTAACTATCAGTCCATAGTGGAGCAACTTAGATTTAGATAGGAAGAAAAGAAGAAATACACAAAACTGAGAAATCTAAACTTATTTAAAAATGGAACTTTGTCTGTGTGTGTGTGTGTGTGTGTGTGTGTGTGTGTGTGTGTGTGTATCCGTTACCTATAGACTCCGAAACGACCGAACCGATTTTCTTGAAAATTTACACAGTTGTACTATAAGCGTCTGCGAGTGTTCTTAGCTAGGTTTTGTGTCGAGGTACTCCCGATAAATATCGAAAATCGATAATCGAACAAATCGGGTTATAGAAGGTGTGGTCCGATTTTAATCAATAAGAAACCATATTCAGAAGTTTCAAGGTTGCAGTTCCTGCAATAGTGCAGAAAATCGATAATATATATTCATATATATAAATCAATACCAGGAAATCAAAATTTGACTTACATCCATTCATTTTTCTTTTAGTCATTTTTCTTTTAGTCTACGGTTTCGCTTTAACTGGAAACTTTTTAGTCTTTCGTGCCAACGTCCAAAGAGCCTGAGCTCCTGGACCATGGATTAGTTTTAAAGTTTTTCATTACACCCGAGCAACGCCGGGCTATACTATATATAATATACAATGTTCTTACAACGTGTCAACTGAGACTGGAGCATTTCGATGGCTTTAACATATTGGTATTTTTGGGCAAATTGCCAAATATTTGTGTCGTTTGTTTAGTGCTCTTGAAGGAATTGACTTTGCCTGTAATTAGCGAAATTCTCGGGTTACACAATAGTCGCAAAGATTATTTTTTTCAGCGAGTTGAGAGTGAGAGAACAGAAATTATTTGTACTGCACGGGAAGACGTTTGTCTTTCCAGTTGGGCGATAATCGTTGTTTTTTTTTATTTCGTTTTTTTTTTTTAAATTCGTTCATACTTTTCTTTACTCGAAAAAAGGCTGTTCATTTCAGAGATGTTTCTAATTTTGGAGATTTTAATTAAGAGAAGAAAAAGTGCATAGAAAGAAAGAAAGAAAGAAAGAAAGAAAGAAAGAAAGAAAGAAAGAGAGAAGGGAATTGTAAAAGAAAGAATTGTAAAAGAAAAGAAAAATTAAAGAAAGTAAGAGAGAATTGTGAAAGAAAAATTAAAGAAATAAAGAAAGGATGAAAAAAGGATAGAATTGAAAAAGAAAGAAAGAAAAACTAAATAAATAAATAAAGCAAAAATTGTGAAAAAGAAAAAATTAAGAAAGAAAGAAAAAAGAAAGAAAAAAAGAAAGCAGGATTTGCAAAAGACAGAAAGAAAGAAAAATTTAAGAAAGAAAGAAAGAAAGAAAGAAAGAAAGAGAATTTTTCAAAAGCTAGAAAGAAAAATTTATGAAAGAAAGAAAGAAAGAAAGAAAGTGAGATTTGCAAAAGACAGAAAGAAAAAATTATGAAAGAAAGAAAGAAAGAGAGAGAGATTTTCAAAAGATAGAAAGAAAAATTTATAAAAGAAGGAAAGAAAGTGAGATTTTGAAAAGAAAGAAAGAAAGAAAGAAAGAAAGAAAAAAGAAAGTGAGATTTGCAAAAGACAGAAAGAAAAATTTATGAAAGAAAGAAAGAAAGAAAGATTTTCAAAAGATGGAAAGAAAAATTTATAAAAGAAAGAAAGAAAGAAAGAGAGATTTTCATAAGATAGAAAGAAAAATTTATGAAAGAAAGAAAGTGAGAAAGAGAGATTTGCGAAAGATAGAAAGAAAAATTTAACGAATACAAAGAGAATTTTGAAATATAGAAAGAAAAATTTAAGAAAGAATGAGAAAATTGTGAATGATAGATAGAAAGAAAATTATAGAAAGAAAGAAAAAAAGAAAGTGAGATTTGCAAAAGACAGAAAGAAAAATTTATGAAAGAAAGAAAGAAAGAGAGATTTTCAAAAGATAGAAAGAAAAATTTATGAAATAAATAAATAAATAAAGAAAGAAAGAAAGAAAGAAAGGAAGGAAGGAAGGAAGGAAGGAAGGGAGAAAGAGAGATTTTCAAAAGATAGAAAGAAACATTTATGAAAGAAAGAAAGACAGAAAAAAGAAAGAAAGAAAGAAAGAAAGAAAAAAGAAAGCGAGATTTGCAAAAGACAGAAAGAAAAATTTATGAAAGAAAGAAAGAAAGAAAGAGAGATTTTCAAAAGATAGAAAGAAAAATTCATGAAAGAAAGAAAGAAAGTGAGATTTATGAAAGACAGAAAGAAAAATTTATGAAAGAAAGAAAGAAAGAAAGAAAGATTTTCAAAAGATAGAAAGAAAAATTTATGAAAGAAAGAAAGAAAGAAAAAGAAAGTGAGATTTGCAAAAGACAGAAAGAAAAATTTATGAAAGAAAGAAAGAAAGAGAGATTTTCAAAAGATAGAAAGAAAAATTCATGAAAGAAAGAAAGAAAGAAAGGAGATTTGCAAAAGACAGAAAGAAAAATTTATGAAAGAAAGAAAGAAAGAAAGTGAGATTTGCAAAAGACAGAAAGAAAAATTTATGAAAGAAAGAAAGAAAGATTTTCAAAAGATAGAAAGAAAAATTTATGAAAGAAAGAAAGAAAGAAAGAAAGAAAGAAAGTGAGATTTGCAAAAGACAGAAAGAAAAATTTATGAAAGAAAGAAAGAAAGAAAGAGAGATTTTCAAAAGATAGAAAGAAAAATTTATGAAATAAATAAATAAATAAAGAAAGAAAGAAAGAAAGAAAGAAAGGAAGGAAGGAAGGAAGGAAGGAAGGAAGGAAGGAAGGAAGGGAGAAAGAGAGATTTTCAAAAGATAGAAAGAAAAATTTATGAAAGAAAGAAAGACAGAAAAAAAGAAAGAAAGAAAGAAAGAAAGAAAGAAAAAAGAAAGTGCGATTTGCAAAAGACAGAAAGAAAAATTTATGAAAGAAAGAAAGAAAGATTTTCAAAAGATAGAAAGAAAAATTTATGAAAGAAAGAAAGAAAGAAAGAAAGAAAGAAAGTGAGATTTGTAAAAGACAGAAAGAAAAATTTATGAAAGAAAGAAAGAAAGAAAGAGAGATTTTCAAAAGATAGAAAGAAAAATTTATGAAATAAATGAATAAATAAATAAAGAAAGAAAGAAAGAAAGAAAGAAAGAAAGGAAGGAAGGAAGGGAGAAAGAGAGATTTTCAAAAGATAGAAAGAAAAATTTATGAAAGAAAGAAAGAAAGAAAGAGAGATTTTCAAAAGATAGAAAGAAAAATTCATGAAAGAAAGAAAGAAAGAAAGAAAGTGAGATTTGCAAAAGACAGAAAGAAAACTTTATGAAAGAAAGAAAGAAAGAAAGAAAGATTTTCAAAAGATAGAAAGAAAAATTTCTGAAAGAAAGAAAGAAAGAAAGAAAGTGAGATTTGCAAAAGACAGAAAGAAAAATTTATGAAAGAAAGAAAGAAAGATTTTCAAAAGATAGAAAGAAAAATTTATGAAAGAAAGAAAGAAAGAAAGAAAGAAAAAAAAAGAAAGTGAGATTTGCAAAAGACAGAAAGAAAAATTTATGAAAGAAAGAAAGAAAGTGAAATTTGCAAAAGACAGAAAGAAAAATTTATGAAAGAAAGAAAGAAAGAGAGATTTGCAAAAGATAGAAAGAAAAATTTATGAAAGAAAGAAAGAAAGAAAGAAAGTGAGATTTGCAAAAGACAGAAAGAAAACTTTATGAAAGAAAGAAAGAAAGAAAGAAAGATTTTCAAAAGATAGAAAGAAAAATTTATGAAAGAAAGAAAGAAAGAAAGAAAGTGAGATTTGCAAAAGACAGAAAGAAAAATTTATGAAAGAAAGAAAGAAAGATTTTCAAAAGATAGAAAGAAAAATTTATGAAAGAAAGAAAGAAAGAAAGAAAGAAAAAAGAAAGTGAGATTTGCAAAAGACAGAAAGAAAAATTTATGAAAGAAAGAAAGAAAGTGAAATTTGCAAAAGACAGAAAGAAAAATTTATGAAAGAAAGAAAGAAAGAGAGATTTGCAAAAGATAGAAAGAAAAATTTATGAAAGAAAGAAAGAGAGAAAGAGAGATTTGCGAAAGATAGAAAGAAAGAAAAATTTAACGAAGACAGAGAGAATTTTGAAATATAGAAAGACAAATTTAAGAAAGAATGAGAAAATTGTGAATGATAGACAGAAAGAAAATTAAAGAAAGAAAGAAAAAACCAAAGGATAGAATGAAACAAAAACTAAAACGGTCGGGTCGTCTCGGTCTGGTCGTCTCGGTCTCTCTGAAATTCAAAGGTACGTTACAATTCATTTTTCTTCCATGATATCTCCTTCTATTTTTTCTTTTCTTTTTGAGTCGTGTCCCTTCAGTCCAGAACTCTACACGACTTCTTATACAAATCGAAGCAATATTTGGTATGGAAAAGACAAAGTGACACTTTTTACCGACATTTCCCTGGTCAGCCCCCTAGACGGTCAACTACAAGAACACAAAGCATCTAGCCATTCAGACGACATAGAAGTTTACCAACACTTGACTAAGAAGATTTTCCTTTATCGGATTTGTTTCAACTTAGCGAACTTCCGATTCGAAAGAGAAACTCTAGCCGACGATCATCGTGTCTGGAGAGTCGGTCTGAACCTTTTCTCGAATTCCGAACTTGTGGAACGGTCGACTCTCTCGAATACAGAGATGGACTTGTTGTGGCATCCTACTTGCAGGTGGTCAACAACAATTTTATTTTAAACTTTTCAGAATCGAACTAGAATAAATCTGAACTACTTGTTTGCTTCCTTGAAACTACCTTCTTTACAAAAGTCGTTAATGTCCAAGAGCCGCTTAAAATAACACAATTACAAAATAGATAAATAAAAGGGAACAAAGGAAAAAGACAGTTTATAGTCTATCCAAAGTGAACTATGTTTTAGTAACTACTTTTTGTATTTATATACCCACATCTATAAATACTAATCTAGCATATACAAGGCAAGATAGAAGATTACTGTTAAATGTTTATGATAAACTAGTAGTATAGCCCGGCGTTGCTCGGGTGTAATGAAAGCTTTAAAACTAATCCATGGTCCTGAAGCTCAGACTCTTTGGGCGTTGGCACGAAAGACTAAAATGCAATAGCTGTTTCCAGTTAAAGCAAAAGAATATTTGTGTGAAGTTTGGTGAGAATCGGATAAAAATTGCGGAGTTGTATAAAGGACATACAGACAGATAAACAGACACACACACAAACATCTTGCCTTTTATATATATATATATATATATATAATCGATTTTCTGCACTATTGTAAGAACTGCAACCTTGAAACTTCTGAATATAATTTCTTATGTCTTTGTCTATGAGTGTATCACATTTGATTAAAATCGAACCACTCCTTCTATAACACGATTTTTTTGATTATCTATTTTCGATATTTATCGGGGGTACCTCGACACAAAACCTAGCTAAGAACACTCGCAGACGCTTATAGTACAACTGTGCAAATTTTCAAGAAAGTCGGTTCAGCCGTTTTGGAGTCTATAGGTAACGGACACACACACACACACACACTCAGACATACACACACACACACACACACAAAGTTCCATTTATAAATAAGTTTAGATCTGCCCTGTGAGTACCAAATTTTCGTTGTTTTGCACCCTTTCAATTTCAATTGTATCTTTCTGATGTTAATTTTAAGTGTCCTTTATGTTTCCATATTTTCTAAAACAGTGTCGTTTCTCACATGATTGGTCATAGCATTGGTCATAGTCTCAGCATCCTACTGTAGAACGATATTTCTGTTGGTTGAAGTTTATTCTTGATCTTTGAGGAGATTGTCCTGTTTTCATTACCACATAGGAGGACTGATACTACGTAAGAGTTCAGCATGTTTTTCTTTGTTTCTAACGAGATTTTTCCTGTTTCTTTATACTTTGCTTGGCTTTTGGGAGGCATCCTTTCGCTATCTTAATCCGCTTTCGAATTTCAATGTCACACTTTCCGTCCTCCGTTAAAACACTTCACAGATATTTAAATAGTTATACTTGTTTGATTTTAGTATCTCCAATCTTTAATTTGCATTTTGGACTTGAAAGTAAAAGAGACAGAGAAAAGCAGGGAATAGCCTACCTAAGAAGCTTGTGTAAACGTTTTGCATAACAGGGTTTAGAAAGTATAGCAAGAAGAGAATCTATACTAACGTCTATAAAGGACAGGATATTGTTTGGGAGCCATGATTGACCAAGACTTGAAGGGATATGCCACGTACAAGAAAACTCTTCAGCCGTCACATACTGAAAAGAAAAAAGGGGCATTGTCAGCATTTGTGTATGATTACGTACAACTGTTATGCTACTCAAATGTTCCCTACAAGAAAAAAAATAACAATAAACAGTCGAGTATCATATTCCGTGATGACTGTTTTCTTTTTATGCTACTTAAAACCATTGTATACCCAGGACTATAAATAACTATTCGCGTTTGTCACTATTTTGTACGCCATAAATAAAACAAAAACGAGTTCAAATTGCCACGTCAACTTGCTCACACGGGTGCAGGACAACTCAACACCACCAACTACTACGAAGAAGACTAAAGGCCGAATTGGCATATTTTGTAGTTTTTGTAACACCATCCCAGATACTTTTTGATCAAACCTCGTAGATAAGAAAAAGGATGATAACGAATTCTTGCTTGTGCACTTTCGGACAACATTTTAGAATTAGTTTTTGAAGCATTTAAATATCTTAATCACCAGACTCTTTTGGTTTATGATTCTGACATCATCCGTTACAGATTCTCTTTAATCGGTGGTATTGTTTCTCAAAAGCAAGAAAACGTTGAATTTTCTTTAAAATGCTTTATTACCTCCGCCTTAAATTAGAGGTATTGTATTTTTCGCATTTTTCTGTCTATCTGTCTGTCTGTGATCAAGATATCTGAAGACCTGCTTGATAGATTCGAATGAAACTTTCAAGGATGGTTAGCCTCGTGACTGGAACAAACTGATTAGATTTTGGGTTGGGTTAGATCCGGATAAAGTTTCTGGTTATTTAGTTGTTTTTTTTAAAATAAAATTTAATTCTTTCGTTTCAAATACTAATTACTGGATTATCTCCCTTAGATCACATTAAATACAGAATTACTTCCCTTGTTTCATTTTAAGAGCGAATTTAATTTTGAAAACAGTTCATTTTTTTGTGTTTTCACTCTTGAGAACGGTCAAGTTTATTGCAGTCATTCTTTTTCATTTTAATGCTAATCGCTGAGATGATGTTTGTATTGTTTGGGCGAAGGTTTGACTGCTCTCTAATTATTATTTTGTTTTCTATATAAAACTTTTATATCCAGAATGCTGCAGAAAGGCAGTCATCAAGTAAAATGAGGCAGATATAAATCTTCTGTCTAGAAATGTTTGTACAGAGCTTGAGTCAAATAAACTCACCTCTATGTATTTATTTTCTCTTGATAATATTCACAGGCACCAATAAAACAGTTTCTGTCTCAAATTGAAAACTAAATAAAGAAGATGGCTATTTGGGGCAAATAGTCATCTAGAGTGACAAACAGACAAATATACCCATCAAGATGTCATTTGAACGAAACCAAAATGCAAATTACTAATTATCTAAACTTATTTATAAATGGAACTTTGTGTGTGTGTGTGTGTGTGTGTGTGTGTCCGTTATCTATAGACTCCGAAACGGCTGAACCGATTTTCTTGAAAATTTACACAGTTGTACTATAAGCGTCTGCGAGTGTTCTTAGCTAGGTTTTGTGTCGAGATACCCACGATAAATATCGAAAATCGATAATCTAAAAAATCAGGTTATAGAAGGAGTCGTCCGATTTTAATCAAATTTGATACACTCATAGACAAAGACATAAGAAACGATATTCAGAAGTTTCAAGGTTGCAGTTCTTATAATAGTGCAGAAAATCGATAATATATATATATATATATATATATATATATATATATATATATATAAAAGGCAAGATGTGTATGTGTGTGTGTGTGTGTGTGTGTGTGTGTGTGTGTGTGTGTGTTTATCTGCCTGTATGTTTGTATTTTTTTCAGCCCTTTTATTTTAGTTTTTGCTTCTGGTTTGGCTCTAAGTAGGTATAATTGTAGTTCTTAGTCTCAGCCATGATAGCATTTACTTAATGGACTTATTTGGCCTTCAAAATTCAGTTTGTGACGAAAAATCTTTTTTGATATCGATAGCAGGAAATCAAAATTTGACTTACATCCATTCATTTTTGTTTCAGTCTGCGATTTTCGCTTTAAACAACTATTGCTTTCGTGCCAACGTCCAAAGAGCCTGAGCTCCAGGACCATGGATTAGTTTTAAAGCTTTCATTACGCCGGGCAACGCCGGGCTATACTGCTAGTGGATACTAAAATCGAGCAAGAACAAAAAATTAAATATCTGGTAAGTGTTCGAATGGAGACAATGTGACACCGAGATCCGAAAACTCGTTGGAGATAGCTAAAGATGCATTCCAAAAGCTAAACAGAGTATCAAGACACAGAAAAAACTTCGTCAGAAACGAAGAAAAGAGTAATGAACGCCTTATACTTACTTTTTGTATTACACCGTATATATTGTTGTGATTGGTTTGTTTGGTTTGGTTTATTTTACGGTACATCAGCATCAATGAAGTATTTAATGCCGGCAAAATGTTTACAATAGATCCGTGTGATTCGAATATGTATTCTTTGTAAGAAATCAGTTTGTAGACTAGTTTTATTGACATATTTTTGTAAAGAGGATTTTGTCGAGAGTCAAATGTATTGCTGGTATATTTTTTTTCTTCAAAATTATATTGCTGGCGATAATTTTTCTTCAAAAATTATTGCTGGTAATATTTTTTCTTCAAAACTTGAAATATTTTCTACCACAAAAACCTATTGCTGGAATTTTTATTATAGAAATCTATTTTTATGCTTTCATAGTTTTTTGACCCTAGTTAGCTATTTACCCATAGCTGGGACCCTAACGGGTGCTATCACCCCGGTTTTGGGTGAACCTGAGAGCAACAGTAATTAAGAGATATAGTTTTAAGTTTATTGAGACGCCTTGTGGCTTATGATGGCATGCACGAGTTGTTCCTAATGGAAATAGGTATAAAATTGTGATAAAATTTTGAATAACAAAAAAGACATGGCACGTGGAATTAGAAAAATGTACTCCCCGTGGAGTAAATAAAGGGTTCCTTTCGAAATTCCAACGTATATCACATGTAGAAGGCCGTAGTGCAAACGGCTAAAGCGTCGTGAATATGGCAATAAAGATGAAGACAACAACCTGAAAAATGTAAATAGTGCAAATATTGAAAATTTAATTATTACCAACAAATGTTTAGTATTAGGTAAAAAATGTGATAATTTGTAGTGACAGAAAAAATGGCACTGAAGAGTCGTCAATTTGACTTGCTCAAGGACGCATTCCAGAAGCTCAGTAGAGTATTAAGAGAGAGGAAAATTTCGCTAGAAACAAAGAGAAGAGTTCTGGATTGCTATTTAATTTATGTCCTTCAATATGACATTGAACGCTGGACAATGTCATCAAAGATGAAGGAAACGCTTGAAGCAACTGAAATATGGTTCGACAGAAGGATGCTGCAAATATCATGGATCGAGCATGTGAGCAATTATGAGGTTTTAAAAAGGATGGAAACGAAAAGGATTTAATACTGAGTGTAGGGTTGGATACATTCACACCCCCCCACACACACACATGGTCATTCAGCGTTCACGTGATAACCTTAGTTCCGCGTAAACGCATGCCGATAAAACGGGGAACGTCACGTGTTACGCCAGTTAGGATTCTGTCCCAGGAAGAACATGTTCATCACCTAGCTAACACAAAAACATGCGCACTAATTGCGGGTAGCAATTAGTGGCGCAAATGTTTATTTCTCACCAGCATGCACACACCAACACACAAAAAAAACTCCAATTGGAAACAGACATTAACACTATGCATATTAACTTTCATTCAAACTGAACTTTACATAAAATAACTGTCTACCGAACATTTTATGTTTCTGTCCAGACAAAGGGAAAGAACTTTTCTTTCCTTACCATATGCATGCTTTCAACCCTATGTAACCTTTGTTAATATATTGTTTTTTTTCTGGTTACTTTCGCCTTTTCGTCTTTCTTATTTCCTGCTTTATTTCATGACCCAAGTTACGCCGAGTCGACACGTAAAACTAAAATAGAGAGGACTATTCGTCCTCTACACTGAGCATCGGGAGAAGAAAGCTGAAGTTCTTGGGACATGTGATGAGGAAGGAAGGCCTGAAGAATCTGACTCTCAATAGTCAGATAGAGGGAAAGAGAGATCGGGGAAAGCAGCAGATAACTTATTTGAAGGGCCTGAGCAGTTGGATGGAAGAGCGGGATTTGGGTGGAGTAACAAGAGAAAGCGTGCTAAGAGCTACCAGGGATAGGGAGACGTAAAAACCATGATTGCCTAGGTCCTGAAGGAACATAGCACATAGAAGAAGAAGTAGATGATGACGATGAAGAAGAAGAAGAAGAAGAAGAAGAAGAAGAAGAAGAAGAAGAAGAAGAAGAAGAAGACGTACTGTGACCTATTAAATATTAAAAAAAAACGTTGTCGTCGTCGTCCGAATTTGCTTCATCAGGTGCCTTCATGATACCTGAACAGGACACGGCTCAGGAACCCAAGTCGGGAATGGAAGAGACTGGGGCATTGATTGCATCGTAGATCTTGGCTGAAGTTGCCAGACCTCGTAGGACCTTCTTTTTACAGATTCCGACTTAAAAGATGGAAGACTTCAGATGGTCTTTAAATTGGTGTTTTGGGATTCCACTATGTGGTTTGCCATTGACGAGCTCACTGTAAAACATGGTTTATCGTGAGTTTTAAAGAGGCCACTCCTGAACAGCTGAGTCGATGCTTGAGGATGGATGCTTCAGTGCGATCTGAAAAATGCCTAGCTAGTTTGAGGGTGCGTCTTATTATTTGTAGCGTTTTACACTATCTCAAAATAATATAAGTTGATTTGTAAGGTAATAGGCTCGGGGAATTCAACAATGCACACCAAAGGCAAGAAAAGCAGTGTGTCACTTTTGGACAAGGATACACTATTAATTATTTATTGAATGTGCCCAAGATTTTGGTCTTACAATTTTTTTGTTTATTTCTACTTTATTTAATTTAAATGAAATGTTTGATATGTATCCAACAACATTTTTAACTTTATCAAAAATTAATCCAAATTTTGCTTCTTCTTTTTATCTACCATATTAGAATTTATCTACAGAACTACTTTTTATTTAATCGAAATAATTTTTACGACTAGCATCATAGCCCGGCATTTTAGTAGTTGAAGAAGTTGCCAATGAGAGGAGTAGATGGGAATGTTTTTTTAATTTTATTTTCTGAAGTATAAAATATTAAATCTGAAAAAAAAAAGACCGAAATAATTAAATTAACCATTGGCACTTTTTTTTTTTGTTTACATATTTTGTTTTTGTTTGAAAAAACACTTTTTTTTTTTAATATTTCTTTCTTTTGTTTCAAAATTACGGGGGAAAATATTCCCATTTTTTGCTGACCAAATGAATTTTGAAAACTTTGGAAGGCTATAAAGGCTAATTTTTATTTTTTTAATAAAAAAATATTTTAGTCGCGTTTGACACGTGTGATTTGATTTCTGTGACGTAATTTAGCAACCATCTTAGATCTTAGATGGCTTACGGAGCAAATGTAAACAATCGGCTCCATTGGCCAAAATGTGCGAAAGAAAATTGCTGAACTTAAACTCAAAAAGTATGTGTCGACCTGGCTTCCCTGTAGATATGTGTCCCTAGAAAGTTTGAATGGCATAGCTTACAAAATGTAGGCGTGCATAGGGAACAGTTACCCACAGACTCACAGATTGCCTTTTATATATATAGATTACTGTATCCGTAGAAGAACGAGCAGTTTATCGGCTGATAAACAATGGAAATGATGGCGCTTGATGGAACGGATTACTTAGAACATACGTTTTATTTCGGTTGATCGCGTGAAATTGTAAGTACGATAATAATAGGCGATAGAGTCGTTTGTCGAGTGCAGTTTAGTTTATAGTACAGAGGTGGCCAAATCGCGGCTCTCGAGCCACACGAGGCTCTTTGACCTTTAACGTGCTGCTCGTATAAATATGTTGACTCAGCTTCTTTTTTCATCACAGTTGATATAAAAGTTGAATAAGAAGAATGTCAAGCTTTATAATTATTTACTGGCTATGAATTGAGACCCCATTGGATAAAAACATAAGTTTAATGTTTATGGTTACTAAAAATATTTAAGAATTTAAATCCTAATTTTAATGCCAGATTATTTTGATTTCATCTTTTGAGATGTCCGAATAAAATTCCATGAATTCCAGAGTAAGATTAAAGAGACTCTCAGATACTGATGGGTAAAAGTCCACGATGTCAAATTCCTACAATTCGACATCGTGGACTTTTACCCATCACATGATAGATGACATTGATTTTTTGTTCAAGATCATTCTTATCCTCCCCTATGAATAACCATAACGGGTGGTGAAACTGTGGCTTGCAAGCCACTTGCTGCTCTTTGACTATTTTTTAGTACTTGATAAAACTTTCTGATTTTTGTTCAAAATCATTCTTATCTCATCTATGAATAACTATAATGGGGGTGGCCAAACTATGGCTTGCAAGCCACTTGCTGGTCTTTGACCTTTACTATGTGGCTTGTGGAAATATGTTGGCAAGTTCCTTTTCTCATCATAGTTAATATAAAGTCTAAATAAGAAAAATGTCAAGCTTTATAATTATTTACTGGCTATGAATTGAGACCCCATTGGATAAAAAACGGAAACAATCATTTTGGAGAAAGAGGAAATACTCCAACGATGTGAAGAATATATAAAAGATCTTATCAACGACAAGAGAGAGCAACCGATAATACACAAAGATGAGGACGGACCGGAAATATTAAAGTCTGAAATGGAATCTGCAATAGCCAAATTGGATAGAAACAAAGCAGCGGGACCAGATGGCATTGTCATAGAGCTGCTGATAGCTCAGGAAGAATTTGGTATAGAGCAAATTACAGAAATAATAAATTAAATTTATAATAGTGGTGTAATACCGGATGACCTCAGCAAGTTTATCTTCATAGCATAAACCAGGAGCAAATGAGTGCGAAATCCACAGAACCATCAGTTCAATGAGCCACATAACAAAACTGATCGTCAAAATTCTGATGAATAGAGCGAGAATCAGAATCAGGCCAGAGTTAGGACAAGAACAGTTTCGTCAAAGACACTGGAACAATGAACGCCATATTTATGATTAGAATGCTCTCTGAAAGGGCAATACAAATGAAGAAGGACTTATACCAGTGCTTTATTGATTATTCGAAGGCGTTTGACAAAATACGTCACAAAGAATTGATGGAGATGCTCGGCAGCCTTGACACATTTGGGAAAGAGTTGAGAGTAATCAAGAATCTTTACTGGCAGTAAACCGCTTGTATACGGACAGGTAATGAATTGAGTAGATATACAAAGATAGAAAGGGGCGTAAGACAAGGATGTGTCATTTCACCGGATCTGTTCAACTTGTACAGCGAGAATATTTTGAAGACCCTAGAAGTTATGCCTGGATTTATCATCGGAGGGCACAATTTAAACAACATGAGGTACACAGATGATACAGTCCTGATAGCAGACACAGAAAGGAAAGTACAAAACCTTCTACAGAAGGTAGCTGAAGAGAATGATAAGAAAGAACTACAAATAAACCGAATGCATGTTCGTCAGTAAAAAGGGCAGCCCAATATACCAAATACTGGTCGGGGATACCACAATCAAGCAGGTACAAAAATTTACATACCTGGGAAGTGTTATAACAGAAGACGGAAAGTGCAACACAGAGATCCGAAGGCGAATTGGCCTTTGCGAAGGAAGCATTCTAGAAGTTGCGTAAGGTATTAAGAAACAGGAAAATTTCGCTAGAAACAAGAAAGAGAGTACTGGATTACTACGTGCTGTCCGTCCTTCAATATGGCAGTGAATGCTGGACAACATCATCAATGATGAAGGAAAAACGTGAAGCAACTGAAATGTGGTTTTTCAGAAGGATGCTGTGAATATCATGGATCGAGCATGTGAGCAATGATGAGGTCTTAGAAATGATGGAAACGAAAAGGAAATTAATACTAAGCATCATGAAGAGACTACTGAAGTTCCTGGGACATACAATGAGGAAGGAGAGTTTGGAGAACCTAACAGGACAAATAGAGGGAAAAAGAGACAGGGTAAAGCAACGGATAACATATTTGAAGGACCTAATCAGGTGGATGATGGAACGAGGGTTGCATGGTATAACAGCAGAAGACGTGCTAAGAGCCACCAGGGATAGGGAGACGTGGAAAGCCATAATCGCCTACATCCTGAAGGGACAGGGCACATAGAAGAAGAAGAATGTTAATGCGTATGTAATAAAAACGTATATGTAAATTTTGTTCAAGTCTTGCGGCTCTCAAACATCTGATTTTTATCTTATGTGACTCTTACATTGAGCAAATTCGGACAGCCCTGTATATCGTCAATGTGAAGATCTTCTCGATGCAAACTACGACAGAGACATACAGGATTTATCGGCACCAGATGAGAAATCGTAGAACCGAGTTCGAATTCCAGTCGAGTTTGTTTCATTTACTTACGCACAAATACTCTTGATTTATTTCTTCTCCCGCCAGCTACGGGTTGAATAGCAAAAGCAGATTGGGTTCTATAGCCTTGGTTAGCAACCAGTCTACTGCAGAGAGTAATGGCACCCTTTCTTCGGGAACATCTTTCGCCTAGTCAGTCATGTCTCGAAATAGATATGATCGCCCAAGCATGCATCACGTACGACAATTAACTGACTGACTGACTGACTGACTGACTGAACTGACTGACTGACTGACTGACTGAACTGACTGACTGAACTGACTGACTGACTGACTGACTGAACTGACTGACTGACTGACTGGGGGAGTAAAGATGCATTTATACCTTTTCCAAAGATGTTTGAGCGAAAGTGAAAAGTCGAATTCCTTGTTCCTACCTACAACCATTACAGCATATACAAATCCTTTTTCAAATACGATAATGTTGAAAATTAAAGGTCGCGCTGGATAAATTGTCGTCTAAATTACGCAAAAATAAAAATAACTTTAATATCTTATTTTACCAGATATATTTACCAAAATTACATAAACATATCTTGAAAGCATCATCATCATCCTCTCACACCCAATGGTGCGTAGGGCAGTAACTTTTTGTTACTGTTTCCGTAACAAACTGTTTTTTATGGGGCAACGTTGTTAACCTTGCGCCCAACAACCAAATCTTGAGGACCGGTAGACCATTCTTGGTCCTTACGTTTACAGTACCTGGTACTCCCAAAAAGTCACCCATCTAAGTACTGACCAGGCTCGATGTTGCTTAACTTCGGTGATCGGACGAGAACCGGTGTATTCAACAGGATGTAGCCAAAAAAATATCTTTAAATACTAAAGATTAAATTCATCTAATATAAACGCCATTAGCTTCAACCACTGTCTTCAGATGACTTCGGCATCTTCTGCAACTTTTCTGGACGGTCTCCATGCTTAAGTTGGTGAATGATGCCGTAATCCTTGCCTTCAGTTCATCTTTCGTGTTACAAGAAGTACTGTTGTTTTCTCGCTCAACTGCTCTCCACGCAAAATAATCAAGGGGGTTGCAGTCTGTGGTGTTAGGTGGCCAGATGTAAGGGGTGATGTGGTCATCGAAATTGTCTGACAGCCATAACTGGGTTATCCTGCTTGTGTAACATGGTGCAAAGTCCTGTTGCAAGATATAAGGTTTTCCAACAGCCGGCCGATTGATCCAGAGCAGCACTACCTCCTCAAGGCACTTGATGTAGACCTCCGTGTTGAGTCTGAGGCTCTCGCTCACAGATTCGTAAGTATTTTTCCAATCAGAACGATCACAGTGAGTTTTTCGATTTGCCGTACCTTCGTAATCACCATTAGACTCATCCAACACTTTCCGAATCCTTTGCACTGTCCTCAGATTGACAATCAAATTCTCTGAAATGTCGTATTGAAGATTCCGACGCGAATGCTGTTTTCAAATTCATGGCGGAGTGATTTGCGCCAAGTCGCTCTTTTTCTCGCCGACGGTTCCTAACTGACCCTACTACACTGTGCAATCGACATAATCAAAACTAAACAACGCGTATTCACGAAATTTTTTAAAAATGGCGACAATTTACCCATTGCACCCTGTCAGTCAGTCATTTAAGTGCAATACGTGATACACGCTTTGGGCGATCATATCTCGAAAGAAACATGACTGACTGGGCAGAAGATTATCCCACAGTAGGTTGCCATTGTTTTCTGCGGTAGATTGGTTGCCAGCCAAGGTTATTGAACACACTCTCTCCTGCTATTTACCTCATAGCTGGAGGGAGAAGAGATAGATTATATTACATTATTATATTAACTATAATTAGTGAGGGATCAGTTTATTACTTCATAACAATAGAAAACCGATCCTCCACTTTATGCCCAGTAGAAGACTTAATCATGTTTCCAACTATTATATTCAGTCAGTCAGTTAAGTGCCATACGCGATACATGTTTTGGGCGATCATGTCTCGAAAAAGACATGACTGACTGGGCAGTAGATTTATTCCGCAGTAGGTTGCCATTGCTTTCTGCGATTGCACCCTGTAGCATCTGGAAAATCGCTGACATGCCGTATATTCGAAATAGTTGGTCCAAATGTCAGAAATTAACGACGTGTTTGATTAGGACAACCTTTTCTCTAAAAGTTTATTTGTTTCTCTCCCACCTCAACAGCTAACCACCCAAAAGGATCTTGCATTTCTCTGTTCTTTATCCACACACGTTCATATTTGACTCCACGCAACCTGTTCTACTTTGGAACCTGAAAAACGAACCCATCCAAAATTTGTCATATCGTTCATAAGGCGTGAGGCTTAAATGAAATACCATTTCTGGTTACTTGATTTCCTCTCCTTTAGGAAACAAAAGAAGATCTATTAAAATGTTTTTTATGATATTAATATATTAGGTATGTACAAAAGTTTGGAGCGAAAAAGAAAAACACTTTGATAATTTTTACCATTGCACCATTGTATTTATATTGGCATGTGATATAAATTAAGAAGTGGCTGAAGAAGTTACTTCGAATAAAATCATTCCTTTCTTTCTTTCTTTCTTTCTTTCTTTCTTTCTTTCTAAGAAATGGTGTTATTCGGTGACAACTTGTTCAGTCACTTCTCAATTTATAGCACGTATATCTAAACATATTTATAAATGGAACTTTGTCTGTGTGTGTGTATGTGCGTGTGTGTCTGTGAGTGTGTGTGTCCGTTACCTATAGCCTCCGAAAAGGCTGAACCGATTTTCTTGAAAATTTACACAATTGTACTACAAGCGTCTGCGAGTGTTCTTAGCTAGGTTTTGTGTCGAGGTATCACCGATAAATATCGGTTCAGCCATTTCGGAGTCTGTAGGTAACAGATACACGCACACACACAGACACACACACGCACAGTTCCATTTATAAATAAGTTTAGATAGATACGCGTTATATATTAAAAGTAAAGCAGTGAGTAACCAACTTAACGAGTTTGTGCCAAGAGGCAGCAAAGGAAAAACAAAAGCTGATAGTAAATTATAAGAACGCTTTAGAGTAGGAAAAGACAGGGAGCTGTGGAGAGCCATGAATGCTCACGTCTTTATGTGCCAAGTCCTGAAAGTCGAGCAATGTACATGTCAAATTTTGTTTGCAATCTTTAAATCTGATTCGATGCAGCTAATTTATTTCAATTATACCTCAATTACGAAATATTTACAATTCGAGTATTTTAATACGTGAGAAATTTTTTTTTTTGTTGCTTTTAATTACAAACGAATTCTTGGATGCTATATATATTTTCCCACTCATCGTTGTCTGCCATTTAATAATTTCCAAAGGTTTCGGTCATATGATACCAGCAGTGTCGAAACAACTAATTTACGTCAGCAAATTGGTATTGAAGAAGGTTACGTAGTATAAAAACAAACGCTTAAACGATACGATTTAGTTGATGGATAAAGCATTTGGCAAATTAAATGTCATAGAAACATTTTCATCGGAAATCATTTAAAAAGAATCTTGTTTTGCTAATTTTCTTTGAAGTTTTATATGAGTGCAATGGATATCGGCTTGGAATGAGAATTCGGTGAGCCGAGTTCGAATTCCAGTTGAATTCATTGGATTCACTTACGCGCAAATACCCTTGGGAAAAGTATTAATCAATCTTTGTCCCTCCATCTATGGGTTGAATAGCAGAAAAGATTGGGTTCCATAGCCTTGGTTGACAACCAGTCTCCCGCAGAAAGAAATGGCAACCTACTGCGGGAAAATCTTCTGCTTCGTCAGTCAAAGATCGAAAGAGACATGATCGTCGAAGCGTGTATCACGTTTGGCACTTAACTGACTGACTGGCATTTAGGGATTGCCACGAATGACGCCCACCTCCGAAAAAAATGCCTGACATTTGTACTACTGAACACTTTGTTGTAATGAACTACTTAACATTTTAATGTCATTAGCCACCCTTACTGATTTTTGACAACAAAATCTTTTGATCATCAATGTAACACGTATGACAATAACTGACTGATCTGGATAAAAAGATTGAACCGCAGAAGAGATTTGGTTCTATAGCCTTGGTTGGCAGCCAGTCTCCCGCATAAAGGAAAGGCAACCTACTACCGGAAAACTTTCTGCCTCGTTAGTCATGGATCGAAAGAGACATGATCGCCTAAGCAATTTTCACGTATTTGATTAAAACTCACTAACTGAATTATCAATTTACTTTGATGTATTTATACTTTTGTTCTCATTTTTTTAAATTATAGATATCATAATTAGAGACACGATGTTTCGGATAAATAACCTCTCATCTTCAGACGTTCATCATTTTGGCTATATGGATATCATGCTGATCACTGTGTTGTTTTTCCAATGTGATACCGATTATCATTTATTACTACTGAAACAGAGTATATTTTTCACTACCTGATTCACAGATTGAACTCACAGCTACTTGATGACAGTAGCACTTGACAAAACAAAGTTCATAGTCACTATGACACAGTCCCGAACGACATGAATGATGCATTTTTAGAGCTTTTTAATATAAGATAATTTTGACTTATTACAAGTAAGTCAGATGGTTTCGATATATTAAAAGTTAAATATTGATTAGATGTTCGGAATGCTGTAGGGTTAGAGGCTTGGAACGAGAAATCAGAGAGCCGATTTCGAAGTCCAGTTGAATTCATTGCATTCACTTACGCGAAAAATACCCTTTGAAAAAGCATTAATCCGTCTATTTCCTCCAGTTATGGATTAAATAGGACAGCTTTGGTTCTATAGCCTTGACTGGCAATCAATCTACCGCAGAAAGCAATGGCAACCTACTGCAGGATAATCTTCTGCCCAGTCAGTCATGTCTCTTTCGAGACATGGTTGCATAAGCGTGTATCACGTATGGCACTTAACTGACTGATTAAGTTCGAATTCTAGTCGAGATGGCTATATTCGCTTTCGCAAAAATGCCATTGAAGAAGGTACGATGCTATCTGATTTTCTCTCTGCTATGGATTAAATAGTAGGACAGGTTGGACTATTCAACCTTGGTTGGCAACCAGTCTAGGAGAATGACAACTATAAATCCCAAACCGTATGTGGTCCTGGCGGCGAACATAATTGATCTGTAACTAAGAATGCTAAACATATCTGCAGTATAAACCACAAGTTGACTCTGTAAGTTTTGAAGAGACACACTTATCCCCGAGGAGATTGGTATGCTCAGAAAAGAGCAGGCATCCCGAAGATGAGAAATCACACAGACTTCCAGTTCGCTTTCGATTTATCGATTTACACCCCTTCAACACCGTCATGTCACGAGCCCAGTAACTTGACGAAACCCATCAATCTTTAGGCTGTTTTTTATATTAACTTTTCCTTCTCCATAACTGGTTGACGTCTAAAGTTAGAAATCCCAGTGTATTCTGCTATTTAATCCATAACTAGAGGAGGATGGATTCATGCTCAGATGAACTTAGCTCACTGGTATCCCCTATATATGAATTTACTCGAACAACAAGATTGGCAACTAGGTCCCACCCTTTTACTGTGAAACCAATAAATTATAAACGCCAATTCTACTCCAGCAGCTTTTTTTCTTGCACTTCCCGCCTGTGGAATTCCATTCCGTATCCTTGCTTTCCTGACAGCTGCAATCTTCAAGAATTCAAATGTAAAGTCATTAGTCATCTCCTATCTCACTAACTTGCACCCTCTTTCTCATGCTCCTTTCTTCGTCCACTCCACACTCATCAGTATTCTCATACTTCTCTTACTCTCTTCCCGACACCCCCTATAGCCTGTCACTCTTTCTCATAACTTTCCTCCTATGTAACCCCCGCACAACAGTCACAGTAAAATTAATTGCTTGGGGCGACACGATTATAAAAAAAATGCCTTTTTCTTGAACACTAGTGTGAATTAAACGAGACAGAAGCGACTCAAATACAAACTCGGGACATCAAATTCACTGTCCGCCTCTCCAACTATTATGCTGTCCGCATATGCATTTCTACATTGAAGAACTAGACAACGAAACACATAGAACGCATTGGTAGAACATTAAAAAATACACAATTTCTAAGTTGAAAGCATAATACAAATATGTACACTACCGGCTATATTTATTAAGCCAACCTAGTTTTTTAAAAGAAATTATGTATTTCTTACTATTTTTAGTATTTATTGCCATGTGGATAATTCTAAATGAAAATAGAATGGTTCTTTTTTAATACTGCACAATAACATGTCCATCAAATGAACTGTTCTGGTGTCAAGTTTTTGTGCTTTCTTCTCCATACTAGTCTCTTTTTCTCATTGGCTGGCCGAAGCAAAGGCTTCCTGGCTGCCTTGTAAAATTTTGCAAAGTAATTATAACAAAAGAACCATTCTATTTTTATTTAGAATTATCCACTTAGATAGTATTAAATACATAACTTTTTTAAAAAACTGGGATGGCCTAATAATTATGGCCGGTAGTTTACATACCACTTTTCTTGATGAGCTCAGTGGGTGGTTTATTTCTTAATATCTAGGGGGTTCTTGTAATTAAGAGGAAAGAACCTCACTTTCCCCAAGATAATACTTCGACTTGAAGAGATGGAAGTAATACGAATGCCTTATAGGAAAGGACAAATCCACAGATGATCTTTAGTTGCATTGGACAAAAGGGTCGTTAACTCTAGGCTTGCATCTGCTCCTACTAAAATGTTAGGAAAGACAAGAATAACTATAGTAGTCTAATTGAGAGAAATAGGGTTATCATTGAAAAAATAGTTCGAAACTATTATAGTTTTGTGCTCGTGTGTCGGTAAATATCTACACAATATTATTCAGTTTCCGTCCCATACAAAAATAAAAAAAATAAAAATAAAAATAAAATAAATGAAAAAATCTATTCCTTGCCCAAAGGTCTCCCGGAACTGTAAAATGAGGAACAATCAGCTAGCTGAGATGTTTCTCATAGCAAAATCTTTCAACAAAAAAATAAGATAAACATACAAATAATACTTCAGTTGTGGGCAACAGAAAAAACAGTCTTTGAAAAATTCGTTCTTTTCCTAAAAAGTTCCATCCTTTTTTCAAGAATTATTTAAATTGAAAATATTTCTTAGATGAAGAAAAAAAAAGGAACTATAAACAGTGAAATACATAGGTAAGGAATTTGGGCTTTTATAAAAGAATAAGAGAACAGGACGAAAGACCTGCTCATCATCCAGCTAGTTAAGTGCCATACGTGAAACACGCTTGGGCGATCATGTCTCGAAAGAGACATAACTGACTGGGTAGAAGATTATCCCGCAGTAGGTTGCCATTGCTTTCTGCAGTAGACTGGTTACCAGCCAAGGTTATAGAACCCAATCTGTCCTGTTATTTGACTCATAGAGTGGGAAGAGATGTATTATATCATTAAGTAGTAATTAGTGGGGGATCAGCTTATTACGTCATAACAATATAAAACTGATCCCCAACTTTATGACCAGTAGAAGCCTTAATCATATTTCCAACTATTATATTCAGTCAGTCAGTTAAGTGCCATACGTGAAACACGCTTGGGCGATCATATCTCGAAAGAGACATGACTGACTGGGCAGAAGATTATCCCGCAGTATTGTTGCCATTGCTTTCTGCGGTAGACTGGTTGCCAGCCAAGGCTAAAGAACCGAATCTTTCCTGTCATTTAACCCATAACTGGAAGGAAGAGACGGATTAATACATTTCCCAAGGGTATTTGCTCATCATCAGGATGCATTGCTATTAGAGAATAGAAAAATACTTCAGAGATGGAACGAATATATAAGAGAACTTCCATGACAAAAGTTGGCCGTAGGACAATTAATCGACAGTCGAGACAACAGTGTCTGGGCGTGATAAAAATTTTATCATACACTCCGAAAATAGATTCATATTACTGCAGACCACTTCAAATGACCTATGGTGAAAGACCGTATGGTGAATGAAAAGAAACTAAACCAGTTGTTTCAATTAATTTGCATAACATATTAGGGTGTATACCGAAACACATAAGTAGATCCATTTTCATAGGGATACTGAATAAACCAGGTGTAAACATACTCTATCGAATAAACAGTTTAATGTACCACATAAAAAAACAAAAAAACAAAACAAAAAGAAACATGCAAAGTAAAACCAGAAATAGGACAAGAACGGTCCAGTTTCGTTAAAGACACTGGAACAAGGAATACAATATTTATACTCAGAAGGACATCAGAAAGCAACACAAAGCCAAAAAGATATATATATATATATATATATATATATATATATATATATATATATATATACCTACGTTTTACAGATTTTGCAAAAAGAATATAATAAAGTATATCGCAAAGAACTGGTTGAGATTGAGATATTTGGTAAGAATGTTAGAATAATCCAGTACTTATTCTGCAGATACCTCCACTCATTTTCGATATCTAAATTTTAACGTGAATTTTTAAAAATAAAAAAAAATGGTTTCTTGAAACATTTATTTTAGTTTCAATTCAAAACTAACTGATTAAATTTACTATTTCCTGTAAGCAAAATACTCTGGTGTATTTCAAACAGAAATTATATTGATTGGAGTCTAAAATTTTTCAATTTTTAAAAAATATTTAAATTTTTCGGCCATTTTTAAACGACCAACACATTTGTAAAATGTAAAGTTAATTCTCAGTTTTAACAATTTTGCAAAAATAAAATATACATTTGTGACATTATTTCTTGGAAAATTATCAAATTTAATTTAAAATTAATATGATTTACACAAGTATTACTCATGTATAGCATGAAATTTAGAATAAAAGTATTCTTTAAACACAGTGTACAACTTTCTGATCTTTCTACCGTATATGTTGACAGATTTGACAGATGCGAGATAAGATATTTGTATGACGATCACAAGTGACATAATTGTACAATTTTTTCCTTTAAGGGAAAAAGCCTTGAAACACATGACCTTTTAATTTAAACATAGAAATTACCTTACAAAAAAAACTTCAAATAAGCACACAAAAAATTAAAAGTTATTTTAAAATAGGAAGGCACGTCAATTTGTATTAAACTTTTTAATTTTCGATTAGTAAATATATTCTTCGCTTAATAAATTTTTAAACTAACTCCAACATATCATTGAAGTATTTTTAAAATATTTTTGAAACATTGTAAATTATTATAATTAAAATACAAAATAAAAACACTTCTTTTAAAATTTAATTATTGATTAAATTTGTTTCTTCAGATTATAATGTCCTTAATTTATATTATTTATTCAAGCAATTAAAAAGTTTATCAAATTGAATAGTGTCATAGTTATACTGCATTTTTAATTTATTATTAGGTGTATATTTTCGGAAAAAAGCGCAACATTCTTCAAAAAATTAGTAGATGATTTACGTTTCCTTATGAGTCCTGCGTTTAACTAATAAAATCAATTTTTCTAACAAAATTTAATTTCGTAAAATTTCATGAATGTACGTGGAGGTTGGGGTAATAGATGTAAAAATATCTTAACCAAGATTTTGAAAATAATAACTTTAATTATAACTTCATTCATTTGTGAATAAGTCTTGAATGTTTAATTAAAATCCGACAATTATTTCATTTTTGCAAGAATTTCCAAAAAGAATTAATTTTTGCAAGAATTATTGTGTTAGTAACAGAAAAAAGTGATATATTACGTTTTTCATTGTAAACTCTCGTAACGATTTGGTTATCCGCTAACTAAAGTCAAAACGAGATTTTTTACCAAAATTTCGAACGTGTTAGAAGGAATTTTTGTTTAAATAATTTAAAAATATCTAAATAACTGGGATGTGTTCTAACAGAAGACGGAAAGTGCGACACAGCGACACAGAGATCCGATGGCGAATTATTATGGCGAAGAATGCGTTCCAGAAGCTGAGTAAAGTATTAAGAAACAGGAAACTTTCACTAGAAACAAAGAAGAGACTACTAGATTGCTATGTGATATCAGTTCTTCAATATGGCAGTGAATGCTGAACAATATCATCAAAAATGAAGGAAAAACTTGAAGCAACTGAAATGTGGTTCTACAGAAGCATACTGGATATAAAGTGGGGGATCAATTTTATATTACAATCAATATATAAACTGACCCATCACTTTGTGGTCACATCAGTTTTCTATACATTTATATTCCTGAGATCCAAAAGCACAAGGATGCATTCCAGGAGCTGAGAAGAGTATTAAGAAACAGGAAAATTTCACTAGAAACAAAGAGAGTACTGGATTGCTATGTGATATCAGTTCTTCAATATGGCAGTGAATGTTGCTTAATATCATCAAAGATGAAGGAAAAACTTTAAGCAGGTGAAATGTGGTTCTACAGAAGGATGCAGCGGATATCATGGACCGAGCATGTCAGTAACGATGAAGTGTTGGAAAGAATGTAAACAAAAAGGAAATTAATATTGAACATCAGGAAGAGAGAACTGAAGTTCCTGGGACATGCAGGCTTGGAGAACCTGATACTAACAGGCCAGATAGAGGGAAAAAGAGACAGAGGAAAGCAGCGGATAACATATTTGAAGGGCTTGAGCAGGTGGATGACAGAACGGGGGTTACTAGATGTTACAGGGAAAAGCGTGCTAGGAGCCACCAGAGATAGAGAGACGTGATGGCCATGATCACCTACGTCCTGGAAGGACAAGGCACAAAGAAGAAGAAGTAGAAGAAGGAAAAGAGAAGAAGAAGAAGAAAGGAGAATACGAGGAACGCCACAGAAGATAGTATGGGGGAAAAAAAAGTAAACTTCAACTGTCAGGGGAGAAAATGTGTAGCTGTCAGCAAAAGGAAGAGCTCAATATGCGAATTACATATCGGAGAATAAAAAACAATTAAATATCTTAAAGGCAAGACGGAAAGTGTGACACACAAATCGAAAGGCCAACTGTGATAGTAAAATATACCCATCCCAATATATGAAAACATGTCGTCTCTCCGTTTATACAAAAGGCTAGAAAGGGTCATTTTCTTAAAAGATAAGTGTCGAACGAAGACAAGGACACTGATTGGTTTCGGAGAAATTCTAAGAGATCAGCAAGACTCTTGATAATTATAAAAAGATGACCCTTCACTGCAATTTCGTTTACAATAGCAAAGAAAGAAAGAGATAGAGTGAAAACAAAAGATTTGTACACGAAATAATTTTTATTTTTGTTTTTCACAGAACTATTTTTGTTCTGTTACTTTCTATAGATGTAGACAGACACGTATACAAGGCAAACCTACGGCCAGTACCATCACAAAGCCCGAATATGAAAGAAAACACTTCCCCTTAAAAATACTTTTTAGTGTCAATTTCCTATTTGCTTTTGTATTTTACGATACTGCCTTTGATGCTAGGTAGGATATTGTTTCCACCTAATAGGAACACGGGTTTTATCAACTCTGTGCCATCTTTTCTCTGTCAGGTGATAATCACCAATTGGCTTTGGTTTACTTTCAAACAACGGAAATTTGTAGTAAAATGACACTGGAAATATGTAAGCATTTGAGTCTATCTCTCTCTCTTTCGCTCTCTCTCTCTCTCTTACACTCTCTATTTCCATCTCTTTCGCTCTCACTTTCATTCTTTCTCACTCTCTTTCACTATCTCTCTCTCTCTCTCTCTCTCTCTCTCTCTCTCACATGCACACGTAGATATCTGATGTATTCTTCATAAGAAGAGAAGATATATTACTTGTTTCCCTCTTGAAGACAAAACAAGTAATACTTACTTTTATTCGTCTCCTGCTTTCATCTATCTCAGTATCTCACTCTCTATCTCAGTCTCTCTACCTCTTTCTCTCTATCTATCTTTCTATCTCAGTGTCTACCTCAGTATTTATCTTATTCCACATCTCTCTCTCTCTCTCTCTCTCTCTCTCTATATATATATATATATATATATATATATATAAATCCAGGTAAAGAGGACCCAAAGTTTTATGATTTTGAGTTTTCTGACATTTACTTTTTTTTAAAAAGGTTCTCAATACAATAAATATTGTAGAGCATAATATAATCATATACATTAACAATACATTGCGACACGGAAATTTCTATGTTTCGAGATTACTATCTCGTCTTCAGGCAATGTTTGATGTACATAAAACATTGCCTGAAAACGAGATATTAATCTCGTAATTTATCGTAAGATCCTAATTTTTAGTGGATACACATATTTGAATAGACGCTCCGTTTTATATAGAATTTCGTTTCTCCAATCGGTTTGAACGTTAGAGAAATTTTTTTTTTTATTAGAGAGAAAAAAAAGCGTCACCGGCAGGATTTTAACCTGCGATCTCCTTTGCAAGGAGATCATAGGTTTAACCATCTCGGCTACGAATACCGTCATGGTTAAGCAAAGCTCTATTTTTCCCTTTTCACCGTCGCCAAAAACATATCCATTAATTTTATATATATATATATTCTACCGAGTGCCCATAGCCCAGAGGTAAAATCGCCGACTGACGCCACTTCGGTCGGGTTTCAATCCTGGGTTAAAAAGCAATCGGAGTCTAACCGTACTGATGAGCTGTGATACAGCGAAACAGATCTGTCTGCGGATGACTATTTACGCTCTCACACCCTGATTGAGCACTCTGGAAGAATGGTAGACTTTGAAAAACAGTAGCTACTCCGGCATATACACATCATTCATTCAATAATGAATTAGAGCACTCTGGCTATTGGGCGTGTATAATGATAATATGCACGCTAAAAAGTTTACCGAACGCCCATAGCCTAGAGGTAGAATCGCCGACTGATGCCACTTCGGTCGGGTTTCAATCCTGGGTTAAAAAGCAATCGGAGTCTAACCGTACTGATGAGCTGTGATACAGCGAAACAGATCTGTCTGCGGATGACTATATATATTCCATCAAACGTAAGAACACTGGAATCAAAAACCAGTTGTGTAACTACGCACAGAACATTGAAGCGAATGGGGTATCATTCGAAAGTACTTGGGAAGAAAAAATAAGGTAAAATAAAAGTTATAATTTTGGGGCAAATTCATCGGTAAAATAAATCAAGTCTATTAGATTCTTGAAAGCGTTATAAAATACACACGGCAACAGTTGAAAATCCGCGGGGGAAACAACAACGCAAAAATTTAAAATATCGTTCTCTCTAGTTTTATAATGAATGGTAGTGTGTTGCCACATCAAAAATGTTCAGCTATGGCCTCTCTCTGCGCGAGGTTTTGAACTTCTTTAACGGCTCTCGTAAATATATTTGGAGAAATGATGTGCGAAAAGCAAAGAAAAGAAACAACCTTCAAACACATCTCTAGAAATTTAAATAATTTTATTATTGAGTATAGAATTAAACTTTATTTTCTTTTAAGTTGAAGCAACAAGTTATAAAGTTTCTCGCAAACAATGTTCATGCGAAAAATGTTTTGTTTTTCTTTTTACAACACAAAAAATGACTCGCGTTAGTTTATGTGAAAGATACATGAATCTTTAAGAAGAAAATTCACGATTTACGTTCTATTATGCGTGTGTGTGTGATCTCAAGCGATAATAACTGTACTACTACTGAAAATACTCCTGCTAAAATTACGTTCTGTTTATGTCTCATAATCTTTCTTATCTGATTTAAACTGGGAAAACTGGTTTATGAAAATACTCTGAAAGTGAGAATTAATTTACTAAAAAGTTACTTAGTACTCAATAAATGTCAACATTTGAGAATTTAGTATTGTTTACTATTCCTAGTAAAAGATATACTGAAAGATTAACTTATTCATTTACGTTAAGCTTTTACGTTAAGCATTTACGTTAAGCATTTACGTTAAGCATTTACGTTAAGCTTTTACGTTAAGCATTTACGTTAAGCATTTACGTTAAGCATTTACGTTAAGCTTTTTAGAAGAAAAAATATTAAAGATAATAAATAAAAGAAATCTGTATAGAGTCACGATTGCTTATGCCCTGAAAAAAGAAAAGAACCCTGAATTATAAAATCTGAAGAAAGAAATAGATAATCATTCCACTATCTTTTCCAATCAGTTATGGTAATTTGCAGATAATAAAAAGGAATCCGAGGAGAGCCATGATTGCCTATTTAATGAACATAAAAAAAACCCCAAAAACTATGAATTGAAAAGTGTGGAGAAGGCAATGGGAAGCCACTCCCCTATCTTTCCCAAGAGGTCTTGACTCTTCACAGATAATAATGAAAGGAATCTGTGGAGAGGCATTATTCCTCTGTCCTGAAGAGAGAACAGCTATGAATTAAAAATGTAGAAGAGGTAATAGAAAACCACTCCACTATCTTTCCCAATTAATTAACAGAAGAAATAGAAAGAAAAATGGGGAGCCATGATTGCCTACGTACTAAAAAGGCATGAGATTATGGTAATAAAAGTAAAAATGAATATTCTTTTCCAGTTCGCTATTTTCACTGTATGGATGCATGTATGTAATAAACAGAATGAATTGAAAATAAAATCTTTTTTTAATAAATATGTTACAAAGCAGCATTCAATGTATTATATTGATATTTGACATATGAATAATTCTCCTTATGTATATTTCGAATATTTTCGAAAACATAAATTATTCAAGTCATTATAAAATATTTAGCCTACACCTTCATGCTTAAGATTTTGGTAATTAATTTTATAATTACCATTACAATTTGAAGTAAGAAAAACACATTCATACATGTAAAACAAAACAGGAAACGCGTGAGCTCTCTGTCTGTCAGTCTCTCTCTTCACACACACACACACAAACGCACACGCACACACACATACATACATATATATATATATATATATTATAACTTTAATTCAAAAGGAAAAGCAGGTAGTTAAATACCAAAAAACCCAATTCTAATTAATATTAATTACATTAATATTAAAACTAATCAAGGTGGAGGGCTCAATGCAATTTATATTCAAATTACAAAGCCAATTATAAAATAAAATAAATTCCGATGTTCAAATTCGTTGAATGGCCATTTATACGAGAAATTTCTACGAGCTCGTAACCCTAGGAATTTTCACGATAGATGCAATCTGTGTTTACAGGAAAAAATACAAATATTAAAATACCCTAACCAGTACCTACTATTGAATTTAAGAAAAGAATTCATGAGCAAATGCCGCCATAAGGTGAAATTTGTGAACGTTTATACTTAGTATTAAATTTTAAATTTAGTCTAGGAAAATAAATTAATTTTTAATTGATTAATTAATTAATTTAATTTTTTATCTAGTAAATTTGAACTACAATACCAATGACTGATCCCAACCTTATAGATTCCTTCTTCTTCCTTTTTCCTATCTTAGTATCTACTATTTAACGAGTAAGAATACTTAGACTAATTTTACCCCCACCCCCACCCCATTTTTTCTTGCACCTTTATATTTTTTCCTGCACCTTTATATATATATATATATATATATATATATATATTGGTTTTCTGATGATTCTTTTACCGGGGCCCTTACAATAAATACAATAAATACCATAAAATATAATAAATTTTTTGTTCTTTTTGTACTAAACGGCCTTTAATTAATTTCTTAAAGTCTTCAAATATAATTAGTATAAAATTTAACTCATAAATTGCGAATATCCTTTAGCCTTTTAAATAATTCATGTTCAGGAATGTGTATGTGCGTATATATAAGTGTATGTGTGTAGGCTTTTGTACGCGTGTGGTTGGGTGTAGGTGTGTGTGTCTGTATGTGTGTTGTTGTGTGCTTTTTTATATATATATATATATATATATATATATATATATATATATATATATATGTGGGGGGTACACTTGTTGAATTGATATACTCCTTTTAATTTTTTTATTTTTCGTATTTTTATTTTTATGTTTTATTAATTTTTATTAATTTGCTATTAATTTTTAAATTTTTTTTATTTATATCTTGTTTTATATTTAAATTTAAATTGTATGTCAAATTTTCCTAAAAAGATTTTTTCTATAATATTTATCCCATTTATTTAAACCAAAAACCGCTATGATTTATTTTTCAAAACGATTGATAACAGTTTCTATGGAAACAGATTTTTTTTTCTTTTTTCTTTTCTTTTCTTTTCTTTTCTTAGCTTACTTCCCTGTCAACCACCCCTTCCCCATTTTTACTTTCTTCCTTTTTCTTTTTATTCTTTGCCCTACCATTTCCTTCGACCAGACAAGGCTAAGTTTCAACTTTTAACCCTCGACTCAGTTAAGGAGTAGGGGTTCTCAAAAAATCTTAAAATAAAAATAGACATAGATTTCTGTCTGCTTTCTTATTAATCCCGCCCCTTTAATTTTCTCGTGATGAAATTTTTTTTAACTTCCGCCGGTAAAATATCTTTGTTCATTTTGTCATTTGGCTTTTTGAAATAAAAAATTCGTTGCTGATGATACGAGGAATTTCTCGTAGAAATGGCCATTCAACGAATTTGAACATCAGAATTTGTTTTATTATATAACACATTACTCAATAAATCCCGAGCGTAACTAATAAAACAACAACACTTTAAGCAAAATTCGACTTTATTCATCAACATAGTCTCCTTCTAGTGCCTCAATTCAGTGCCTTTTTTGTAGAACGATTTGTCTTTGGTTTCAAAATATGCCGCAGTTTTCGATATCACTTCTTCATTGGAGCCAAATCTCTTTCCCTGGAGCATTCTTTTGAAGTCTGCAAACAGTCAGTAGTCACTGGGGATTAGATCTGGAGAATAAGGTAGAGGCGGAAGAAATTCGAAGTGCAATTAATGTCGTTTTGTCATTGTTGCGATCGACTTGTAACAAGGTACGTTGTCTTGGTAAAAGATTACTTTTTCTTATTCATTTGTGCCCTTTTTTGGCATTTTCTTCCTTCCAACGGGCCAATAATATTTGCTACTAATGGTTCTTCCTTTCTCAAAGTAGTCGATGAACAAAATAACTTGCGCATCCCAAAATACGGAAGTCAAAACATTGCCTGCTGATGTTTGTGTCTGATGTTTTGTTTTGGACGGTTTTCACCTGCTGCTGTCTACTCAGCTGACTGCAGATTTGACTCCAGAGTTAAGTGGTAGATCCACGTGTCATCCATTGTCATATATTTACGCAAAAACTTCTTGTTGCGTTGAAACAGTTGCAAACATCGCTCTGGATTGTCAACGCGTTGTTCGTTTTTGATAGACTGAGCAGACGCGTCACCCACTTTGAACACATTTTCCTCATTGAGAAATGTTCATGCAAAATGGTGAATACACTGCCTTCTGATATGTTCAACTCTTCTGCTATCTCACGCAACTTCAATTTACGATCGGACAAACCGAGTTTGTGGATTTGGTGTTTTCCCGGAAAACTGCCAAATTTGGGCAACATGAGCGTTCACTAACATTTGTGTCTGTACGATCGCATCTAAAGTCAGCATACCACCTCTTAACCGTGATTCCCGACGGAGCAGAGTCCGAATAACACTTATCAAGCCACTGCTTTGCTTGAACAGTATTTTTCCTATCAGAAAGCAATGCTTTATCAACACACGAAATACAGATTTTTCCATTGTTTTAAAAGTTTGCAACAGTAGCTCCATTTAAATAACTGTAATTTATAAACTAATAATCCGATTGGGTCCAAATTTTGTCATGTGCGATTTGAAGGTTAGTACTCCATAAAAATGATGTGGATTTTTTATTAGTGGTCCCATCTCTCTCTCTCTCTCTCTCTCTATATATATATATATATATATATATATATATATATATATATATATGTGTGTGTGTGTGTGTGTGTGTGTGTGTGTGTGTGCGTGTGTGTGTGTGTGTCCAACTCATTCAGAAATATCTAAGCTGTCAGTTTTTTTCCAGATCAACAATTAATAAATGGTTTCCAACGAGTGAAGCTTGTAGGTCTTACCGAAGATCATCCTTCTTCAAACACCATGTTTTGGCGCTACAGAATCTCAAAGAAATGTACCAAAGGACATATACCACATCAGTTGAAAATTAGCAAAATCATCTACAATTAACGAGGATAGTACAGGTAACTCGAACGGAGAATAATGACATTTTAAAAAAAAACATTTCACTCCAAGCTAAGCGATAATAACAAGAGGGCGTAAGAGGCTCCTGGGAGTTAAGGAGAAGGAAACAACTTTAGAAGGAAGCGGAAACCCAATCCTACACAAGAAACAAGGAATAAAAATTAATTCTCTTTTTAAAAAGATCGGAGAAATGTATGAACCGGACGATAGGCGAATATATTTATTCCTACTGAAGAGAAATTCTCTCAAAACAAAAGATATGCGCAAAAGGAAGGAATTGTTTATACCAAAACAAAACAAAATAAAACAAAAAAAAAACAACAAAAAAAAAAACCCAGTGATATCCATAATATTAGTTCTCAAACAGCTTGTTGGTTTTTCAAACTGAAAAATGAAGTTATTTGAGCTGGTTCAGACCAGCCAAAGCAAAGAGTCCATTAGTTTGAATGCAATTTTCCTTTAGTAGCGGAGGAACTAAAATGAGAATTAATGGAGGTCACTTTCCTTCATTTACAGCAAATGCATGAAACAGACGATTCGAAAATGATGTGGTTTCCGGCTTTCTCTTTTCCAATCTTTTCCCTTTTCTTTTTTGTTTCTTTTCTTTTTCAATTGGAGTAGATAGACTGAACTATCGCCCGGTTCACACTCCACCCATGTCTATTGAACAGGTGTAGAGGCTCATCCTTTGTTCCCTGTTTAGGATGTGGTTTCCAGCTTTCTCTTTTCTAATCTATTCACTCTTACGTAGCCCCCTGCACACCAGTGGCCTTAACGCCTTGCTCGAAGTGATATGATTAAAAAAAAAACAATACCAGACGTAGCAAAATATATTTCAGCGGAGAAGGGAGCAAATATTCTCCAAGTTCTTTCACTACGAACTTAATCTCATAACCTCTAGAAAATGAGTTACAACAGTGGCAACGGGAGATCAAAACATATGAGTTATGATAAGTAAAACATAAATACTTGTTGCTTCAGCACCATTGCGTTTAGCAAGAAATGGATTGTTGCCTCTGGGTACTGGATTCAAAGTTTATTTTATATATAAAAATGGTAGACTTTGAAAAAAACAGTAGCTACACTAGCATCTACGCATCGTTCATTCAGTAATGAATTAGAACACTCTTAGCTACTGGCGTATGTTTACATGGTATATCACACACTAAAAGTCTGCCTCCTTCTACCGAGCGCCCATAGGTAGAATCACCAACTGATGTTAATTCGGTCGGCTTTCAATCCTGCCTAAAAGCAATCGGATGTCTAACTGTACTGATGAGCTGTGATCTAGCGAAACAGATATGTCTGCGGATGACTATATATATATATATATATATATATATATATATATAGATAGATAGATAGATAGATAGATAGAAAGATAGATTAGGTCGATCAAAAAAATACGGGAGATAAAAAACAACAAAAATAATAATATTAATAATTAATTTAATAAAATCTATTGTATATTAGTCGACCTTTTGACCAAATGGAAGCATGATGAGAAAAGATGTCAGAAAATGGAACTTTGGGACACGCCCACCTCCTTTCTCAAAGAGCAATAAAAAAGGAAGTTGGACTTTCTGGAGAGGAAGATTTTCCCCGCATGTATTATATTACTGATTAGATCTAGTCATTTGGGGCTAGTCGTTTGCCACAATTAGGGTTGTAAAATTTTTGTAGATGGCATTTTGTGAAAACTGTATTCATTGAGGATGCCTAAATTCCTATTAAAACCGAGAAGATTTAAAATTGCTTTAAAATGTATTTTAAATTGTATTAAATGTATTTTAAATATATATATATATATATATATATATATATATATATATATAAGGGCTTCCATAAAGTCCGTGTGCACTTTAAAAAACTATAAATTTATTTGTATTTGAGATAGAAATAATCTGAAAATATGTTAAAGTTTAATGTACCTAGTTTTAAGTATATATAGTGAATAATTCTTTCCCTCAAAATTTGCAACAGTTTTAGATAAGTAAAAAAAACTGAACTGCAAAATCGTATTACCTTTTGTATTACTAATAATGAAGTACGTGTTGAAAATTTCAATAAAACCTTAAAAATATAGATTTACTTCTTTCTAATCCTTTTTACAAATTATTTCTATCGCAAATACAAATAAAGTTATAAATTTTAAAGTGAAGTGCACATGAACTTTATGGACACCCTTTATATATATATATATATATATATATATATATATATATATATACTATCAGTATAGCCCGGTGTTGCTCGGGTGTAATGAAAGCTTTAAAACTAATCCATGGTTCTGGAACTCAGACTCTTTGGACGTTGGTACAAAAGACTAAAAAGTTTCCAGTTAAAGCGAAACCGTAGACTGAAAGAAAAATGAATGGATGTAAGTCAAATTTTGATTTCCTGGTATCGATTTATACATATATATATTATCGATTTTCTGCACTATTGTAAGAACTGCAACCTTGAAACTTCTGAATATTGTTTCTTATGTCTTTGTCTACGAGTGTATCAAATTTAATTAAAATCGGACCACTCCTTTTGTAACCCGATTTTTTCGATAATCAATTTTCTATATTTATTGGTGGTACCTCGACACAAAACCTAGCTAAGAACACTCGCAGACGCTTATAGTACAACTGTGTAGATTTTCAAGAATATCGGTTCAGCCGTTTCGGAGTCTATAGGTAACGGATACACACACACAGACACACACACAGACAAAGTTCCATTTATAAATAAGTTTAGATATATTATGAATTATACTTTAGAACATTTTCAAATTACAATCTACTACAAAGTGTACATTTTGTCTTCGTTCCTTATTCATTTGAATAATATACTCCTATACAAAGTTGAGCAATTTTGTCATTAATATAAAGTACAATTCATAATAAATATCCATAGCTTATAGTGGGTTGCTTATCTATTCTTTTTCTGTTTGTAGTGGGAGTCCGTTCAAGTGAAGGGTAGTTGTATACTGTTGCAGGTTAAGGGAATTTGGCCTTGTGGTAGGTAGCCCACTATAAATCATAAAATGATTATAAAATCAAGAAAAGCAAATTGAGTTGAACAATAGCATTTTTATATGTACACATATCAATTAATGTTTTTACAATTAAAGTAATACTTGAATATAGGTCCAGCGTAGGTTAAAACGTTCATGGCAAATGATAAGCTGAAAGAGATTTAAGGCTTAGGGGAGCGTGTAAGTGAGGAATGTCTTTGATGTAGTCGCTCCTTAGGTCAGTAAGTAGTTTTGAGACAGGGGAGAAGGAAAGAGGCAAGCGTAGTAGCCACTTGACTTAGGTCAAGGGGATATTGATTACACTCTTCTCCTGAGGTCTGCCTACTGGGGTCTGTATCCGCTTTTTATATCTGCTTTTTGGATCACAGCAGCTCGTTTGGGATTTCACACTTGTATTTGATTCTGGGCTTCCTATTGGCTAATAAATAAAATTCGCCTCGGCTTGCGAAATGGAAATTTAATATTTGATTAATTTTTATTTTTCAACCGGAACATCTGCACGAGGCCGGTGGCGCACAGACAACTTGGTCATTTGCCTTTTTGTCCTGAGAGAGCAAACATCCGGTCCATCTTTTGCTCGGTCGGTATCACCACAAGCTCTATTTCTATAATGAGCATTGTTTTAAATTAATGTTTTGAACGTTGTTAATATTTTATTTATTTCTTATTCATTTGCAAAAAGACGAAACGCGTAGGCGATTTAAATACAGTTTTCCTCTTCTCTTTTTTTTATTTAACCATCCTGTCCTTAATCTCAGATCATAACTGAGTATATTTTTACATACACACACACACACACACACACATATATATATATATATATATATATATATATATATATATATATATATATATATATGTTAACTCCATCAAATTTAAAGTAGTAATGATTAATATAATATATCAAATTTACTGCCCTGTACAAAATTGTGTTTCTTGTCAAAAGTTAGTTATCTATATCGGACATACTACCACCTCCTAGAATAGTCGCCTCACGAGTTACTTATCAGATCAAAGGGCTATTAAAAAATCATTCGACTACCCACAAGAACCTCTAAGAAAAGTTCTGCTTAAAACACTAGAATTCTATATAAAATACAATACTGGAAGCATCTTTTTCCCCACTATCAACCTCACCTTATTTAACAGTGGGAATATAGTGTTGTAAGTTTTTAAAAAAATAGAAAGACGCTCAGTCGAATTCCAGCAGCGCTCAACACACGAAGACTAGAACTAAACACTAAAATAAACTCTATTCAAAACGATACAAAATAAAATGCATCTTAAACAGCTACAACACGAAAAGAAATTAATAACGCCTAAAAGAAACCTCGTGGTAAATGGCGAAATTAATTGGTCGAAAGCGCTTTGGACGATGGACAATATGGACAATTCTTGTGCTGCCTTTCTCCCTTTAAATAGAAAAGTGCAAGAACGCTGGAAAAACTAAATAGAAAAATTAATTAAGATTTCCTTGTCTATCATATTTAACGAAAAGATTTTAAAAGAAAGGACGCTGTACAAATATGCATTAATATATATATATATATATATATATATATATATATATATATATACACGCACACAAACGTGCATATATGCATATACATATATATAAGTGCACATACAAACACACACACACACATATATATATACACACGCACGCACACAAACATGCATATATGCATATACATATCTATAAGCGCACACACACACACACACACACACACACACACACACATATATATATATATATATATATATATATATATACGCAAGCACACACACACACATACACAAATACATACATGTATAAGCAAGTTTTGTTAAAATGACATACAAGATGTTGCAGTTAAATTTTTAATATATTTTTTCATATGATCTGATAATTTTTTTATTACACAACTTTTATAAAAATTGTGCGGATATTATATTTATTCAAGCGCTTTTGGATATACTTTCAGCCATTATCAAGAATGAATTTTATCTTACTTTTAACTGAATATATAGATTGTTTGATGCATATATGTAGAGTTTATTTTTCAAACACGGTCAGAACATTATGGCTATTTATTGTTGATAATACTGAGAGTTGACTTTTTCTTTTATATTAATAATGCTTCCATTATTGTTAGCCATTTTTAAATGTAGTTGATGCTGTTATATTTTTTATTATCAACAGTTTTGTTACGGCTAGAGTTTCGTAGATCTCCATGTGTTTTTAAATGAAACCTAATAGAGCTATGGTTAGAGAGATGTAACGTAAGTCTTCCCCTTAAACATGTAGTAGTTTATCCAATGTAATTATTTACGAATTATTGTGAGCAAAAACAGAGTTCCTTAAAGGACATGTAAATTCATAAATAATATTGGTTCTTTGTAATTTGCATCATGCAACGGAATTTATGATTTTGACAACACGCACACGCGTATATATAGTATCGTAGCCCTAGGCTACTCACCTCAAATGCTCTGGTTTTCACTCACATGATCATGACTCATCAAAATGAAAACAAGTCTCACAACGACTGTGATGTACACAGAAGCGTATAAAGGGAAGGAGCAGTCTAAATGTAAACGAGAAGCTACTTGGCATGGTCGAGAGAAGGGCTGACTGCTGATGCCTGCAAAGTGCTGCCTGATGCCTTCAACTACTACCATTGCTACCACGTTGCCTGACGCCTCTAAATACCTTTACTACAAGTGTCCTTTTTAGGGCAGAAACAATTCGTTTTTTTCAAGACAAAAGCAACTGTCCTTTTTAGGACAACCAACAGGGCTTTTTCTCTAGTCACTTACAACTGCTCTTTTTAGGGCAGGAAATTCTATTTTTACGAGATATGCACCAACCCGATGCCGCGACTTTCAGCGACCAGTTTAGATGGACGCAACAGCGACCTCTATCGAAGAAACCTTACTGGATCAGCCGTCGACTCCTAACGTAGTTTACAGGCCTGTCAAATGGAGCGAATCACACTTCGGCAGTTAGCGCAGTCTACGGCACCCGATTAAGGCAAACATGCGATGGATCAATCCTATCCACGGAGTCTGTTAGCTTAATCGGCCCCGCAACAACAACAACAACAACAACAACACACACACACACACACACACACACACACACACACACACACACACACATATATATATATATATATATATAAGCCGAGAGAAACTACGAAAAACACTAGAGGATACTCCACTCCACTAATAAACAAGGGTTTCCAACTGGCAGAAGAAATACCATTAGAATCTCTCCGGAAAAAAAAGAAGAAAGCATTCTAGCATACGTTTCCACACACAACAAAAGCAACCCAGAATTATTTACAAAGATCAAAACACACATGGAATTAATCACCCAAATTGATAAAATAAAGGACATTTTTAAGACAACTAAAATAATTAAAAGCAAACGCCAACCCCAAAATTTAATCTCATCAAACTTCATGCATCCCACAACACAGGGGCTCACAAAATACAACACAACTAAAAAAGATGTGAGTTATTCAACAATAATCGAATGAAAATACTTCAAGTTTGAAAACACATCTACATTCGATAAAAATCGATAGGAGCTACAACTCTAAAAACATAATTTATGCTCTAAAATGTGATGAATGCTCAAAAATATACGCAGGGGCGACACAAGACCCGAATAAAAGAGTAGCCCTGCACAGAAGTAATATGAAACTAGCCAATAACAGGTATTGTATATCTCCCAACGTTTACATGAATGCAGTGGAAGTAAATTCGGAGTAATGCCCATCTACCAAAATGCTGATTACGACACACTCATTATAAAAAGAAGAAACATTTATTTAAAAAAAACAAGCCTTACCTCAACAAAACAACATGAAAAACCTAAGACACACACACAGACACACGAAACTCAAACACGAAACACACACATAGGCATACACACACTAAATTCAAATAGTATCTCAAAAACAACAAAAAGATCTAGATGACCCATAGAGTAGAATTGAATCAAAATTGCTGGAATCAATTTTGAAGTATAAATCAAATTTCGCAAGTCAGTGAATGAAATTTTCTAGAGCCAACGAAGGTAACAGGAGAAACTTAACGTGCGAGTGTGAAAAAACAAAAACAAAAAAAAACATGCACGTACACATATGAACTCTCTGACCTTCCCATCACTTGACTTATCTATTTATACACGATACCTTGGACATAAAAAAAAAACAAAAAAAAACTGATTACGATATGTAAAGTCACAAGTTTATTCACTTGAAGAAAGTCAACTTTAGACTCGAAATACCTGTAGTGACAAATACCATTATGGGCACTTAATATATCATACAAAAAGCAAGTAGTATTAATAATAATAGCAACAATAAATCTACATTTTAAACAAAACGTTCACGGATTCTCGCACTTTTTCTGATATATATATATATATATATATATATATATATATACCGCACGCACACACACACACACACACACACACACACACACACACACACACATATATATATATATATATATATATATATATATATATTAAAAAGAAGGTAAAAGGAAAACTATATTTTCACCTAAGCGCTTTGTCTACTGACAGACATTATCAAGGGAAATAATTTTCATTTCTTTGCTTTGATAATATCTGTCAGTAAAAGGCGAAAATATAGTTTCCCTTTTCTCTTCCTAATCTTTCTGTTCCTTTCCTTAGATTATAACAGAATGCTTACACACTTGCGTGCACACACACAAAAGAAATATATATATATATATATATATATATATATATATATGCATATATTTAATACGCCTGACATGTTTATTATCATACACACACACACGCACACGCACACACATGTATATATATATATATACATATATAAAGACAAGCATCCCTATACATACATACACTTACGTTTAAAATAATCGTCTTCTGCTTTATTACATGTGACACATATCTGACCTATAAGAATCAATCCCCTAACAACATTCCAGTATACTATTTCTATGTTGTTTTTTTTAATATTTCATCTCTTCTTTTTAACCAGAACTATAAATGAGCTTTAAAAAAATGGAACATGCTGGATTAAGACGCATTTTCTAGTTTGTTCTTTATTTATTTTATCTTTAAAAGCTAATATATATATATATATATATATATATATATATATATATATATATATATATATATATTAGCTTTTTATTTAAGACTTATTCAATTTACATTGCAACACAGAAATTAATTTTGAGATTTTACCTCGTCATCAGGCCATTTTGAATAATTGTAGTGAAAATGGTTCACATTTGAATGTAGAAAACAATACATTTGTTATTTAAAGAGTTAGATATGGAAGAGGAAGACAGAAAAAAATTATGTGTGTGTTTAATTCAACTAATCAGAATGATGTTTGACTTTTCAATCTGAAAATATAGGTTATAATTTTGGGAAGACGAAATTTTTCTTTCGAGTTTAACGGGAAAATGTCATCATATTCAGCTGGTGTCTCATCTGCTTCTTTCCAGTGCGATGTATACATTATCGCTGCAAGGTTTTTATTTAGATTTTTATGTATCCCAGCCATTTTAAAAACAAAAAAAACGAAAAAAAAAAAAACTAAATAAAGAAAGAAAGAAAACATTGCTTTTGATCTGACTTAAAGGGATTTTTGGTAGAATTAAGCTATTTTTAATTTCGGTTCAGAGTGCAATGTTTTCTTCGATTTTTCATATACTATTAACTTGCATAAATTTTAATATCTAATAAATTAATATTACATATTAAAATACAAAACAAAGTACCGGATATATATATAAGTTAATCGATATTTTTCTTTAAGAATTATTAACCATATTCTAAGGTGAACATTTTGCAATGTTTACATATGATGTTAATTTCATTACGGTTATTTAATAGATCTTTATTTTTAAGAAATTTAATAATATAATTTTTTCATATAGACATAAGAGACATGGGTCGTTTAAAGACTTACATATCCTAGTTTTAAAAAAGTAAAATTTAAATGTAAGCGGCACCAGGCCGAAAGTATGGGACATCCAATGAGGACCGAACTCACTACACAATTGTTATAAGCCTAGCGAGACACGCTTGCTAAACATTGCACCACCTCAACAATATCGCTTAACTTCTATTCTATATTAAATGATTCACGCTCTCTTTTTTATTTTTAGTTCCTATATATATATGATAGTAACAGTTTTATGTATATCTTTAAATTCCTTCAAAGTTGTTGCTCCCCTGGCTTTTCCTTTGGGTGTCACTTCCGACATGTACAATGTGTGCTTCTCCCTGGAATTTCCTTGTTGTAGGCATTTGGTTTTATTTCAACAAATATATTATTGTTAATGTTTTTGTATTGTTGCTGTTTAGTATTTTGATTTTATGTTAATGAGTAGCTAAATCGAAAATCTTATCTTTTTGTATATTTAAAGGGTCTTTTTAAAAGTATTTAAAACAGAATACTCTTACACAGTAAGAAACATACTTATAATAAGGAATTAATTATATAAATTATATATATATATATATATATATATATATATATATATATATATATATAAGATCTGACGATTGTGTTTTGCATGAAATAGACTGTGGCCTCTAGTTGTTGATTCAATGTGCACTTTTATATTCATATTTACATACACCCTCTCCCTGATGTTGAACACTTTAACCCATACATGTAGCATACATTAAAACTATATTTTATCATATATATATATATTGTGTGTGCATTTTGGCAGCATTTTTTCATTAATACAGGTTTCATTGAATAATATAGACAAGTTCTGTCTATTTATTTTGTGTCAGATCCGTTCGTATGATCTGATTAGCTTGATAGTGTTGTCATGGAAAGACGACAAGAAATCGCAATAATTGTTGATTATTTTATCAGGTCTGAGCTTTCGGCTTACAGAAGCCATTATCAAAGGATGAACATAACACTACTCTGTTAATAATAACTTAAATGTTCTATGTTCACTGAACATTAAATGTTCATCCTTTGATAATGGCTTATGTAAGCCGAAAGCTCAGACCAGATAAAATAATCAACAATTATTGCGATTTCTTGTCGTCTTTCCATGGCAACACTATCAAGCTAATCTGATCATACGAACGGATCTTACACAAAATAAATAGACAGAACTTGTCTATATTATTCAATGATAGATAGATAGATAGATAGATAGATAGATAGATATGAATAAACTGAGATAGATAGATAGATATGAATAGACTAGATAGATAGATAGATATGAATAGATAGATAGATAGATAGATAGATAGAAAATAGGGATGAGATAGATAGAAAATGAGATAGATAGATAGATAGATAGATAGATAGATAGAAAATAGGGATAGATAGATAGAAAAGGGTGAGATAGATAGATAGATAGATAGATAGATAGATAGATAGATAGATATGAACAGACTGAGATAGATAGATAGATAGATAGATATATAGATAGATATGAACAGACTGAGATAGATAGATAGATAGATAGATAGATAGATAGATAGATAGATAGATAGATATGAACAGACTGAGATAGATAGATAGATAGATTATTAGTCGTACAAAACCGTATTAAGGCCAAAAAGAAATGAAATTTAATACTTACAGATTTCTTTTTTTTTAATTTTTTATTGTTCATCTTGTTTTCTTCCACAATGCCTGTAAGTATCAAATTTTATTTATTTCTTGCTTTAATATATATATATATATATATATATATAATATTCACTTACACATATACACATATATTAATTACCGTTACCATCCAACATACACCTAAACAGATCGGCGTTTCTCTACAAACATACGGATACATACGTTATTTGTCCAAAATAGTTCATGCACATATATTTGAAAAAAAATATCTATAGTTTTAATATATTTGATAAATCTGACAAATAAAAATTAGCTCTAAATCACAACATACCATTATACTGTTGCTTTGTAAAATCTTTCATTTTCCCTTCGAGTAGTGAAGAATTTAATTCTATCGGATGTGCGTTGTGGTACAGTGGATATCGGCTCGGAACGAGAAATCGGGGAGCCGAGTTCGAATTCCAGCTGAATCCATTGTATTCACTTACGCGCAAATACCCTTGGGAAAGGTATTAATCCGTCTCTTCCTTCCAGTTATGGGTTAAATAGCAAGATAGATTGGGTTCTATAGCCTTGGTCGGCAACCAGTCTACCGCAGAAAGCAATGGCAACCTACTGCGGGATAATCTTTTGCCCAGTCAGTCATGTCTCTTTCGAGACATGATCGCCCAAGCGTGTATCACGTATGGCACCTAAACTGACTGAGTGAAGAATTTTATTCTATCATGTGTATACACGTAAACAATGTGTGTGTAGGGAGGTGATTTTCATGAAGAAAAACAATTACATTAATTTGTTTTTTATAACGATAAATAACTGTGTACTACCCAAAAGTTCAGGGAATCAGACCATTAGAAACATACTTTACCATTTCATTTAACAACTAATTTTTTACCATCTTTGTCCAAATTCGTCTTTTATATAATATTTACATCCTTCCACACAAACGGTAGTGGCAATAATCTGTATTTATTTCCTGGACATTGTATTCATTCAGATAAAAATGTTTGCTCACTTTAATAAAAATAAAACTTGAGACACGTTTCCTATTTGTTCTTTTTCTTTATTCTGCCATCTTGTCAGATTTCGATCAATATATTCAACACACACGTCTATATATGTTTGATTGAATAATATCGACTAGTTCTGTCGATCTTATTTTATAATAACTTTTTTCAAATTTCAGAATTATCTCTCATCTACCCAACCCTCATTCTCGGTATCCTTACCCGCCTATCACCCACCCTCTGACATTTCCTATATTTAATCATCCTTTCTCCACTCAATGTAGCCCCCTGCGCAGTAGTGGCAGTGACATGCCTTGCTCTGGGTGGAACGCTTATAAAAAAAAAATGTTTTATATAGTCGATAAATTTACCAAGATTCAGTTTTAGTCTTTTTTTTTTTTTTCAGAGTACTTTTGAATGTTGCTAAATTGGTCTTTAAGAATTTCGTTTCATTTTTTTCGTATATATGTACATGGAGAGAAATATGGAGATGTACTACTAGGAAAACGGTAGATAGACAGGATAGAAGATAGAAAGTGATAGCAGTGATATTGTTTTTTCTAAGCGCTGTGAAGATGTGGAGAAAGTATGAGGTACCAAATGAGGATCAAACTTACTAGTCACTTGAATAGGTTCTAGTGAGACAAGCTTGATAACCATTACATCACGTCGGGGTGCCCTTGATAGCAGTAATATATTTGTTGCGCAAAGTTTATGTGGATCTCTTAGTCTAAATCATACGCAATGAAAAGGGAGATTATCATCTGCATATCTCTTATTAGATTTTTTTACTAAATTAAAACCTTTTTGATAACATTACACCAACCTCTGTCCTTGTGAAGTCTAATATTTTATTATTTGCACGCAATGCAAATTTTGTTACTGAAGTCGATGACAGGATATCTTGGATTGCGAAGGTCGTGCTATTAGTCTCAATTCAGTTTCTCCCAAAACTTAACCTTCGACAGGTTAGCAAGAAGAAAAATAAATGCAGCATTAGTCTTAAAAGAATCATTTTGATTGGACAATGTCTTGTATCCCTTGACAACAGAGCATGACCTTCATGACGAATTCTGTAAGTGGTACTTAGTTAATTTACGATTTGAGTTGATGATATGAGTAGGTCCGAATAATGACCCTGGTAAAAAGACACCAGAAATACCTAAAAGGACACCCTTCTTGCCACTAAACTGTATCCGGTTCTGTTCTAAATGTGGATAAGAGGATCAAGTAACATTCTCATGTTTGCTGTCGTCTGTTATGTTCCAAATATGATATTTGAATCGCAGATGTGACCATACATATGTAGATATGTTTTTAAGAGTTAAATATACGAATTCAATTAAGTTTAGTAAGGAATTGTATTTATTTTCCATAAAAAACGTTGATAAATCCTTTTGCACGCATTACATTTTACTTGGCCTGGGTTAGAGTCTCAAGTTTATAATATTAAAAACGAGTGGGTGTAAAACAAATTAAGTTTCATTGAATTTTTAGAAATTGACCAAAAACAATAGATTTTATGAGGAGAACGTAGTGAGCAGTATAGGCTTTGTTGATTGTGAAACAAACGAAGGAAAAAAATGGTAGAAAGAAAGTAAGAATGGGGATAAAAAGTGGAAAAAAGAAAGAAAAGCAAGAAGAAAAGGAAGGAAAGACAAAAGAGTAAAGAAAGAAAGAGGGAAGCTAAAAATGTAAGCAATAAAGAAACTTGCAAGAAGACATAAATAAATAAAAGAAGAAGATGAGGTTGAAAAGAATAGCAGAAAAAAGTAATAAGAATGAGAACTAAAAAAAGAAATGGAAAAGGAAAAGAAAAACAAATGAAATGAGGAAGAAAACTCGATTTAGAAAGAACGACAATATATGAATTGACAAGATAAACGCAAAAAAAGAGAAAATAATAAAGAAAAAGAGATTAACGTAAAAAAGAATAGCGAAGGAAGGAAGGAAGAAAGAAAGGAAGGAAGGGAAGCAAGGAACGAAGTGTAGAAAGAAGGAAGGAAGAAAGAAAAGAAGTACAGAAGGAAGAAAGGAAGGAAGGAAGGGAAGGAAGACGGTAGAAAGAAAAGAAGTAAAGAAAGAAAGAAAGAAAGACGGAAGGAAAAATTGCAAGGAAGGAAGGACGGAAGGAAGGAAGGAAGGAAAAGTTAAGAAAGGAAAGAAGGCAAGAAAAAGAAAGGAAGGAAAAATGCAAGGGAGGAAAAACGGAAGAAAGAAAGAAAGAAAGAAAGGAAGTGAGGAAGTGAGGAAGGAAGGAAGGAAGGAAGGAAGGAAGGAAGGAAGGAAGGAAAGAAGGAAGGAAAAGTTAAGAAAGGAAAGAAGGCAAGTAGAAGAAAGGAAGGATATTAAAAAAGAAGAAAAGGAATAAAAAAAAACAAAGGAGGAAAACACGAAGAACATTTAAATATAAAAGAGATCCGAATTTCTAAAATAAAGTATTTTCATTCTTCAAAACATTATTCAAAATTTGAGCTTTATTATTTGATCTTACAACATTTCGACAAATATTTTCTTCGGTCTTCGTCATGCAATTTTCTTTCTGTGGTCTTTATATAGCATGAATATATTTTCAATTTCTTATCAGTATCTTTGTAGAACGGTTAAATAATTATTTTTGAAATAAATAATGCATTTAAAACTATATGATACTCGATGGTAAATTCAGTAAAATGTCAAATGGAAGAAGAATGATTCTCATGCACCATTCTTTGTAAGTGAGAAGATTATGTATTGCTGAGTGGCTGACACCCCTGCAACAGTCAATGATGGAATAGCCCATGGTCTGAAATAGTCTATTTCAGAAAAGAATAATAGCATTCGGGGCTTAATATTCGAGTGATATTCGGACTGATTATTTCGGTGACTATTGCGATCTAAGCCCCCCTCTCTCTGTGTTGTAAGTTCTGTCTTGTCTGTCATTGTAACTATTGTACTATTCTGTGTATATTCGTTTAGCACCGGATATTATGCTGAATAGTGCCGCAGAACACTTTTCCCGTGTATCGTATTTACTTCGGCGATACATTATTCATGTCGTGAAAATCAGAACTCGAAGTTTTGGGCTGAAATTGTGCTCAAACTTCAACCAACTGCATTAGTCCCACTAACCATTTACTGAAGCTCTCGAGATAGGTTATGCGTTATTTTTCTCTGTCCCACTTACCTTCAATTAGTCTTGTGAGTATCAAATGTTCCAAGCCCTCTTTTCTAATTGTTTACCTTAGAAATTTCAACTGTTCCTTCATGTTAAGTAGAAATGTCCTTTTCATTTCCATTTCCATTTTCTGTAAAATTTCGTCGTTGCTCACGTGTTCTCAACATCCTTCAGTAGAACCACATTACTGTTGCTTCAAGTCCCTTCAACGTCTTCTATATAGGAGGACTTACATTACGTAACAGTTCAATACACTTTTCTTTGTTTCTTTTTTTTCCGACATATTTAGAAGGCCTTAGTTTAGGTTTGACAATGCTTCGAAACTTTATGATTGATGACAGGCTTTTGACAGACATATTCTTCTTCTTCTATATGCCTTGTCTTTTCAGGAGGTAGGCGATCATGACCTTCCACGTCTCCCTATCCGTGGTGGCTCTTAGCACGCTTTCTCCTGTAACATCTCGCAGCCACCGTTCTGTCATTCATATTCTCAGGCTCTTCAAATATGTTATCCGCTGCTTTCCTGTGTCTTTTTTTTTTCTCTATCTGGCCTGTTAGGATCAGGTTCTCCAAGCCCTCCTTCCTCATTGCATGTCCCAGGAACTTCAGTTCTATCTTCCTGATGCTCAATGTTAATTTCCTTTTCGTTTACATTCTTTCTAAGACCTCATCATTGCTTACAAGCTCGGTCCATGATATCCACAGCATCCTTCTGTAGAACCATATTTCAGCTGCTTTAAGTTTTTCCTTCATCTTTGATGATATTGTCCAACATTCACTGCCATATTGATAAACTGACATCACATATCAATCTAGCAGTCTCTTCTTTGTTTCTAGTGAAAGTTTCCTGTGTCTTAATACTTTACTCAGCTTCTGGAATGCGTCCTTCGCCATGCTAATTCATCTTCGGATCTCAATGTCGTACGGAAAGTGTGACAGACATATTACAATGCTATAACTTTAAAGAGACAAGACTCCAATATTATTTAAGATTTAAAAAAGTTTAGACAATTTTGTTGTTTATACACGATGAATAAATTCCCCCTCTGGAGGAGGCACAGTGCATTGGGATACTGTTGGGCCTTAAACTTAACTCAGTCCTCAGTTGGAACTCGTACGTATAATGCATCGCTAAAGATGCATGTAAAATGGTCAGTTTCCCGTACCGATTCAGTAAATACCTGAATTCTCATACCCGCTTTGGGCGATCATGTCTCAAAAGAGACATAACTGATGCGCAGTAGGCTGCCATTGCTTTCTGCGCTAGACTGGTTGCCATCCAAGGCTTTAGAACCCAGTCTCTCCTATTATTTAACCCATATAAGAGAGGGAAGAAACGGATTAATACCATTCCGAAGGGCATTTGTGCGTAAGTGAATGCAACGAGTTCAACTGGAATTCGAACTCGGCTCCCCGATTGTCGTTCCGAGTCGATATCCGCCAATTCTAACCTTCACGTCTAGGTCCCACCACGCCATTCACATTTTAGCAAACTACCCTCATTCTTTTCGCATTTCATTTGTGAGACGCAAGTTCCACTCGAACCGCTTCTTCCTGTTCTGTGAAGCCCACTCCCAAGTTTCCTCCGATCACTGTAATCTTTAAAGTCTAGATTTAACCGTTACCTTCCCCTCAGTCAGTCAGTTAAGTGCCATACACGAAACACGCTTGGCCGATCATGTCTCGAAAGAGACATGACTGACTGGGCTGAAGTTTATCCCGCAGTAGGTTGCCATTGCTTTCTGCAGTAGACTGGTGAATTATATTATTCTATTAATAAGTAGTAATTAGTGGGGGATCAGTTTATTACTTCATGACAATAGAAAACCGATCACCCACTTTATGCCCAGTAGAAGCCTTAATCATGTTTCTCTTATATTCAGTCAGTCAGTTAAGTGCCATACGTGAAACACGCCTGGGCGATCATGTCTCGAAAGAGACATGACTGACTGGGCTGAAGTTTATCCCGCAGTAGGTTGCCATTGCTTTCTGCAGTAGACTGGTGAATTATATTATTCTATTAATAAGTAGTAATTAGTGGGGGATCAGTTTATTACTTCATGACAATAGAAAACCGATCACCCACTTTATGCCCAGTAGAAGCCTTAATCATGTTTCTCTTATATTCAGTCAGTCAGTTAAGTGCCATACGTGAAACACGCCTGGGCGATCATGCCTCGAAAGAGACATGACTGACTGGGCTGAAGTTTATCCCGCAGTAGGTTGCCATTGCTTTCTGCAGTAGACTGGTGAATTATATTATTCTATTAATAAGTAGTAATTAGTGGGGGATCAGTTTATTACTTCATGACAATAGAAAACCGATCACCCACTTTATGCCCAGTAGAAGCCTTAATCATGTTTCTCTTATATTCAGTCAGTCAGTTAAGTGCCATATGTGAAACACGCCTGGGCGATCATGCCTCGAAAGAGACATGACTGACTGGGCTGAAGTTTATCCCGCAGTAGGTTGCCATTGCTTTCTGCAGTAGACTGGTGAATTATATTATTCTATTAATAAGTAGTAATTAGTGGGGGATCAGTTTATTACTTCATGACAATAGAAAACCGATCACCCACTTTATGACCAGTAGAAGCCTTAATCATGTTTCTGTTATATTCAGTCAGTCAGTTAAGTGCCATACATGAAACACGCTTGGCCGATCATGTCTCGAAAGAGACATGACTGACTGGGCAGAAGATTATCCCGTAGTAGGTTGCCATTGCTTTCTGCGGTAGACTAGTTGCCAGCCAAGGCTATAGAACCCAATCTGTCCTGTTATTTAACCCATAGCTGGAAGGAAGGGACGGATTAATACCTTTCCTAAGGGTATTTGTGCATTATCGTATAAAATACGACTTAACATCACTATCTACTTCGGGTGGTCCCGGGCCTTGTACATGATGACTCTTACTGTTAAAAAAAAAGAACCCAGACAAAACATTTCTTTGTTCTACCAGATCTAGCCTTCACAGCCAGTACCCACCATGACACTTACACTGTCGCAGACCACCTTTATCTACTCCGTATTCCATCGGTGAAAGGTAAGTTCCATTCGAACAGCTTCTTCCCACGAAACATTACTCTGTGGAACCGACTCCCAAGTGAATATTTTCCCGATCATTACAATCTTAACCTATTCTAGTCTAGGATTAATCGTTATCTTCCACTCTTATTTCCTCTTACTGTAACCTCTACATCGAGGGGTCCCCGGGCCTTGTACAGGGTGGACCTCAACGTATTTTATGCAAAGTAACTGAATGTCTTTACGTATGTCTTAGATAACACTATTGTGTAACCCTTCCGAATATTAAATGACGTTTTCTTTTCTTTCTTACGAAGTAATTCTATCTCATTATTGATTCTTAGCGCTGATATCCTACCTGCAGAGGAGGAACAATGTCTGACAGTTACAATTAGCTCGAGTTTCAACAATTTAAGAAGCTTCAATTGTAAATCGTGGGGAAAATAATTTGCTCTTAAAGCGAAATCCTAGACACACAAGTGGACCACCACTAAAGTCACCAAGCGACGGGAAGAGACGCATTCGTTAGACGAATAAGAATGAACAAGTTTTTGGAGAAATAATTGTATACGTCTGCAGTGAAACCTAAGTACGAAAACTACATTTTCTTTTCTTTTCTTTTCTTTCTCTTATTTGGACAATATTTTGATTGTTTCAATTTATTAACTGCACAATATCCCAATGTAAGACAGTCTATCCTTTCAAGATTAGCATATATAATTTCACGAAGTGGTGCTGAAAGGTTTTCGGCCGAATGGTTTGAAAATTTCGGGAGAAATAAAGAAAACTAATTATGTAATATCAATCTTTTTATATGACAGTGGGTGCTGGACAATTTTCTCTTAGATGAAGAGGAGTCTTGAAGCAGTAGTGATGTGGTTCTACAAAAGAATGCTCAGAAGACCATGTACGGAGAATTTGAGCAACGAGAAAGTTTTAAGGAAAAAGGAAACAAAAAGGAAACATATAGGTAGCTCCAGAAAGAGATTATTGAAATTTCGAAGACGCATAATGAGGAAAGAAGGCTTGGAGAATCTGACACTCAGAAAGCAAGAAAGAACCAGCGAGTAATCTACCCAAAGAGCTTGTGTTAAAAGTTGGTGGAATATGAAGCGGGAAGGGTAGTAAAATAGAAGAAAAGACAATATTAAGTAATGGTAAAAAACGGTTCGGTATTTTTGGGAGCCATAATTACATATGCCCTGAAGAGACACAGCACAGAACGATAAGAATATTGTAATAATCAAAACGGAAGATTTACTAAATTCAGTCAGTCTGTTAAGTACCATACGTGATATACGCTTGGACGATCATGTCTCGGAAGAGACATGATTGACTGGGCAGAAGATTTTCCCGCACTAGGTTGCCATTACTTTCTGCGGTGAACCAAGACTATAGAATCCAATTTATCTTAGTATTTAACCCATAGCTGGAGGGAAGAGACAGATTAATAATTTTTGCCAAGAGTATTTTCGCGTAGGTGAAGGCAACGAACTTGGCTCTACTGATGTCTTGTTCCGATTTCATATCCACTGCACCACAACGCACATTGCGAAGTTATCGTACATAAAAAATATTAAGAATGAAGATTTAGCGTAAATGTTTTATGAACAGTTTAATTTTTTTAATAATTGCTTCACACCAAGGCAAGGCAGGACTGCAGGTGGTGCGCAGGCGTTTACATGAGAGGGGAGGGAAAAATAGAAGAATCGCATATAGGAGGGTGTCGGAAAAAAGGATGAGACAAAGACTGGAATCAAGGAGATAAAAGATGCCAGTTGGCGTTGAACTTAAACACTTGGAGTTTGTAGCGAAATGTATGATAACGAAGGCACCCCTGCCGTCACAAATAGCAGCAAAATATTTGAGGATATCTATCTATCTATCTATCTATCTATATATATATATATATATATATATATATATATATATCCGAGTGAATAAGAAACGACGAAAAGTTTGCAACGTCCAAAATATTAATTTAAAGCAGTGCTAGATATATAATATAGAGCTGTGAATATTCATTATAAATTATAGTTTAGTATATTATATATATATATATATAGTTTAGTATTGTAATAGTTGCTACAATGGTTTATAAATTCATAGTATCAATACACAAACATTTTCGCGTTTCGAAGCTAACCCCGTTTTTTGATTGCTTCTCTTCGGGTGAAGAAGTTGGAATCAACTTCACCCGAAGAGAAGCAATCAAGAAACAGGGTTAGCTTCGAAACGCGAAAATTTTTGTGTATTGATACTATGAATTTATAAACCATTGTAACAACTATTACAATATAACGCTCTACGTTTGTATCGAGCACTCATTATAAAAGTAAATGCATGAACAGCAGGTTAAAAAACCTACGAATTCCACAACTTTGTTACAATATATATATATATATATATATATATATATATATATATATATATATAGTTTAATATATATATATATATATATATATACACGACAATCTTTTTTATAACAGAGAGGATTTATATATATATATATATATATATATATATATATATTCTTCACCACTCGACGACATAATTTATGACAAAAAAATAATAAGTCACTGTTAAAAAGCAAACACGCGGCAAGATCCTTCATTAGTGGTAGTAAAGTTTATTAATTGGTAGTAAAGAGAATAAATGAACTCAGCCTACGCTTACTCTCTATTGTCACTCTTATGAACTGAGCCGACGCTGCTTCGCTATTGACTATATATATATAGATACACAAATAAATACGGTCTTAATTATAAGAGAGAGAATTGTAATGATACTGACATTCATTAACTGAGCAGGCCGTGCTATTTTCAATTGAAATTCACAAAATCTATTTTTAAAACGATTTTTCAGGAAAACCGTTTTTCAAAATCAAATGTTATTACACTTTCCAGTAACGATGGAATCTTCCTTCCGAACTTTTGTGTTTGAAGTAGTGGGTCGCGTCACCATCTTCACTATGGCACTAATTTCTCTTCGATTTACATTTGCTATCCATTATGGTTGTTACTGCTGTTGAAAATCCTCAGGTGATGTCATTTTGGTTGTTTTGTACAGTTCATAGTAATTCTGTTGCAGGGTTTCTGTCGACAAGGTTCGAAGAAAATACTCCTCGCCAAGACCTACAGCATTTCGCTCAAACCCATTTTTAATGATTAACATGAGAAAGAAGATGTATATAGCTGGCAGTCTAAATATTTCTGAACGAGTCTGGGATCATGATGAGTCCAGATTTTCAATTAATTTTTTCGTTTCGTATCAATTTGCAAAATTTAGCGAAACGATCCTTAGCACTGCTTATTTTATGTTCAGCTTCTTTGTCTCCTGTATTAAAATTGTTGTAACTGATGCATACAACCTGAGGTATTTTAAATGTTATCCCAATGAAAAACAAACGTAGGAGAAAAATAATTGGAACACCGATTAAATTATTGACATGATGCAAAGGAGACAGAAAACAATGCCAAGAAATGGAACGGAATACAGGAAACTACTCAAGAAAATAAGGAGAAAAATGAAGAAAGCCTAAAAAAATGAAATAAAATAAAAAATAAACTGGCCCAACCGCAAATGTGCAATAATAGAAAGACTAAGAATGGCAAATTAATAAGATATGCAGACAAAAATAAGAGACAAAAACATTCTCGGCAACTTGATGCTAAAACTTCAAGGACGGAACACTCATATCAACGATGATACGAATATATAGAATACTTTCACGGCTTCTGCTCCGATGAACTTAGCTCACTGGTACCTCCTATATACGAATTTCCTCGAGCCACAAGATTAGCAACTAGGTCCCACCCTTTTACTGCGAAACCAATAAATTGTAAATGCAAATTCTACTCCATCAGATTCTTTTCTCGCACTTCCCGCCCGTGGAATTCTCTTCCGCATACTTGCTTTCCTGACAGTTGCAATCTCCAAGAATTTAAATGTAAAGTCAATAGTCATCTCCTGTCTCACTAACTTACATCCCCTCTCTCATGCTTTTCTACATCCACCCCACTCTCATCAGTACTCTCTTCCCTCTCTTGCTCTCTTCTTGACACCCCCTGCAACCTCTTACTCCTCAACATTCTTCCTATGTAACCCCCTGCACAACAGTGGCAGTAAAATGCCTTGCTTGGGGCGACACGATTATAAAAAAAATCTCTTCCACAACAAGAGAAAGCAACCGGCAATAAAACAGAAATTCTAACAGACCAGAAACATTAAAAGCCGAATTGTAAGCAACACTGGTCAAATTGAGCAGAAACAAAGCCGCATGTCCAGGCAGTATAGTAATAGACAGCCTTAGACGAATTCGGCGTAGAGAGGATTACTTGAAATAATAAATGAAATCTACAACAGTGGCGATATACCGGAAGATCTTAGCAGATGAATTCTTATAGTACTGCCGAGCGCAAAAGAATGTGTACTCCACCGAACAATTAGCTTAATGAGTCGCATAACAAAACTCAACATCCGGATTCAGATGAACAGAGTGAGCAGCAAAATCGTCCCAGAAATAGGACAAAACAGTGGGGGTTCGTCAAAGACACCGGAACAAGGAACGCGATATTCCGGTTATCAGAAAGAGCAATACAAATGCAGAAGGACGTATAACTGTGTTTTATATACTACGCAAAGGTGTTCAACAAAGTACGTCACAAAGTCTTTTTAGAGATGCTCGGCAACCTCCATTCGGTAAAGACATTAGAGTTATCAAGAACCTATACTAGCAGCAAACCGCCCACATATAGATAGGAAATGAATTCAGTCCATACATGAAAATAGAAAAAGGTGTAAGACAAGAATATATCTTCTCACCGGATATATTCAAAATATACAGCGAAACAATTCTGAGAGATCTAGAAGTCCTGCCAGGATTCGTCATTGGCGGCCACAATCTGAACAATATAAGATACGCAGATGATACAGTGCTGATAGCAGACATGGAAAAGAAAATACAGGACGTAATACAGACAGAAGGTAGCAAGGGACAGTGAGGAGAAAGGGTAGATTGGTTGTCAACCAAGGCTATAGAACTCAATCTGTCCTACTATTTAATCCATAGCTGGAAAACGAAGAGACGGGTTAATACCTTTCCCAAAGATATTAGTACGTAAGTGACAGAACATCGTACTAAAAATGCTCTCTCTCTCTCTCTTGGGTACACACACAGTCATGGCTCTCCACAGATTCCTTTTTCTTTATGAACGGTACATTTCCTTGATTTCTAGTTTCCACTGACTTTAATTCGGAATGGTCTTCCTTTTGGATAGCCGTTAAGTCATTTGCAAAAGGAAGTGCCAAGTCTAAACTGCTATTTAACCCACACATTAATCTTTCCCCCAAGTTCTGACATTTGGTCAGAAATGGTCGAGCTGAGAAGTTTTCAGTATTAATTCATAAACATAATGATTAGTAAGCTTGTCTCGTTAGATCATTAACGACTGAGCAGTGAGTTCGATCCACACCGGGGCACCTTAATCTCGACAACTAATCTATGAAACGAAGCGAGTAGACTTTGCCGAACGTTACATTTGATTCTGATTTTTTATTTCCTGTCAAAAATTCTTAAAGTATACCATATGATTACCGAAGTTAAGCAACATCGCGTGTGAAGCACCTAGAGGGCTGAACGCCAGGGAATACCAGGTGTTGTAAGCTTGATGTGTGGATGGTGTAATGGACAATAACTCGAGTTTGTTAATTGGAGAGCCGATTTCTAATTCCGTTGAACTCGTTATAATCACTTACGTGTAAATAATGTTGGGAAAGTTATGAAAACAGATTTTCTTCTCACAGGTCTGGGTTAATTAATAAATTAGAATTATTCTATCATCATTATCTAAAATAAATAACCTGATTTAAGGTTGATAATCTATAGAAAACGAATAAATCCATCAATATTAAAGAGCATGCAAACACTTCTAAGATTTCTCTAACATTAGCGAAACGAATATCTCCAACAAACTTTTAACTTCCGCAAAAATGTGAAATGGCCATCTTTCCAGTAATTGCTAGCCTCCCCAGACATCAGAATATTATCTAACCTTCTTTTTGTCTCTTCTTTTTAATGTTGTGCGAAATGTCTGGTGACCTTTCTTGCATGATTTGTCAAATAAGTATTACGAAATATGTACCTTGAAATCTGTGCTTCCTGTTAGCGTCTGTCAAGGCCTTCAAGCAACCATTACGTCCCTGTATTTTAAAATTGCAACCGCCTCGACCCGGAAACACGAACAAATGCATAAATTCGATTTTTTTCATCACACACAAACTCAGGCACAGATATAGGCAGGCTTGAATATATATATATATATATATATATATATATATATATATATAAATGCGGTGTAGATATAGAAGAATCCAAAGGAATATCCTGTATATAAAGTGGTATGATAACTTACTAGGAGAGCTTTAAATGTATATGTATATAAATACATATAGAGCAAATATATGCTAAAATTAAGATAGACACGTTATTCCATGGTTAAGTGGAAGTATGAGCCTATTTCAGGCGAACCATCTGCAGCTTCCGTCGTTATTGTACAGAAGATTTTACACGAAAATAATAAGTAGAAGAATCAGAGAGCGATATTTAGACAATGGGAAGATATACTAGGCAGAAATGCAGATCTAGGTATAAGTTATCCCATGTTAACATCTCTCTCTCTCTCTCTCTCTTCTGTTTCTCTCTCATATATAATGAACTCTCCCGTCGGATTCGAAGTATGAGGATCTGACAGCTTGTTTCAGTTATAAAAATAAGGCAAACCGCCAGAAGGCCCACACAAGTAATTTGATTAAAGTGGTGAAGACTTGTGCAGAACCATCCACACTTTTCGGAACTATTGATACACTCAGTAGGTGTATATATGTAAATGCCACGGATGAAACAGACAATAGACTTCAGGCATTTAATTATCCCGAAACTACCTCCCGAGGTAGACTGGTTGCCAGCAAAGGTTATAGAACCCAATCTGTCCTGTTATTTAACCCATAACTGGAGGGAAGGAAAGGATTAATACCTTTCCAAGGGTACTTGTGCGTAAGTGACTGCAGGGCATTCAACTGGAATTCAAACTCCTAGCCGATATCCATTGGACAACAACGCACATCCATCGACAAGAGTTTATCTGCTTAATAGAGCGGATTCATGCGGACTTCGAAGTTTCTCACTCATCAGGGCTGTTTGTATTTTGGTTATTACTGATAAAATACATCTTATCAGTGATAACAACTGAAAAATTACAAGTTTGGCGCTAAATACTATAACAATTAAATACTATATATATATATATATATATATATATGGATTAATATATATATATATATATATATATATATATATATATATAATATATATATATATATATATATATATATATATATATTAATATATATATATATATATATATATATGGATTAAGGATGTAATTGTTTGTACCCTCCTGTATTGATCAGTATACTCATGTACGCTCATGTTGGTATCGAAATCCGAATGATATATGCCGTTATATGCATGTAACTTTTTTTGTGGTGTATGTAATTTGAAATATACCACCTCGTTTGGAGGAAAAAAGTGGGTACGTATGTATATAAATGTTTGCATTGTTCTTGTATATAAACGTATAAGTTTTTATAAGCGAGTACATAGATGAGGAAAGGCGAGAGTGCGTAGAGATAAAAAAAACCCGATATGTATAAGTAGAAAAGTTTGTATATATATATATATATATATATATATATATATATATATACACACAAACCTTTCTACTTATACATATCGGTTTTTATATATATATATGTAACGCAAAATACTTGGTATATTAGTCAGGTAAATTCGGATAGAGACGAACTCAAAAGAACTCAATGTTAAATTTATTTATTTAATTTAACAGAGTAATATAATCTGGAAAAAATTTAGATATTCCACAATTCTACATGAAATTGTAGAATATCTAAAAAAATTTCTAGAGTATATATATATATATATATATATATATATATATATATATAGGCAAGAGTGTATATATGTTGGCAGATATGTATGTGCATATGTGGGTATGTGTGTAAATATGTAAAAAAATATATGCGTATTTTCTGAGTATATATGAGGCTTATTAGTATACTTGCATAAATATGTGTTGGTATTATTTATACGTATATAGTTCCTATCTTCATAAATATGTGAGTGTGCGAACAACATAGTTACATGTGGATATGAATAGATGTATGTATGTATGTATGTATGCAGGATTATGTGTACACATAAACATATTTGTGTGTACACATATATATACGTATGGACATGTGTATATGGGGATATACGTATATATGTGTATGTGTGTAAGTATGCAAATATATGCGTATTTACTGAGTATATGTCAGATTCGTTAGTATACTTGCGTAAATATGTGTTACTATTAATTATACGGTCTTTATAAATATGTATGTGAGTGTGCGAATATAATGCTTATATGTAAACATAGATGGATGTGTGCTTGTGGGTATATGTAGGTGAACGCACAGACACATTTGTATTTACATTTGTGGAAGTATGGACATATGTGCATGTGGATGTATGTATACGTGATTGTGTTAAAATATAGGGTTGTATGTATATACGTATTCATGTGCTTGTGAGTGGGCGTGTAATGAGTTTTTGGTCACTATCCAAGACGATGAACTCTTCTCGCCGGTTTAATGGTGATTTTCTAAGCGCCGCTTAGACGTAGTCCAAGGCCCAGAGTATGGGACACCCAGTGAGAATCGAACTCACTACTCAGTTGTAATGATTCTAGCGAGACAAGCTAACTAACCATTACACCACCTCGAGGTGCCCTTTCTCGCCGGTCTAATGATCCCCAACCGATATAAAGCCAAGGTCTCTGTTCTAGATCATGTTACATGTTTTCCATTTCATTTTTTAAGATGTGTTTATTCTGGGAAAATGTTTATAACGACTGGAACAAATATAGTGTGATCCGATGAAATGACCCAATTTAGCTCTTAGAAATGAATTATAATTTACTAGCAGTATAGCCCGGCGTTGCTCGGTTGTAATGAAAGCTTTAAAACTAATCCATGGTCCTGGAGCTCAGACTAAAGAATATTTGTGTGAAGTTTGGTGAGAATCGGATAAAAATTGTGGATTTGTATAAAAGACATACAGACAGATAAACAGACACACACACAAACATCTTGCCTTATATATATATATATATATTATCGATTTTCTGCACTATTGTAAGAACTGCAACCTTAAAACTTCTGAATATCGTTTCTTATGTCTCTCTCTATGAGTGTATCAAATTTGATTAAAATCGGACCACTCCTTCTATAACCCGATTTTTTCGATTATCGATTTTCGATATTTATCGGGGGTACCTCGACACAAAACCTAGCTAAGAACACTCGCAGACGCTTACAGTACAACTGTGTAAATTTTCAAGAAAATCGGTTCAGCCGTTTCGGAGTCTATAGGTAACGGATGCACACACACACACAGACACACACACAAAGTTCCATTTATAAATAAGTTTAGATAACCAATCGAAATGATCTGCTGAGTTTTCTTATATATATATATATATATATATATATATATAAGAAAAATTAAGGCAGACACGTTATTTCATGGTAAATCGGAAGTATGGCCTATTTCAGGCGAACCATCATCAGCTTCCGTCTTTATTTTACAAAGGATTTTACACGAATGGTTCGCCTGTAATAGGCCTATACTTCCGATTTACCATGAAATAACGTGTCTGCCTTAATTTTTCTTATATTTGCTCTCTATATATTTATATACATATATATTTAGAGCTCTCTTAGAGAGTTATCTTACCACTGTATGTACAGGATACTCCTTTGGATTCTTCTATACCCACACTTCATGCTTATATATATATATATATATATATATATATATATATATATATATATATATATATACGATAAAACTACAGTTTTACGCTATCCTATATTTATGGGTTAAAGTGCTCAATATCACAGATAGAGCGAATGTAAATATATAAGTGGACATTGAAGTCAATAACCATCAGCGACAATATGGTTCAGGCTGAAATGCAATTGTCAGGCAATTTTGAAATCGTAGCTGCGCGTCCACTTATATATATATATTGCTGTTATTTTCCCTAAAAAAGAATAGATATGTTTGACTAGCTGGTTCCCACCCCTCCTCGTTCTTTTCAATAGAAGTAGATGTTTCTTCGCTGTTCCCTGTTTAGGATTGGGTTTCCGATTTCTTCTAAAGGCTTTTCCTTCACTTTCACTCCCAGTAGTTCCTTGCGTCTTAGTGGCTTTATGGCCTTACTTTAAGTTAATTTATCACACTTCGTTATTTGGCTTATGAATTGAGCGTAGTTCAGTTCGGCAAGTAAGTTGAAGTTACTAGCATTGCTTACATCCTGTGAATAACTGCTATGAAAACTGCCTTTCTTTACCGTACGTCGATAGCTGTCTGAGGACAAAGCAGTCGGATTTCGATCCTGGCTTAAGACAAACGATTAATCTAGCTGCACCGAGGAGCTGTGATACAGCGAAACAGGCTTGTCTGCAGAAAATTATATATATATATATATATATATATATATAACATAGTGATGATCCACGTATACTGTCTTAATATGTATAGGAAAAACTACTAAAAAGTTGTAAGTTTAAAAATGTATTTTTTTGACAGTATTTATTTATTTCTATTATTATATTTGATATTTCAGACCGTCCTCGGCCTTTCATCAGAAACAAATGATTTTAAAATTTAAATTAGAAGCGTTTTCGCGAGGAGCGTTCGTCCGAGAAATTGTTTAAATCACGTGACGCAGAAAGCGACAGATTTTTTAAATATTTGTAAACGTAAACCTATCTTTAATAATACATATAAATGTTGTTTTAAAGAAATTTTTTTAAGTGTATCTAAAAAATGTTTAACTATTGAAATATTTATAAAGATTCAAAACACCTAAGTCTCTATTTAACCCTAGCCTGTATGTATTTAATTTTAAAATCCAGTATTTTTCTTTCTTTCTGCGTGAGTATGTAGAATTAAAATCAGAATCTATTAGTAAACATTTGCAGTTTTCTAATGTGTGTCCCGGTTGATTGAAGTGTACTGCTATGAGGGAATACTGGTTGTTTTGGTGTATGCTTAGTTTGTGATTATTGAAACGGAATCTAAAGCTATTTCCAGATTCACCAATATATCCACTATTTGGATATGTTGAACAGATACCCACCACGCCTCACCTGTGACAGCCAAAACGTAATATATTTTCTCTTCTGTTCAAATACATACAGGCTAGGATTATATAGGGACTTAGGTGTTTTAAATGGCAGTAAAATATATATAGTCATCCGCAGACAGATCTGTTTCGCTGTATCACAGCTCACCAGTACGGTTAGACAACCAAATGCTTTTTACCCAGGATTGAAACACAACCGAATTGGCGTCAGTCGGCGATTCTACCTCTGAGGCAGACTTCTTTGCGTGTATATTATCATTATAAACGCCCAATAGCTGATAGTGTTCTGATTCATTGCTGAATGAACGTTGCGTAGATACCAGAGTAGCTACTGTTTTTCAAAGTCTACCATTCTTCCAGAGTGATCAAGCAGGGTGTGAGAGCGTATATATATATATATATATTCTTATTTTTAACATTTTATCTCTATGATTTGCATATGGTGTTCCTCTGGCGTCTTGGCTATAACGATTAAGTACATCCGGTCGCAAGACTCTGATTGGGTTTTGAGGAGCGTGGGACCAGCTATTAACGGTCTAAGTTCACCCGAGATGATAGCACCTTCTTGGGTCCTAGCTAATAATATTTTGTGATCATAATACTGAAAGTATAAAATATAATGGCAATAGATTTAAAAAAAAAAAGAAGAAAAATAGCAATAATACAATTTCGAAAAAAATTACTCAACCCACCATCTTAATTTCGGCGTTAAATGACTCATAAGGTGTCGATGTAACATTAAACAATCAAAGAATTGTAATTAAATCCGTAATTATGTAGCACTAAAATACTCTGCTAGGAGGTACGATAGAGTAATGGGTAGCAGCTCAGATTGTGGAAACGGAGAGCCGAGTTCAACTTCCAATCGAGTTCATTTCCCATGTGTTGTGGAGTAGTTTTCGCACTGACGGTTATAATCGTGCTATGTCGGTTGCGAATCGACTTAAAGCACCCTAAATGTTAGGAACTTGGTAATCTTCCACTGAAAGCTGACTCCTTAGTATTCGGCTAACTGCCGACTAATATCAACTGCCTAGTAGTTCTACTGAGCTCCAATAGAACTCTAAAGAAGTCTTATGAAGTTCCCGTTAACTCTTAAATAAATATAGGTGGGAGAGTCCATTATCTGAGGAATAGGTGTGTTTCTCCATAACACTATGAATCCATGTCTTCTCCTCAAGCTATGGGTAAATAGCAGGACAGACTGGTTATAGAGCCTTGGGTGGCAACTAGTCTAGGAGAAGGAAAACTATGAATTCAAGACCAGCTCGACTAGAAGATAAAGGGGTTTGTGTAAGGTTAGCACTCCTACCTGTAAAAAAAATGCAAGTGGAAAACTCATCGACGAAAACTATCCAACCCAGAGCACTGGAAGAGAAAATACTTACTTTAAAACTATCAAACTATCAAAGAAAAAATAGATTCACGGTATACCATCTCCGCCACTAAGGGGTCTACGTTCCAACATTCCAGAAATGGAACTTCATCTTCTTCAGTCTAGACCTAGCCTCACTCATTATAACAAAATAAAACAACCTTAATCACCTCAGACAAGGGCTAGGTGCGTACACCAAGAGGGGGCATAAAAACCACGATCCTAATATCCAGTATATGTGTTTCTGCGTGGAGCTTATTCATAACACCATATTCGACTTTGCTCTGTATCGTCCTCAAATGAAGTGTCGGTAATTTTCGATCGACAAACGGAGGTGATTGACATTATCCTCAATTAATTTCCCTCGGCCAACTTTCAAATATGCGGTAAAACCAATGTTCACAACAAAGAGTTGTTAGTCTACTTTAAGAAAAACGATGAGGAAGGCAGTTATTGCAAAGACTTTTCCATCATGATCTGACCCAGATCATTGAAGAACATAACCGAGTCCCGGATGCGATGGAACAGCAAGCGAACATCGTTGACCAATTCCTAGCATCCAGTTCTGAAAAATGCACAGGAAAAGTTCTAGCCCTCACCCACATTGTTACGTTTGATTATTCTATAATCAACGACATACCCTGATTTCCCATTCCACAGAACAGTTTGGCGCTATAAGAAGGCAGACTGGCACAGCTTTTAGCCCTATATGAGTTTGAGTTTTGTTTAACGCCATATCAACCTCTGTAGGTTATTTAATGCCAAAAAGGTAAGATTTCTTTCATATTCAGTTATAGTGAGAAGATTGATTTAGTCAGATTTTGATGAAAAAATATTTTTTTTATTATTATTTTTATTTTAGAAAACTTGATTTAGTCAGATTTTGATGAAAAAATATTTTTTTATTATTATTTTTATTTTAGAAAACTGAAGATGTCTTCTCGTTTTGTATTCAAAAATGTATTTCTGGTAATAATGTTTTTCCTAAAAAAATGTATTGTTTGTGATATTTTTCCTTCAAAAATGTATATATTTCTATAAAAGTGTTTTCATGTCTACATTTCTATAAAAGTCTAATTTTTATACTTTCATAGTGTTGACAAAACTGGAAGCAGCGGAAATGTGGTTCTACAGAAGGATGCTGCGGATATCGTGGACTGAGCATGCAAGCAACGATGAGGTGCTGGAAAGAATGGCAACAAAAAGGAAATTAATACTGAGCATCAGGAAGAGACAACTGATCCTCTTCCTCCCAGTACACTCCCATTAGTCTTCTCAGTATCATCAGCAAAATTTTTTCAGGCCAACAAGAAAATCGCCTGAATAGGAACAACCACTTGGCCGCCGAGAAATATGGTTTATGATCATCCCGATCCACTGCTGACGTCCTAACTCCCATGACACACAGAATTAGTGAATCCCTTGACGTGTCAAGGACCATTGCATTAGATATCTTGAAGACCTTCGGGAAGGTGTGACACAAAGGTTTACTACACAAGCTTTCCGGCTATGGAATTACTGGAAGAGATTTTGATATTATAAAATCCTTCCCAACAGGTAGAACTCTGAAGGTAGTTATCAAAGCCCAATCCTCCGATGTCCTGGCAATCAATAAAGTCAATGATCTGCCATTCATAAGGTGGTGTAATAGATAATGAGAAATCAGAGCCAGGTTTTAGTTCCGGTTGGGTTAGTTTTATTCGCTTACACGCTAATACCACTAAGAAAGGTATGAATCCACTTTTTCTTCCCTTTTAGCTATGGGTTAATTAGTAGAACTTGTATCAGTAAATTATTATTATCTACAAAAATTATTACAACCTAAAATTATTTTCTGGCTTTAAATAACCTACAAGAGGTTGATAAGCTGTAAAAACATCAATCTATGGTCCAATGGCGATGTTTTCTGATTTAGGTGAATTGGGGTAATTGTTCCCATTGTGTCCATAATAGTATATTCGTTGGTTGATCACTTCGAAACCTCACGGATAGTGCGTTGACTAATGTCTTGAGTAACACCAACATTGAATTAGGATGGGGGAGCAGGGTAAATATCCTTACAGACAAACCACTTAAAAAATACCGCTTATAGTTCGATGACCAAATTTAAGCAACAACGAGTCCGGTCAGCATCATGGTTAGGGGCCCCGTTTTAGAATACCTTGTATTGTAAGCAACCTCCTACATACCGAAATATGTTCTCGACTCACAAAGATTTGATAAACCATGTAAAAAAAAAAATATTTCTGTTTTTATTTTTTTTATTTTTTGTTTTTGTTTTGCAAGCTCTATTCTTTCATGATCATTTAATTATTTTCTTTTGTAACTTAAATCCTCGTTTCGCCAAACGCCCAAAGCCTTGGGCGAGATTCAAAATGTCACGTGTTATTCTATAAGTCTTAAGAATGATGAAAGAAGAGTAACTATTAATGAACAAATTGAGTCAAATTTAGTTCGAACTTGAAACCAGCAAAGGGTGACGTGTTTAGTTGCCGTTCTAATGTAATTTCACCTTTTTGATATTTTTGGCGTCTCGAATTGGCGATTATTTTAAAATGGAAAATAATTCTGCTTCGCCAACAATAAATAGTATGCCTTAATGTCATGTCCCTTCGTAGGTGATCAGAGTCCTCCGCATTTTTCTTCATAACATTGAGTGTTTATTATCTTTGTCAGTCTTGTATCGCTTGTAGGCGCCTGTATTTTTGCACGTGCCGCTGGTATATGTCAAGGATTTGCATATTCCTTGTCTACATTTACGAATTATGTACACCGAGACTATTGTAATTATTTACATTATTTGGGCTGTTATCATCACCTTTATTGCCATATTCACGATGTTTAGGCCGTTGAACGATCCAACATTCTTCAGGTACTTCGAAAAGCATTGGTTAGATTAAGTGACTTGATCCAAAGAGTTGTGAGTTCAATATTTGGCTACAACAGTGGTGAACAGAAAAATCTTAGGGTTGAGTTAAAGGGAGATCATTAAGACATATGGAAGTGACCATGACTTATGGAACGAGAACAAACTACTACAATGATCAAAATAAAATGGTTCATCTCAAAATTCAAATCAAGGTTAGGGCGTACAACAGCCGAAACGTTGTGAATATGGCAATAAAGATGATGACAACAGTCCGAATAATCTAAATAATTACAATACCCCATCTTAAAAATATAAACAGACTATTGTACTCATTTTAGTAGCTATTATCATATTTTTTGCCGTGGTATGTGTGGTATGCCAAAATCCATTCACCACAAAACGAATACTTCGGCTCCTCAAGGTGGTGTAATGGTTAGCAAGCTTGTCTCGCTAGAATCATTACAATTGTGTAGTGAGTTTGATCCTCATTGGGTGCACCAGACTTTCGGCCTTGTGCCACATTTAACCACCATAAAACGTATACTGATTTTAATTCAACCGGCTTAAATACTTATATTTATTTTGATTTAAACAGAAAAAAGGTGTGGCACAAGGCCAAAAATAGGGATCGGGGACGGCTGGTTTTCATCTGTCTTAAAATAACTTAGCTAGCTATAATCGCTAACCCAAGCAAGCCATACAATATTTCTTGCACCAAAGCATCATATTATTACTATAAACATCATAATATCTCAAAAACTAGTTACTTTCTACGCATTTCCCTCCTTTGGAACTCCTTTCCCTACACTTGCTTCCCTGATAGCTACAATCTCTAAGAGTTTAAGTGCAACGTCAGTTGCCATCTTTCTCTTGTTCTTTACCCCACCCTCTCTGTATTTTGTCTCTCATTCTTTTCGCTCCTACCTCTTGTAACCCCCTGCGCACCAGTGACAGTACTGCCTTGCTTTGAGTGAAATGATTAAAAAAAAACAGTTCCATATGTACAATTTGTCCGTGGGGAGTGGGGAATAAATTAAAAATTTTAAAAATGAAAAACCCTGATAAATATTTATCAGTCAGTCAGTTAAGTGCCATACGTGATACACGCTTGGGCGATCATGTCTCGAAAGAGACATAACTGACTGGGCATAAGTTTTTCCTGTAGTAGGTTGCCATAGCTTTCTGCGGTAGATTGGTTGTCAATCAAGGCTATAGAACCTATTCTGTCCTGTTATTTAACCTACTGCTGGCGGGAAAAAGATTCATAGCTTTCCCAAGGGTATTTGAGCGTAAGTGAATTCGTGAGTGAATATTTATACATGCTTAAATACTACCAAACAAGAAACTTAAAAGAAGCTTTTCAAAATACTGATTCATTTTACATATTTCAGTTCCTTGGGGAAATTAAACTGATTTCAAAAATATAATTTTAAAAATATAAATTGCTAAATCCGCTGCTATTAAAGTCGGTTCTCTGTGCAGGGCCCGGAAGTTTCTTCCCGTCTGAATCTATCCTGCACATACATAAATCTACCATCTGCTCGTGTATTGAATACTGCTGCAACATCTTGTCGGGTGCCCCTGCTATTCTCCTCGGGGGTCTTGACAAAATACAACGGAGAATCTGTAATGTGGTCGATACCGACTTGGCTGACTGGCTGCAGTTACTCTCTCCTCGGAGTGACGTGGCTTCCCTGTGCCTCTTCTACAAATACTTTCACGGCTTCTGCTCCGATGAACTTAGATCACTGGTGCCCCCTAGGTACAAATTTGCACTAGATACTAGATTAACAACTAAGTCCCACCCTTTTACAGTGAAACCGATAAAATGTAACTGCAATTTCTACTCCAACAGCTTCTTTTCTCGCACTTCCTGCCTGTGGAATTCCCTTCCACATACTTGCTTCCCCGACAGCTACAATCTCCAGGAGTTTAAATGTAAAGTCAATAGACACCTCCTAACACACTAACTCGCATCCATTCTCTCAAACACTCTTCCCATCTACCCAACCCTCATCCTCGGTATCCTTACCCGTCTATCATCCTCCTTCTGAAATTTCTTATAACGAACCCCTCTTTCTCATCACTTTCTCCTATGTAACCCCCTGCGCAATAGTGGCAGTGGAATACCTTGCTTGGGGTGAAATGATTAAAAAAATTATAAAATAACTAACAGCAGTCTTTGTATTAAAATATTTGGGGTATGTTTGAATATAAGACTAGTTAAAAAAAATAAATTTCGGCATTAAACGATTCAATGGGTTGATGTACCGTAAAATAAACCAAATGATGGAGTCATGTTTGAGTAATCGATAGCGGTTCAGATTGAGGAATCGGAGAGCCGACTTCGATTTATTTTTATAATCATTTCCCCACCAAGCAAGGCAGTACTTTCACTGGTGCGCAAGGGGGTTGCATAAGAGAAGAGTGAAGAGAAAAAAGAACAGGTCACAAGGGGTGTCGGAGAATGGGCAAAAGAAAGATGGGAACATTGGTGTGAAGAGAGTTGCGTGAGAGTAGAGCGGAAAGAGAGAAGAACAATGATTGTCGGGGAAAGGATGCGAGTCAAGGAGATAAGAGACGACGATTGACAATTGAATTCATTGCATTCACTTACGTGTTAATACCCTTGGGAACATTTTAAATCCATCTCTGCTCACACCCTCTCTGCCATGGTTAAAATAGCTGGACAGACAAAGTTCTATAGCTTTGGTTGGCAACTAATTTACCGCAGTAAGATTTGGCATTACTGCGGGAAAATCTTCGCATATGCCGTTGAGGACCGCCTGTGGTGTGACGATGTCGAGCCAAAACGTCCCATTAAATTTCTTTTAGGGAAAAAGCCGGCCCAAACGGCCCAGGGTGAATGTTGTCACAAGTACAAGTAAAATAAACCAAACCAAACCATTTTGGCTTTTGACAATAGCCTAGTTGATTAAATCGTTTGTGACATTGTAATTGTGGGTTCAATCGCTGGGCCGGACGGTGCTATCTTAGATTCAGTGGAAAGAGCAACAACTGAACAGTACTAAATAACAAAGAGACGAGATATCCTTTGAAAAGGATAGTGGAACGAAAACAATATTCTCCCCTAGATTAAATAAAGGATTCAATCCGAAATTTCCTGAGATTTACCCGGATTAACAACTACTGGATAAAGCAAAGGGACACTGTTATAATAATAACAAAGATGAGGAGAATAGTCCGCATAAAATAATTTTAATAATGATAAATTTTCAAACGGGAACTTTTACTGAAGTTGCTAAAGTAAAATCGAATCATTGATAAATTCGACAGCCTTCTGTTCTTAACAGTTATTTTACATACAACCGGTGTCGAATCATGTCCTTCTTTGGATGTCACAGCTACATTACATATGCATATTTTGTACTCGTTCTGGTTGAAGATGTACCCAAAAGTGGAGATGGGTAAAACCCATCCAGTCTGTTTTTTGGCACTTCAGTATATACCCGTCGATATAGACCAACACTGGTCAATATGGAATCTCACGCCCACTTTTGTTTCTCTCAAACTCACGCTTTTTTACGCAGCCGCATATGACTATCTTAATTTCTAAGTGTGTAACTGCTTCCTTTCTTCTGTTCTCACGCCTCTTCTGGGAAATATTTGCAGTAAATTCCTGTTGTAATGACAGTGAACTGTTCTCAATTGTAGAACTTCGCCTTGCTGCCTTTTTCTGCTTGACTTTCTTTTTTTTTTCTTCTTCTTCTTCTTTATTTAGAAACTCTCATTCATTCAACCATTTTTTCTCTCACTAATTATGCCTCACCCCTTTTTTGTAACTTTAATTCTTTTTTTCCAGTTTTCATTTTGCTTTTTTCTTTTCATCGATTATTTCTGGCTTTTCTGTCAGTTCTTTCTTGTATTTTTCTTCTTTCTTAGTCTTTACTCTTTGTTTCGGCTGCTTTTCAACCTTTTCATTTATCTTCTAATCTTTCTTTGTTTCTTCTCCTATTTTATGTTGTCTTCTTTCTCTTTTCTTTCTTTCAGTTTTCTTATTTCATATTCTCTCTTTCGTTTCTTTCTTTCGCTTCTTTCTTTCTTTGTCTTTCTTTCTTTCTTTCTTATTTTGCATCTTTTCATTTTATGTTTGTTTCTTTCTTTTTGTATCCTTTCATTCATATTTCGTTTTTTTTTTTCTGTTTTTCTTATTTTGTCTACTTTCATTTTTATTTAATTCCGTTCTTTATTTCTTGCCTTCTTTCTTATTTCGCATTCTTTCATTCTTGTTTCGTTTTCTTTATTTCTTTCTTGTTTCGTTTTCTTTCTTTCTTTTCTCTTGCTTTCTTTCTTTCATTCTTTCTTTCTTTCTTTCTTTCTTTCTTTCTTGTTTCGCATTCTTTCATTCTTGTTTCGTTTTCTTTATTTCTTTCTTGTTTCGTTTTCTTTCTTTCTTTTCTCTTTCTTTCTTTCTTTCTTTCTTGTTTCGCATTCTTTCATGCTTGTTTTGTTTTCTTTATTTCTTTCTTGTTTCGTTTTCTTTCTTTCTTTTCTTTCTTTCTTTCTTTCTTTCTTTCTTTCTTTCTTTCTTTCTTTCTTGTTTCGCATTCTTTCATTCTTGTTTCGTTTTCTTTATTTCTTTCTTGTTTCGTTTTCTTTCTTTCTTTTCTCTTTCTTTCTTTTTTTCTTTCTTTCTTATTTCGCATTCTTTCATTCTTGTTTCGTTTTCTTTATTTCTTTCTTGTTTCGTTTTCTTTCTTTCTTTTCTCTTTCTTTCTTTCTTTCTTATTTCGCATTCTTTCATTCTTGTTTCGTTTTCTTTATTTCTTTCTTGTTTCGTTTTCTTTCTTTCTTTTCTCTTTCTTTCTTTCTTTCTTTCTTATTTCGCATTCTTTCATTCTGGTTTCGTTTTCTTTCATTTTTTCTTTCTTATTTCGCATTCTTTCATTCTTGTATTCTTGTTTTGTTTTCTTTCTTTCTTTTTTCTTTCATTCTTTCTTTTTATCTTTCTTATTTCGCATTCTTTCATTCTTGTTTTCTTTTCTTTCTTTTTTCGCTTTCTTTCATTCTTGTTTCGTTTTCTTTCTTTCTTATTTCGCATTCTTTCTTTATTGTTTTGTTTTCTTTCTTTCTTTTTTTCTTTCATTCTTTCTTTCTTTCTTATTTCGCATTCTTTCTTTATTGTTTTGTTTTCTTTCTTTCTTTTTCTTTCTTTCTTTTTTCGCTTTCTTGCATTCTTGTTTCGTTTTCTTTTTTTCATTCTTTCTTTCTTTCTTTCTTTCTTTCTTTCTTTCTTATTTCGTTTACTTTCTTCCTTTCATACTTTCTGCCACTTATTTTATTCTCCAATAAATATTGTTATTACACTTCTTTATTTTCCATTTAACATCATTTTTTCTTTGTTTTTTTTTTCTTATTTTATTTCATGATTTTTTTCTTTCATATTTGTACTTTTAATTTATTTCTTCATTACTATCTTACTTTCTGCCAATACTTTTCTCTATTATAGTTTTTATTATATTTTTTTTTTTTTTATATAGTTTAGGTTTTTTTCTTTCACTTTTCATTTCATCTTTTTTTCTTTCAGTTTTGTCTACTTTTTTGGTTCTTGTAGTTTTTCGGTATGTTATTCTTTCTTTATTTTTCTTTGTCTTTATTTATTTTATGCCGGTATATCCTATCTATCTATCTATCTATCTATCTATCTATCTATCTATCTATCTATCTATCTATCTATCTATCTTGGTTTCTTCATGTCTATCTGTATATCTTTCTTAGTTTATTAATATCTATATTCATATATATCTTAGTCTATTCAAATCTATCTATCTATCTATCTATCTATCTATCTATCTATCTATCTCAGTTCCTTCGTTATCTATCTATCTATCTATCTATCTATCTATCTCAGTCTGTTCCCATCTATCTATCTATCTATCTATCTATCTATCTATCTATCTATCTATCTATCTATCTATCTCAGTCTGTTTCTATCTATCTATCTCTTTCATTTCGTTTTTATTTCCTTCTTCGCATCTGTTTTTGTTATTACATTACTCTTGCGTTTCTTTTCTCATGATTTTCTGTCTTTCTTTCTTCTCATTTTTTTATTTAGTTTTCTTTCTTTCTTTTTGTTCTCTTGCTCCTTCCATTTTTCTAAATAATTGCTTCCACCCTTTCCCTTTCTCTTCTTGGTATCATCTTAATTTCTACAATTTTCACGTTTTCATATCCTTCTCGTCTTCCCAGGGTTTGTCTTCATCACTTTCGTAAACAGTTACACCTACCGACCATTCTACTTCCTTTTCTATCTCTTCTCCCACTCACTCTACCACTTAACCTTTCTCTCCTCTTCTCTCACCCCTTCCAAACCAGCGCCATGCTTGGTACCGGCTCTTTAACCATCAAAAGTTGCAACAGAATTACCCACTTTCTCTGCGTCAATGATGTACCCGATGGCTTGACCTCCTTAAACATATGGATTTTTTTCCGCCATTATTTTGTCTTGCTGTGACACAAGTTTTTGAAACACGTGACACAGTCCAGCCCGGCTCCTACACATGCTCAGAAGCTGGAATTGTTTTTTTCCAATTTAATAGTTAAAATTAAAAGAATTAGACATTATTATTTTGTCAAAGAAAACTCTAGTCACTTGTTAATTATTTTTACCACGCTTCTTTTATGTCCCGTGTCTCTTCAGGACGTTGGCGATCATGGGTCTCTATAATTTCCTATCTTTTGTATCTTACTAGATTTTGTCTTTGTGCTATCCCGCTTAAACCCAGATCTGCCATCCATTTACTCATGCTTGCAAGGTATGTCTTTCATCTTCTCTGCTGTTACTCTGGCCTTCAATATGTCCTGTGAGTATCAAACTTTTCAAATCCTCTTTTCTCAATGACAAATGCTTCTTTCTGGTGTTAATTATAATTTACCATTTCATTTGAATTTTCTCTAAAGCTTTAACTTTAGTTACTCGCATGATCAGATTATGAAAGAAAAAGAAATGGAAAAACAGGAATGAAGATAATAATCATGAAAAATGGAGGTAGAGCAGAGAAGAAGAAAAACGAGAAAAAAGAAGGTAAAAAGGAGGAAGAAATCAAAAAGAAAGAACATGAAAAAAGAATGAGAAAACAAAGATGAAAAATGAAGAATGAAAAATGAAAGAGGCTGAGCAGAGAAGAAGAAAAATAAGCAAAAAATAGGATAAGAAGGAGGAAGAAATCAAAAAGAAAGAACATGAAAAAAGAATGAGAAAACAAAGATGAAAAATGAAGAATGAAAAATGAAAGAGGCTGAGCAGAGAAGAAGAAAAATAAGCAAAAAATAGGATAAGAAGGAGGAAGAAATCAAAAAGAAAGAACATGAAAAAAGAATGAGAAAACAAAGATGAAAAATGAAGAATGAAAAATGAAAGAGGCTGAGCAGAGAAGAAGAAAAATAAGCAAAAAATAGGATAAGAAGGAGGAAGAAATCAAAAAGAAAGAACATGAAAAAAGAATGAGAAAACAAAGATGAAAAATGAAGAATGAAAAATGAAAGAGGCTGAGCAGAGAAGAAGAAAAATAAGCAAAAAATAGGACAAGAAGGAGGAAGAAATCAAAAAGAAAGAACATGAAAAAAGAATGAGAAAACAAAGATGAAAATGAAGAATGAAAAATGAAAGAGGCTGAGCAGAGAAGAAGAAAAATAAGCAAAAAATAGGATAAGAAGGAGGAAGAAATCAAAAAGAAAGAACATGAAAAAAGAATGAGAAAACAAAGATGAAGAAATGAAGAATGAAAAAAGGAGGAGGTTGAGCAAAGAAGAAGGTAAATAAGAAAAAATGGATAAAAAGGAGGAAAAAATAAAAAAGAAGGAACATGTAAAAAGAATGAAGAATGAAAAAAGAATGAGGTTGAGCAGAAACGAAGAAAAATGAAAAAAGAAAAGTGAGATAAGGAAGAAACGAGAAAAAGAATGATATGGAAAAAAGAATGAGAAAATAAAGATAAAGAAATGAAGAATGAAAATAGAAGGAGGTTGTGCAGAAAAGAAGAAAAATGAGATGCGGACGAAGGGAAGAAAAATGTCTAGTAAAAACAAGAAAAAAGAATGAGAAAAGAAGAATAAAAATAAAAGGATATTGAGCTGAAAAGAACAAAAATGAGAAAAAGAGGAGGGGGAGAAGTAGACGAAATGAGAAACGAAGAAGGATAATGAGAAAAAAGAATGAGAAAAGCATCCTAATAAGCTGAAGAAAAAGAAGAATGAAAAAAGAGGAGGGGGATGTGATAAAAACATTTAGGGAAAGAGAATGAACTAAAGAAAGCAAGTAAAAAGAAAACCAGCAAGAAAGAAAGAAAGAAAGAAAGAAAGAAAGAAAGAAAGAAAGAAAGAAATATTAGCAGAACCGGAAGAAACATTTTTTCACCATTTGTTAAATTTAGTTCTAATAATTTTCTCACGGAAAAAAAAAAACAAAAAACAGACGACAATTTTCAATTGTAGCATTGTTTGCATTGGTTTATATATTCCCATTCGTCCATTATGAGTAAAAGTCTCAAAACATTTCATTTTCTAATTTACAATTCCTCAAAAAAGCCAAAAGGAAATAAATTATTTCCGAAGGGTCTTTCCCAAGACATTTTTTCTCTTATTTTTCACAAAAGCAAACATATGGAAAAGGTTTTATAATCACAGTTGTTTCTATAGAATTTATGTTCGATCCATGTGAGCAATAATCAGTATAAATTTACACTTCCAGACAAGCACAGCTATTCACATAAACAGAAGATAATGCCGCGTATTGATACGACTACATGTTTAACAAGAAGATTCACGTTACATCTCTCTGACCATAGCTCTATTAGGTCTCATTTAAATACACACAGAGACCTATCCGAAATCTATCCGTAACATACTCGCCGAGAATCCAAATGCAATAGAATCATCCACACTTAAAAAGAAATGTTAAAAATAATGGAAAGATTATTAATAAAAAGAAAAAGCTAACACCCAATAATATCAACTATGAACACGGCCACAATGTGTTGATCGTGTTTGGAAAATAAAACCTTCCTATAATTCTATATACATATATCATAAAAAAAAATCTATATATTCAGTTAAAAGTATAATAACATTAACCCTTGAGAATCGCTAAAAGTATAGCCAAAAGCGCTTGGATAAATAAAATATTCGGACAATTTTTGTATAATTGATGTACTGAAAAAATGTATATAAGAACACATGAAAAATTATATAATGAACTTAACTACAGCACCTTTTCTGTCATTTTAAACGAAACTTGCACGCACACACACACACATATATATTATCAATTATTACTTTCGAACATATACAAACAACAAACTACTACAAAATTGTACATTTTGTTTCGACATTGAAAGAACAATGTCTCATCAGATAGTCAATAATGATGGTAATAAACATTTATGTACATGTTCTAAAGTAATAATTAATAATAAATATTCTTTGCTCTATTTTTATATTGAGCACTGTTTTAAATTAATGTTTTGAACGTTGCAATTATCTTCTTCGTTCCTATTCATTTTGTATATATATATATATATATATATATATATATATATATATATATTGTCATCCGTAGACAGATCTGTTTCGTTGTATCACAGCTCATCAGTACGGTTAGACTCCGATTGCTTTTTAACCCAGGATTGAAACTCGACCGAATTGGCGTCAGTCGGCGATTCTACCTCTGGGCTATGGGCGTTCGGTAGAAGAAGGCAGACGTTTTAGCGCGTATATTATCATTATACGTTCCCAATAGCCAGAGTGCTCTAATTCATTTTTGGCATGTACGCATCGCTCATTCAGGAAAATATATATTGTTTTCAGTTGTGATAATGTTTAGCGCCAAGATTTTTGTTTTTTCAGTAGTTTGGCAAGCAGGTTTTTTTTATTGTAAAGTGCTCAATATTGGGATGAAGCTAGAGTGTTGATAGGTTTAATGCAAACTTTAACGGAACAGGTTTACGCCTATTCCAATAAAGTAGAAACAATTTTATAGTCAAAATACCAGCAATACATTTTCATAGTAAAAACCAGTAATACATTTTAGTAAAAAATAAAAAATGAAAAATTTCCAGCAATACATTTCAATAAGGAAAATATATTAACATAAATACTTTTTAATAAACTGAATTAATAATACACTCCAAAAGTTAAATTTCGTCATTAAATTTCGTCATTAAAAACTCACAAGGAATTAATATACCGCCAAACAAACAATCAAATCAAATACTTCCAAACAGGTGGGGGTGAACATTCTACCAAATACAGGTTTTTGACAGGTACGCTTGTTTCAAGACCCGTCGAGTGTTGGTTCAGTTGAGTGTTTGTATGCGGATTTCTAAATTGGTTTGATTTGTTTTGTTTTACAGCAAATCAACCTGAATGCGTTATTTAATGCCGACAAGATTTTTACAATAGATTTGTATGAATAGAACATATGTTCTTTGTAAGAAATTAGTTTGTAGATCAGGTTTCATTGACTTATTTTTATAAAGAGGGTTTTGTCGACAGTCAGATATATTACTGGTATGTATATTTTTCCTTTAAAATACATGTTGCTATTAATATGTTTTTTTTTCTTACATGTATCGTTAGTCATATATTTTCTTTATAAATATATTGCTGGTAACATTTTTTCGTTCAGAAATGTAATGCTGGTAATATTTTCTTTTCCAAAAAGTATTGCTGGAATTTCACCATAAAGATCTATTTTCATACTTTCATGGTGTTTTGACCTCAGTTTGGAAGTTAACTATTTGCCCATAGGTGGGACTCTAACAGGTGCTACCACTCCGGGTCAGGGTGGACCTGGGGACAACAACAATTAAAAGGTGGTTCCATGCTCCTCAAAACTTCCCAATTAGAGACCTTGCTACTGGATGTAGTTTATCGTCAAACTCAGGGAACCCCATTGGGCGTGTACATGTCTTTTTGCTTTAATGAATTTTGTAAAATAATACCCCATATCAAACTCTAAAATGGTTTATAATAAAGTCTTCTATACTTTGAGATTAATTACTTTTCAGACTTTGGGATTAAGTAGTTTTAACTAATTGAAATGAATTATCTTTAGAGGTTGAGATTATTATTATTATTATTATTATTATTATTATTATTATTTGTATATATAGAAATTAAGTATTTTTAAACTTTGACATGAAGTAAATTTTTCTCCAAATGTTAAGGAATTTCTTTAGAATTTGCATGAGAATTTAATGCATTATTCGAACAAAAAAGTTAATCTTCTTCAACTGGGTGTTAATTAAAGAGACAGTATGCAATCTTATGTATTTTATATATAAAAAGGGGTGCACGTTATGGTGCAGTGGCTAGATATCAACTTGGAATTTCAGTTGAATTCCTTGCATTCACTTTCGCACAAATAACCTTGATAAAAGTATTAATTCGTCTCTTCTCCCCTCAGCTACGGGCTAAATGGCAGAACAGATTGGGTTCCATAGCCTTGTTTGGAAACCAGTCTACCGAACAAAGTAATAGCAACCTACTGCAGAAAAATATTCTGCCCAGTCAGCTATATCTCTTTGAGATACAATCGGATAACTAACTGATATTTTATAAGCATTTAATAACAACAACGACATAAAAGAAAATATGAAAAATGTTAGCAGATTTTAGTCCCCTGACGAGAGATACATGTCTTTTTAATTGTTCGTGGGGGTACCATCCAATCTAGCAACGTCTTGTAATAAGAGTCTCGTATAGGTTGTGTGTTTCCCTGCTCATGTCCCGATGGACGCAAACAAACAAAGGTCGTTTATTTGTGAGTTTCGCCTTGTATAGGTCATCATGACGTCAACAACATTAGAATTTAATTTTGACCAATGAGCAGGCATCCTTCTAATAACTGCGTACCACATCCTCAAAGTAAAGGGTATAACTCTTGTTCTTAAATTGGATTTCTTTTTATCGCAATATTTGAGTTGAATTATTTTTTAATTTCAAGTTTTAATTTGAATGTTGAGTATAACTGTCTTTGAAACGCTGAAATTTATTTTCCCTTCATTCTCTATTTTCCTTCTTTTTTACCTCCTTTTTCTCTCAATTTACTCTCTCTCTCTCCCTTTCTCTTTCTTTCGCCTTCTGTCTTTTTCTATTTTTCAGACTATCACCCTCAGTCTCTGTCTGTCTGTCTCTCTCTATATATATGCACACACACACACACATACACACACATACACACACACATACGCACAGACGCACACACACACACACACACACACACACACACACACACACACACACACACACACATATATATATATATATAGTTTTCCGCAGACAGATCTGTTTCGCTGTATCACAGCTCATCAGTATGGTTAGAAATCCGATTGCATTTTAACCCAGGATTGAAACCCAACCGAATTGGCGTCAGTCAGCGATTCTACCTCTGGGGTATGGGCGCTTGGCAGAAGAAGGCAGACTTTTAGCGTATGATGTATCATACGCCAATATATATATATATAGCTCAGATGTGGAGTCATTAACTGATCTCAGTTCGATCAGGTTTCAATCCTAGCTAGAAGCAATCGGATGTCTAACAGTACTGATGTGTTGTGATACAGCAAAACAGGACTGTTTGCAGATGACTATATATATATATATATATATATATATATATATATACAGGTGGACAGTAAGTGGAATATGTTTGTGTATAGGTTATCTTTTAAACAAGATAGGGCTCCTCCACATTATTCAAGAGCAGTCCGTGACTATCTTGATGAAACATTTTCTGAGAAATGAATTGGCTGAAGTTCACCTGACTTGACCGCAATGGTTTTCTTCTTTTGGGAAGTACTCAAGGACAAAGTTTATTGTTGAAAATCAAGAAATGTAGGCGATTTAAAAAATTGCATAACGGATGCATTTCAAGAAATTTATACACAAAGAGAGTAGACTTCAAAGCTGTGTAAACTGTGATGGACAACATTTTAATTACTTGCGTTGATAAAATTTAAGCGCTTTTGAAATTACTGTGCACAATAAAATTTAATTGTCAACGTAATAATTGTATTAGTAAATATAATTGTATATGTAATTTCAAAATGAATGTTATCAGTTAAAACCTTCCACGAAAACTATCGAAAGAAGGAAAAAATGGTTTAAAAAAAAGAAAGTGCTTAATACATGAACGTCAGTCAAAAGGGTTCAGACCGAGATCAGTACGAAACCCAAAGAAAAAAAAACCCCGATACGAGTAATGAAAAAACAGAAAGAGCTCAATACAGAGGTAAAGCGAAATAAATAAATAAATAAATACCTAATGAGCCAGACGGACCTACCTAGGTTTTACCTAAAGCTGGCTCTCCCTGACGATCCGTTTAGGTGAAACCTAGGTAGGTCCGTCTAGCTCATCAAGTGTTTTTAATATATATATATATATATATATATATATATATATATATATATATATATATATGACTGACGCCAATTCGGTCGGGGTTCAATCCTGGGTGAAAAGCAATCGGCTGTCTAACCGCACTGATGAGCTGTGATACAGCGAAACAGATCTGTCTGTGGATGACTATATATATATATATATATATATATATATGTGTGTGTGTGTGTGTATATTGTAATTTTGTTATTACAATAGTTTATAAAAGCATAATATCACTACACAAAAATGTTCATGTTTCAGAACAATACTGTTCTTCTTCAGGTGATATAATAAAATAATTTATTTTAACATATCACTTGAAGAAGAACAGTATTGTTCTGAAACATGAACATTTTTGTGTAGTGATATTATGTTTTCATAAATTATTGTAATGACAAAATTACAATATTAAGCTCTACTCTGTATCGAGCACTCTTTATAAAAGTAAATGCTTGAACAGTGGGTTTTAATCTACGTGTTTTTTTACTTTTTTGTAATATATATATATATATATATACATATATATATCGCTTTCTATGTCTTTTTTTTTATCTTTTCTTGATCTTTTTGTTTTTTTTTATATTTCTTCCGATTTCTCACTTTATCATTTTCTCTTGAAATATTTTTCTTTCTTTTGTTTCATTCTCTTTTTTTATTTTCTACCTTTTTCATTACCTTTTTACTAATTTTCTTCTACTTCACTATTTCTCTCTCTCTCTCTCTCTCTCTCTCTCTCTCTCTCTTTGTGTGTGTGTAGTAAGCTATATTTAATTTAAAAAGAAGGAATGGATATTAAACATTAGGATTGTTTAGCACATTTGCCGTTTTATGTCTACAGCAATCAATCAGTTAAGTGCCATACGTGATACACGCTTTGGACGATCATGTCTCTTTCGAGACATGACTGACTGGGCAAAAGATTATCCAGCAGTAGGTTGCCATTGCTTTCTGCGGTAGACTGGTTTCCAGCCAAAGCTATAGAACCCAGTCTGTCCTATTATTTAACCCATAACTGGAAGGAATAGACGGATTATTACCTTTCCTAAGTGAAAAGTTGCGCGTAAGTGAATGCAATGAATTAAACTGGAGCTCGAATTCGGCTTCCCGATTTGTCGTTCCGAGTCGGTATCCACTGCACCACAACGCACATCCCACAACACAATCAACTTGCTTTAAAAGTGTTCCTGTTCATTTTCATCGTTTCATTACTTGATTCAACTCATATTTTCTTCTGCAAGTATGACACATCGTAATCATTGGCTGGATTCATTTACACCGCCAAAGTAAATTTCCAGTCAGAAAAAAATGCGAGCGGTTCCTCTGTAAATTTACTCTGACACTTCTTCGAGAAGTCATACTTTCTCAAAGAGATAACATCCTGCATCTGTCTCGAATTTCTTTTTAAAATCGAAAAAAAAAAAATACAACTAAAAACAAATAAAAAAACGGAAAGCTATTAAAAAAATGTGTGTCCTAGCAACAGAATTTTTTTTAACTGTGGCCCACGCAGTGAATGGAGAATGTAAAAGGCGTTTCTCGGTCAGCTTCGTGTCTTAAAAGACGAATAATTTGATAAACAGAGACAAAATGAAGATTTAGTTTTTGAAATAAGTCAACAGCATATATACACTACATGTATGCCTCTTTGGAGATAGTTACTCAGTTTAGCCTAGTCTGACATAAGGCCACAATACTGATGCACCTAAAGCTAAAAAGAAATAGAGAGTTAAACAACCATGCAAAACCCACTCGTCGCCAAACTTCCCAACTACGCATCTAATACACATCAATTTTCCATAACAGACGTGGCCAAAGAAGTGGTTCTATAAATGCTCAAAAAATCATCTTTATGGTAATGCCTGAGGATGGGATAATCATATCTTTTGGTGTGTTTATAAACCCAACAAAGTGTACACTATTTACATTATATTCTCATCTTTATTGCAATGTTTACGACGTTTTGGCCGTTGTACACTCCGGCCTTTTTTCAGGCGCTAGGAATTAGTGAATATAGACGTTGGTTAGTTTCATTGACGTGACCCAAAGAGTTGTGAGTTCAATAGCATGCTACAGCAGTGGTGAACCAATAACTTAGTGAGTTAAGTTAAAGGGAGATAACTACATGGCTACCAGAAGTAGCATCGCACATGGAACGAGAATGATATACCCCAGTGATCGAAATAAAGGGTTCAGTTCGAAATTCCTAGCATCTGAAGAAAGCCGGAGAGTACAACGTCGTAAACATGGCATCAAAGATGAGGACAAATGTCCGAATAATGTAAATAGTGTAAATACTACCTCATCTCAGAAGTATAGACAAATACTAACAAAGTGTATATGTGTCATATTTAAATTAGTATCCATTCCACCATTTTATTTGACTCATATGTTCCTGACGTCAATTTAAACTGATGCCCACCTTTTTTTAGCTTAAATTTTGTATTTTTCTGAGTTCAGGTGGAAACCTGGAAATTTTCCAACATATTTCAGCCAAATTTTCACTTTCCGATTTTATAATTATAGTTTACTTATATGGAGAGAAAGAAGGCATCAGTTTAAACTGATGCCAGGAGGATATGGACCCACAAATATCGTATAATTTGATGTTTATTAAGATTAATGATTTACTTCTCATATTTTTATCTCATAACAATTTTTCATTCTCTCAGAAAATCATTTTATCAAACTCCTACTTTTTCTTTTTTTTTAATCATTTCACCCCGAGCAAGGCGGAAACGCCACTGATGTGCAGGGGGTTACATAAATGTAAAAAGATTAATTAAAAAAGAGTGAGGAGTACAAACTAGTTAGAAAGGAACAATAGAAAGCAGGTGCGATGACAGATACATAGGTGGAGAGAAAGGGAAGGTTATACAGGGGTGGGGAGAGAGCTAGAGTCCAGTGGTTAGTAGATGAGTATTGACTTTGCATTTAAATTTCTGGAGGTCGTAGCCGTCAGGAAAGCAAGAATACGGGAGCGAGTTCCACAGGCGGGAAGTGCGAGAGAAGAAGCTGCAGGAGTAGAATCGTCGTCTGCATTTGGCTAACCTGACTGTGAATGGGTGGGACCCAGTTGCCAGTCTGGTTGCACGAGTAAACACCTGCTGAGGAGGCATCAGTGACTTAAGCTCGTCCGAGCAGAAGCCATGAAAGTATTTATAGAAGAGACAAAGGGAGGCCACATTTCGTTTCCATTGATAGCAGATTATGAATTCTAGATTATATAAAAAGTTAATAAAATTTGATCATATCTAAGGAATTAATTCCCTTAACACCGAGATTCCATATCTTTGATGATTCAGTCTGGTTATCAAAGAATCCTGTTGAGATGATTCGCGATTCTTTGATAAGCAACCTGAAAACATCAAGAATATGGAATCTCAGTGTTTCTCAACATAGTGGGTTTGTCGAAAAGGTGAATGTTATCGGCCCAGGGAGGGGATGTCAGCATGAGGTACCTGTGGAAAGCGCATGAAAGCCATGCGACGAGTTCACACAATCATTGTGAGTGAAGTTGAAAAAAACGGTACTGTGCGTTGATGGTAGTGCTTGTACAAATTTGGAAGTCATCGTGACCGACTGCTTGTGCTAAATGTTTTTGTTCAAATTATTGATCACGCCTGATGATGCGTTCTCTCTCAGACTGCCATATCTGGTCGGGTAACCCTGCTAATCATCTAGGGGTTCTCGACAAAGATCTGCAATGTAATCGATTCTGAGTTAGCAGCTCGATGTCAGTCACTATTTTGTATTTATTTCTGAGATGAGTCATTTTCAATAATCTTGGAATTATTTTGAACTTTTATGTGTCTATTATAACACCCCATATCAACCAAGATGAGAACAAATTTTCGAAATAATTCCAAGATTATTGAAAATTACTCATCTCAGAAATAAATACAAATCATGACAAGTGGCACGAACCGACTAACATAACCCAGTTATCAAAATCTATCTGACACAGAATATAAAAAAAAAGGCTTCAAAAATACACCACGGTCGCGTAGTGGATATAGTAGTTGGTTATACATGTGTTAATATCATCTAGTGGTAATGAGTTCAATCCTTGGTAGTGAGTACCAAATTCCAACATGAAAGAACAATAATTGATTTCACAGGATATTTCGCAATAATCAACGAGATATTCCACATCAGCAAATCTATGGACACCTGATGATGACCAGAGAGTACTTAGTCGAAACGTTGTGCCATCTATATAAAGCAAAATGAGAAAAAAAAAGTTCGAAAATAATTCCAAGATTATCGATTTCAATCACATTCTGAACAAAGGGATGTAGTTTCCCTGTCTTTTCTGCAAATATTTTCATGGCAACACCTTTGACTAGCTTTTTTTTCCTGGTGCCTTGACCAAATGAATTTAAGCGTGCTACTAGATTGGCATTTAGGTCCCACCCTTGTACCGTCGAAATAGTTACATGTGACCGCCACTTCTACTCCAACAGTTTATTTTCTCGTACTTTCCGCCTGTGTGACTCCCTTCAATTCTCTCATAACTAAAATCTTTAAAAATTTAAATGCAATGTCAAATACCATCTTCGGTCTTCTTGAGTCCCATTCATCTTTTATTTTTTCTTCAATACCCCTGTACCCAGTCTTTTCTCTCACTGTAAACCACTTCGTAAAGTGGGGGGGGGCATACAATGCTTAGGGGAGGATGATTAAAAAGCAATACAACTAATGTCCGCTCAGCGTTATCGCCCGGTTAACACCCTCCCACATCTATTGAACAGGTGTAGAGGCTCATACTTTGTTTCCTGTTCAGAAAGTGGTTCCCAGCTCTCTTCTTCTCAGACCTCAGTATTGATACTTCTGCGATTTTCCTGCTATGTACGTGGTTGGTGGCAACATCTCTTCATTCTGAGGGTACCGGGTTGGCAGTTTTCTGGTTGTTAGGAGCCCAATCTCTTGCGTAGCGTCAAGAGCGGCTGCTCTGATCAACAGTTGCATAATATCGGAGTTCTTGCAATGCCATGTCGCGCATGGATAGGTGTCCCTGCAGGTGCTTTCGGTGGGCAACCCCGAGGCCACACTTTGCCGCAGCCCGCGCCAGTTACCTTCCAGTGCACGTCGCAGCTAATGCCTCCTCTACTCGAGGTCTCTCTTCAACAGCATCATTAAACAGGAACATCCATATCTTCACAAAAAAAGCTAAACCAGGCAAATTAAAATCATCTAAACCTCTTAACTTTTCCTTTACTAACAGCCGTGGTATTCGAACCACCTTCTGTAACGTTGAATCTTTCCTCCACCAAAAGTCCCATGACATCTTAGCTATTTGTGAGACTAATCTCAACCCTTAAATTTCCTCACCCGACTTCTCGATCCCTGGCTACCTTCCCCTCTTCAGGAAAACTCCAATATCCACATGCATGGGCTTGGTGTTTACGTCAATGAACGCCTTCCTCTATCTAGGGTGATCTCTCTTGAATCCCCACATCATTCTTATATGCGTTTCCGTCTCTCCCTCCTAAGCTCAGTTAGCTATCTCTTCTTTCCCTACCGCTCCACCTCATCTCACGACTCCAATAATATCGACAAGGCCATTTCCTCCCATCCGTTTGCCCATGTATTTGTGTTTGGCGACTTTAACGTCCATCATGCTGAGTGGCTGAAGAACTCAGTCACAGATTTTGCTGGTGTAAACACCACGAATTTTCAACCACTCAGCCCCTTACGCAGGTGGTCGATTTCTCACGCGTTTCTGTAATAACCCTAATGGACACGACTGACTACTAGATCTCTGCTTTACCTCTGTAGAACAATTATGTTGTTAAGATAAGCACTCAGTTGTGGAACAATCTGAGAACAGAATAATCCACCATGAGAAAGAGAGCTATTTATGGTGCCCTGGAGCATCTTATTGTGCTCAAGTGGGATGGTCCATTGATTGGGCAGTGATTTTGTCTGCCAGCTGAACGCTAGCTGGGAACCTTACGCCGGTAAGCATTTTTATTCTATTGTTATTTTACATCTCCACCTCTGACTCTTGCAATGTCAAGCAACTCTTCCCTCTCGGAAACTCTGACCACGTGGCAGTTTCTGTGAAAGTTTCTTTCCACTCCCACTCAACCCAGGAAACTCAGACATCAGAGTATCTTACTGCTACCAAAGAGCTGATTGGGACTCGTTCCGCGATTTCCTGTGTGACGGCCCTTGGAAAAAGTATTTAGCCTTACCGTTGAAGACTGTGCGGCTGAGGTCTCCTCTTGGGTTAAGGCTGACATCAATGCTTTCATCCCTGCCAGGAAGTTAAGACTTAAATCCCACTCATGCCCCTGGTTCTCCCCCATCTGCTCGGCTGCCATCGCCCACTAAAATCACTTCTTTCGGCTTTACCGGAGTCACTCATTGGACCATAACAGGCGCCTTTTTGCATCGCCTCGCAATGAGTGGAAGAAGATACTTAAAGAAGCTAAGCTGCTGGTTGCAGCCAGAATGAAGCAGAGCATAGTATCCCGTAAGTTAGGCTCCAAAGTGGAGGCCCTGTAAAAGCGTGCTGAACAGCAACAAGTCCTCAATCCCCACTCTAATCAACGAATTTGAGATCCTCATCTATTCAACAATCAAGGCTGAGTGCTTCACTCGCAGCTTTTCCACCAACTCGACAATGGACTCGTCTGGGGTATCTATACCCGACTTTCCACTCCGAAACCCGGCCCAACTGACTGACATACTCATTACTCCCTCGGTGGTTTCCAAAATAATTTCAAAGCTTGACTCCCATAAAGCGAGCAGTGGCGACGGAATACCAATCATTGTCCTAAAGAAATGTACTCCTGAACTCTCTTCTGTTCTCTCTAAACTCTTTAACTACTGCCTCTCTGCTTCTCACTTTCCTGCCTGTTGGAAATCCTCCTCCGTGGTTCTTATATATGAAAATACTCGAGAAACCTCTGACTCCACTAATTATCGCCCTACCAGCCTCCTATCAAACTTTGGCAAAGTGTTCGAAGCCATCATTAACGCCGAGTTAGTACAATATCTCGCAGCCCACAGACTCTTCTCTGACAAACAGTATGGTTTCCGCTCCACCATGTCTACTGCTGATATGCTCACAACCGTCACTGAGTATATACACCAGGCTCTCGACAAGAACAGCCAAGCCCGAGCTGTTGCCGCAGATATCTCCAAAGCGTTTGACAGTGTCTGGCATGCTGGCCTTCTACGCAAGCTGCGAGGCTATGGTATAACTGGACAATTGTTTGACCTTATCTAGTCATTCCTTTCAAATCGCACAATGAAGGAAGTATTGAACGGACATGCCTCCCAATATTATCATACGAACGCTGGTGTCCCTCAAGGCTCTATTCTAGGTCCTATGTTTTTCCTTATCTACATTAACGATCTCCCAAGTAGGCATATACGCTGACGACATTATGGTTTACCCTCGCATCGATCAAAAATCTGCCGAGGCTGACAAAGCAAACTTCGTTGCCGAGCTTGAAAAGGACCTCCAATCCGTGGTGGACTGGGGTAAGAAATGGCTCGTGAATTTTAATGCTTCTAAAACGAAGCTGCTATCTATTAACAATCACAGACCATCGCTCCTACCCCACCCCCATTAGCATAGATCAGGCTAGTCTCCCTGAAAGCAAAACACTTTGCCTCCTCGGGTTAACTCCCACAACAGACCTCAAGTGAAATGACTATACAGAATCCATAGCTAAATCCGCTGCTAAGAAAGTCGGTTCTCTGTGTAGGACCAGGAAGTTTTTCCCGTCTGAAACAATCCTGCACAAATATAAATCTACCATCCGCCAGTGCATTGAATACTGCTGCCATATCTGGTCGGGTGCTCCTGCTATCCACCTAGGTGTCCTTGACAAAATCCAATGGAGAATCTCTAATGTGATCGATCCCGACTTGGCAGCTCAAATACAGTCACTTTCACACCGGCGCAATGTGGCTTCCCTCTGTCTCTTCTACAAATACTTCTACGGCTTCTGCTCCAATGAACTTAGCTCACTGGTACCTTTTATATATGAATTTCCTCGAGCCAGAAGATTAGCAACCAGGTCCCACCCTTTTACTGTGAAACCGATGAATTGTAAACGCAAATTCTACTCCAGCAGCTTTTTTTCTCGCACTTCCCTTCTGAGGAATTCCTTTTCACTTCCTCGCTTCCCCGACAGCTACAATTTCCAAGAATCTAAATGTTAAGTCAATAATCATCTCCTATCTCACTAACTTGCATCCTATCTCTCATGCTCTTTTCTTCGTCCACCCCACTTTCATCAGCATTCTCATCCTTCTCATACCATCTTTCTGACACCCTCTGTAACCGGTTACTCTTTCTCATAACATTCCTTCTATGTGCCCCCCCCCCTGCACAACAGGAGCAGTAAAATGTCTTGCTTGGGGTGACAAGATTATAAAAAAAGTATAAGCCACAGGTAAGTTTTGTGGATGTTGTTGAAACGTAAATCTGAGTAAATGTCTGTGAAAGGAATTGGCTAGCCACCCAAGCAAACAGATACAAGTGGTTAGCCATTATCAAAGAACACTGCTCAGAATGGCTTCCGTCAAATAACCGTACAACTTCAAATATAGTGGCGCTATACAAATTTCTAAAAATATTTGCGTTGAATCTTATATGCTTACTTATATGTAAGTGTATAAATTTCTTTGAATTTGTTCAGGATTCTATATGTATGTGTCTATCTATGTGTGTGCTTACTTGCTTATGTGTGTGGGTGAGCGTATCTTTGGCCTGCTACAGATTGATATAACGCCTGCAGAGTCACGGCCCACAGACCTGCCCGACGATAGGCTTAGAAAGGCTTAACCAAATTAGTTGCATTCCGAATTAGGTGGCGATGACTGAGAAGTTCCTTGCTGGCAACTTATGTAGGAGTTGAAAGATAAGAAGAGAGAGGAGGAGGAGGTGTCGAAGAAAGTACAAAACAGTAGAAGAGGGTAGACAAGATTAATAACTGCAAAGCGTCAGAGCAAAGGTGTGAGGAAGGAGAAGAAAGTGCTAAAAAAGAAAGAATAGTAATTAAGGTGTAAAATTGGAATAATAATAATAATAATAATAATAATAATAATAATAATGAAAAAAGCAAAAAATCCAACTGAAGGCTCAAAGAATAAGACGCTATGAAAAAAGAGCAAGATTTTACAGAGAAAACAAGATTTTTCAGACTGATACAAAGAGATTTTACAGGGAAATAGGTAAAAAAAGAATTGAAGTGACAGTACCCCCCAGAATGGAAGAAGTCACACAGTTCTGGGAAAAGATATGGGCTTGCCCTAAAGAACTTAGCAAGGAAGTACATTGGATTACGCAAGAGACAGAACGAATGAAAAATAAACCCGAACAGACATGGTCTGGAATTACAGAAGATGATGTTAAATATGCACTAAAAAAAAACACACAATTGGAAATTCCCAGGCATAGATAAAATTCCTAACTTTTGGCTATATTATTTAAGTGCATCACATAAAAAAACTAGCCAAAGAACTTCAAGAAATGGTTGACGACCCCACTAAAATTCCTGCATGGTTGACAAAAGGAATTACATTTCTTCTACCCAAGAATGGTGACACAAAAAATCAGAAAAACTACAGACCAATTACATGTCTTCCGACAACATATAAACTATTAACATCTATTTTAACAAAGCAGACATATTTATTCTTAGAAAGAAATGACATGTTACCACTTGAACAAAAAGGGTGCAAACGTGGCTGTTATGGTTGTAAAGACCAATTGCTGATTAACAAAATGATCCTGGAAAACTGCTACAGTACAAAGAAAAATCTTAGTACAGCCTGGATAGACTATCGAAAGGCATTCGATAGTGTGCCACATGACTGGATTTTAAAGACTTTAAATATATACAAGATATCGCCCGTCATCATCAATTTCATCAAACAGTGCATGTCTATATGGAAAACAACCCTTTACCTCAATCATATAAATGGAACCTATAAGTCTGATGAAATAAACATCAAAAGAGGTCTATTTCAAGGTGATTCTTTATCTCCTTTACTATTCTGCATATCATTAATAGCACTAACCAGTCAACTTAACAAGACAGAATGTGGTTATAAAATAGGACAAAAGAAAATAAGCCATCTATTTTACATGGATGACTTAAAGTTATATGCTAAGAATGATAATGAACTGGAAGGTCTTCTGCAAACTGTAAAATGCTTCAGCGAAGACATTGGAATGAAATTTAATTTGAATAAATGTGCTAAAGCTACAGTTTTACGTGGATCAGTACAAGAAACATCCTCAATTAGCCTAGACCCTGCTGTAACAATAAAAGAATTGAAACCTGAAGAAGCTTATAAATACCTAGGTGTAAATGAGAGCGAAAACATTCACCATAAAAAAATGAAAGAAATAGTGCGTAAAGAGTACTATCGAAGGCTACGAATGATATTAAAAACTGAATTAAATTCACAGAACAGAGTTATGGCCATTAATAGCCTTGCAATCCCAGTTGTCCAATATAGCTTTAACATCTTAAACTGGACTCTAAACGACATCAGGCGAATGGATGCTAAAACAAGAAAGCTTCTTTCTAAGCATAAGATGCATCATCCAAAGGCTGATGTAGATCGTCTATACATACCCCGTAAAGAAGGTGGAAGAGGTCTTATTCAGCTGGAATTGTCATACAAGACAACAACTATTGGCTTACTAACATACATAGAAACAACAAAGGATTGGATGTTACAATTAGTAAGGCAACATGAAGAAAGAAAGAAAAAATATTCAATAATAAAAGAAGGCAGTAAATTCAAACAAGATTTACAGTTAGTAGATTCTGTAGAAAAGCAGAACGGAAGCCAAGAGCCGACTATTGCGGCAAAGAATATGAAAATGAAAGCCAAAAACAAATCTCTTGAACAGATGAAACAGCGCTGGCAAGACAAACCTCTGCATGGCCAATATCCAGTACGTGCCAATAAATCTAATGTTGACAAAGTTAATACTCATCGATGGTTACGTGCATCTGGATTAAAGTCCGAAACTGAAGGCTTTATTCTTGCAGCACAAGACCAAAGTCTTTTCACGAGAAACTTTCAGGCAAATATTATGCATAATAATATGGATCCAAAATGCAGGTTTTGTGATAAACACCAAGAAACAATAGACCACCTAATCTCAGGCTGTTCTGTGCTTGCCCCAAACGAATATAAAAATCGCCACGATAGAGTTGGGCAATATTTACATTGGGCAATATGCAAACATTATGGAAAAGCTGTAGGCAAACACTGGTATGAACATCACCCAGCACCGGTTACAGAAATAGAAGATGTAACCATTCTATGGGATTACACCATCTACACAGACAGAAAAATTGAAGCAAACAGGCCAGACATTATTGTTAAAAACCAGAAGGAGAAAACTTGTCTATTAATTGATATGGCTTGTCCAGCGGATTGTAACATAGCAATCAAAGAATTTGAAAAACTGTCAAAATATAAAGACCTGGAAATTGAAATAGGAAAAATGTGGAAATTGAAAACAAGAGTTGTGCCAGTGATAGTAGGTGCACTTGGAATGATAAAAAATGGAACAAAACAACACATTGAAAGAATCCCTGGAAACCCCAGCTTAAGAGATATACAAAAAATTGTCTTATTAAGTACTGCCCACACACTAAGGAAAACTTTATCTATGTAATGCTGGAGATGATAGGGAAGATAGAAAAACATGAAATGGAGCCATAACAACATGCCACTACCTGCCTTAGGTCTCCCCGCAGACTTGGTTGGTAGTGAGACCAAAGCAGAAATCGAAATATGATGAAAAATGACATAATAATAATAATAACAATTGATATGGCTTGTCCAGCTTGTCCAGCGGATTGTAACATAGCAATCAAGGAATTTGAAAAACTGTCAAAATATAAAGACCTGGAAATTGAAATAGAAAAAATGTGGAAATTGAAAACAAGAGTTGTGCCAGTGATAGTAGGTGCACTTGGAATGATAAAAATTGGAACAAAACAACACATTGAAAGAATCCCTGGAAACCCCAGCTTAAGAGATATACAAAAAATTGTCTTATTAAGTACAGCCCACACACTAAGGAAAACTTTATCTATGTAATGCTGGAGATGATAGGGAAGATAGAAAAACATGAAATGGAGTCATAACAACACGCCACGACCTGCCTTAGGTCTCCCCGCAGACTTGGTTGGTAGTGAGACCAAAGCAGAAATCGAAATATGATGAAAAATAACATAATAATAACAAACTGTAAGGATCTGGAATTCGAAATTGAAATAAATGTAGAAATTAAAAGTAAGCATAGTACCAGTCATAGTAGGTGTGCTTGGAATGATAAAAAATGGAACAAAACAACACATTGAAATAATCCCTGGAAACCCCAGCTTAAGAGAAATACAAAAAATTGTCTTATTAAGTACAGCACACACACTAAGGAGAACTTTGTCTATGTAACGCTAGGGATGATGGGGGAGATAGAAAAAAACATGAAATGGAGCCATAACAACACACCACGACCTGCCTTAGGTCTTCCCGCAGACTTGGTTGGGAGTGCAACCATAGCAGAAATCGAAATATGATGAAAAATGACATAATAATAATAATGTGGAAATTGAAAACAAGAATATTACCAGTGATAGTAGGTGCGCTTGGAATGATAAAGAAGGAACAAAACAACACATTGAAAGAATCCCTGGAAATCCCAGCTTAAGAGATATAACAAAAATTGTCGGAATAAATAAAGACCCACACTAAGAAGAACTTTGCTCATGTAACGCTAGTGAAGTTATGAGTGATAGAAAAACAAATCATGAAATGGAGCCATAACAACACACCACTACCTGCCTTAGGTCTTCCCGCAGACTTGGTAGGTAGTGTGACCATAGCAGTAATGAAAACAACAATAATAATAGTAATAGTCATAATAATAAGAAGAAGATGAGGAATGACGCATCTAACTCCAAGCTTTAAAAGAGGCCATTTGAGAAAAAAAATTAAAACTGAAATATTATCTTCAAAGGCAACAGAGAAAATTCTATAGGGAAACGAGAAATCGGGGAAGCTTATAAAAAAAACATCGTATGAATGTGGGAGAGTTCTGAAATAAAATATGGGGAAAAGAAAAAATATATAAAAGTGACACAAAAAAAAAACGAATAAAAAAGACTGAAGTATGTGTAGATAGATAAATGAACAAAAATAAAATAACAGGCCCGTTCAAGAATATACAAGGTAATAATAATAATAATAATAATAATAATAATAATAATAATAATAATAGTAATAATAATTTTCAGTTAGTTTAAAAGATAAGTGGAATGAAGTGGTAGAAAAGGCCAATCAAAAGATATTGGGGATCCGCCTCTAGTGTGCAGAGGGTTACGGTAAGATAAAAAAACAGGATACAAGGAGTGTAGAAGAAATGATTAAAGATGGATGCTATTTAAGAAGATAGAAGATGGCAGTTGATGTTGCATTGAAACTTTTGGAGATCGTAGCTATCAAGGAAGCAAGTAAACGGAAATGAGTTACATTGCGGGTCCTCCATTGGATTCTGTCGTGAACCCTCATGGTGAATAGCAGGAGCACCCGACCAGCCAGATATGGCAACATTATTCACGGACAAATGGTAGATTTAAAGATGTACAAGATGGCTTCTGACGAAAAAAATTGTTTAACCCGATACAATGAACAAACTTTCAATAGAATTAACAATTAATTGAATATAATCTCCTCACTTCATGTGAAAAATTTCAGTATATATAACCGGAGCACCAGACCAGATATGGTAGCAATATCCAATGCACGGACGAATGGTAGATTTATAAATGTGAAAGATGCACTCTGACGTGGAAAATTTTCTGGCCCGATAGAGTGACCCAACCTTCCTAGCAAAAGATGCAGCGATTCGATGTAGTCGTTCTACTTCAGGTAAGTTGAGAGAGTGGCGTCATGGAGGCGCAAGGTGTTACACTACAGGAGACGAGCGTCATCCATTCTGATGGCGTGTAAGAAAGTTTCTCTATGGTGGTTAAACAGGAGTAGTTTCAGATCATGTCATTGAAGTACGAAGACCTAACCTTATTAATCTAGAAGAATAGATAGTGTCAGATTTGTTGTCCTATATCATACCGAAGAAACAGAAAAGATAGAAAAATACTTGGATCTGGCTTGGAAAGTGAAGAAGTTATGAAACATGAATGTAAAACAACATTCTGTAGTAATGGGTGTGCTTGAGACTGGGCCAGTGTAAGGGTTTTTCCCCTAACAATCTATGATACGGCTCCTCCAAACTATGATATGAATCAGTCCCCCAGTCTACTACCTCTCAATCTTCATAACATAGTATTAAAAAATTGAAAATAAATACAATGTATCTGTTGTCAAGAATCTTCGTCTCCAAGTTGTTGTGGCTTGTTTGGGCCAGGAAGTAAGACACGGAAACAAGGAAGTAGGTTCAAACAGTGTATTAGAATAACAGAACATATATACAAGTAAGAGTGTTAGTAATCAGCAATTAGAAGTGTACATCCTAACTGTATAGTTACACTTCGTCTCGACTGTTTCATGACTGCCTCACAGCTGTGTCACTGGAAATTCCCTTACAGTATTACAAAGGGTAGTTTTTTTATGTTAGGAGGAAGAGTCGATTCCACTGTAGAATAGGGCAACATGACAGTATCTAAATACAAATTAGTGGCATGTCATAATAGATCATTCTATCTGAAATAAATCAATGTTTTGCAGTTATTTTGTAACCTCACTTGAGATTAAAATTTTAAAGATTTTTAACGCATTTAATATTATGGATTAAAATAGTGTGAATTTCATATAATTTGTTTCCTTTTTCAAGACTTAGCATGAGCAAAACAAATCCACGGATTTAGACGAAAAAAAAACCCAGAATGACGTCAAAATCAGCGAAAATATTTCATCCTTTAATTATCAGTTGTGCTTAGTTTAATCTGTAACATATATAAATGTAGGTAGGGAAAAACAAATGTTGATAAGATAGCGAGGGTCACCAAGCACTGCCCTGTGCACCCAATCGGCCCTTACGCACTGGTCGTGGGGTTCGGAGCGGTTCGGAGGTATGCGCACCGGTCCTGACATGGGACATAGTCTAGAATACTGAAAAAGCGATTAAGGAGAATTGGACAAAAATGGAAGGTCTCAAGAATACTGCCATCATTTATTCTGCGAGAATTCTGCAAAAGATTCTTGAATTTTAAGGAGTCTTATTGACTCCACGCCTCACCAACAGCGTTTATATTGATGTTAATAATAATAATAATAATAATAGATAAATTTACCAGGAAAGGGTATAAATTCTTTTATTATGACAGCGGATTAAAAAAATGAACTTCTCATATGACTATATGGTTTTGGAAAACAAAAATAAAATTTTATTATTAATTTAGTATTTAAATTGAGCTAGTGGGTAATTCTGTATTTGGCATTTGAAAGACAAAAATGAAATTTTATTATTAAAACCGGAAAAATAACCTAGAAACTTTATCCCATACCGGATCAAACCAAAAATCTAATCAGTTCGGGCCAATCATCACTGAAGGCTTCATCCGAATTCATCCACCGGGTCTTAAGATATACTGACCATGGATAGACCAAAAAAAAAAAAAAAAAAAAAAAATAACATCGTCGGACGCTTGGAATGATGAAAAAAAGAACACAACAACGCAGTGAAAAATCCCTGGAAATAATAATAATAATAATAATAATAATAATAATAATAATAATATTCAATAATAAAAGAAGGCAGTAAATACAAACAAGATTTACAGTTAGTAGATTCTGTAGAAAAGCAAAACAGAAGCCAAGAACCAACTATTGCGGCAAAAAATATGAAAATGAAAGCCAAAGATAAAGCTCTTGAAAAGATGAAACAGCGCTGGCAAGACAAACCTCTGCATGGCCAATATCCAGTACGTGCCAATAAATCCAATGTTGACAAAGTTAATACTCATCGATGGTTACGTGCATCTGGATTAAAGTCTGAAACTGAAGGATTTATACTTGCAGCACAAGACCAAAGTCTTTTCACGAGAAACTTTCAGGCAAATATTATGCATAATAATATGGATCCAAAATGCAGGTTTTGTGATAAACACCAAGAAACAATAGACCACCTAATCTCAGGCTGTTCTGTGCTTGCCCCAAACGAATATAAAAATCGCCACGATAGAGTTGGGCAATATTTACATTGGACAATGTGCAAACATTATGGAAAAGCTGTAAACAAACACTGGTATGAACATCATCCAGCACCGGTTACAGAAATAGAAGATGTAACCATTCTATGGGATTACACCATCTACACAGACAGAAAAATTGAAGCAAACAGGCCAGACATTATTGTTAAAAACCAGAAGGAGAAAACTTGTCTATTAATTGATATGGCTTGTCCAGCGGATTGTAACATAGCAATCAAGGAATTTGAAAAACTGTCAAAATATAAAGACCTGGAAATTGAAATAGAAAAAATGTGGAAATTGAAAACAAGAGTTGTGCCAGTGATAGTAGGTGCACTTGGAATGATAAAAAATGGAACAAAACAACACATTGAAATAATCCCTGGAAACCCCAGCTTAAGAGACATACAAAAAATTGTCTTATTAAGTACAGCCCACACACTAAGGAAAACTTTATCTATGTAATGCTGAGGATGATAGGGAAGATAGAAAAACATGAAATGGAGCCATAACAACACGCCACTACCTGCCTTAGGTCTCCCCGCAGACTTGGTTGGTAGTGAGACCAAAGCAGAAATCGAAATATGATGAAAAATGACATAATAATAATAATAATAATCATAATAAGAAGAAGAAGAAGAAGAAGAAGAAGAAGAAAAGAATGACGCATCTAACTCTAAGCTTTGCAAAAGGCCATTTGAGAGAAAAAAAAACTTTTTAAAAACTGAAATATTATCTTCAAAAGCAACAGAGAAAATTCTATAGGGAAAAGAGAAATTAACGAGGCTTATAGAAAAAGCATCATCATATGAAAATGTGGGAGAGTTCTGAAATAAAATATGGAGAAAAAATATATATATATAAAATTAACATATAACTGAAATATAAAATTTAAGATTAAAGTATGTGTAGAAAGATAAAAAACAGAAATGGAATAACACACCCGCTCAAGAAGTACAAGTCCTGATAAAAAAAAACAACCAAAAATAAAATTAACTACCGGTTAAATGCTTTCCCATCTATACTGAAACGTCCAGCAGATCTATTTTATAATGCGCTCTCTATAACTGAGAGGGAAATTCTGTACGTTGACGTTAGACATCACTTATTAAATTCCCAAAATGGTTAACGTTAGGCATCACTTATTTAATTCACGAAATGGTTAACGTTAGGCATCACTTATTAAATTCCCAAAATGGTTAACGTTAGGCATCACTTATTTAATTCCCAAAATGGTTAACGTTAGGCATCACTTATTTAATTCCCAAAATGGTTTACGTTAGGCATCACTTATTAAATTCCCAAAATGGTTTACGTTATGCATCACTTATTTAATTCCCAAAATGGTTAACGTTAGGCATCACTTATTAAATTCCCAAAATGTTACTGTGACAACCATGGCAGCAACACATAGTCTGTGTTTCTAGCATTGCAAAGACCTATACTCCACAAGCAAGTTTATAGTGTCAACATAAAACATACATCAATAAATTCATAATCTAATGATTTAAAAACATTTTATACAATATTTATTTTTCAAACAATCTCCTTCCTTATCAAAGTTTCTCCATTAATTCTGTAGATTGCATATTATACAATAAAAATCTATTCAAACCAATATGCTTATCTTGGTTATAATACTCACAATGTTTCCTCCCACATACACTGCGACCTTCTTCAGTAACCTTCTTGAAAACTGAAAACTTCACTCAATCTCTGAGAGTAGAATTTACTCATTATACTCTCCAGGCTTAGCTGAATAATTCGCATCTGTTAATTAAGTCGTGTGTATTCGCCTTTGTGTTGTTTGTATTGGAAGAAGCGGACAATAAAGATGAAAAAGGCCGAAGAGTGCAACGGCGGAGCATTCTGAGTATAACAAGGTGAACACGCTGGTTCGAATAGAAAAGAAAAATACATTTAAAAAAGCATAATGAAAGAAAAAAAACATTACGAAAGAAAGCAACATGAAAAAAAGAAAATAAAACAAAAGAAAAAAGAAAGAAAGAAAGGGATTGAGAGAAAAGATATGAAACTAAAATATTGAATAAGAAAGAAAGAAAGAAAGAAAGAAAGAAAGAAATTCAGAGAAAAGAGGTATGAAACTAAAATGTTAACAAAAAAAGAAAGAAAGAAAGAAAGAAAGAAAGAAAGGGATTGAGAGAAAAGATATGAAACTAAAATATTGAATAAGAAAGAAAGAAAGAAAGAAAGAAATTCAGAGAAAAGAGGTATGAAACTAAAATGTTAACAAAAAAAGAAAGAAAGAAAGAAAGAAAGAAAGGGATTGAGAGAAAAGATATGAAACTAAAATATTGAATAAGAAAGAAAGAAAGAAAGAAAGAAAGAAAGAAATTCAGAGAAAAGAGGTATGAAACTAAAATGTTAACAAAAAAAGAAAGAAAGAAAGAAAGAAAGAAAGAAAGAAAGGGATTGAGAGAAAAGATATGAAACTAAAATATTGAATAAGAAAGAAAGAAAGAAAGAAAGAAAGAAATTCAGAGAAAAGAGGTATGAAACTAAAATGTTAACAAAAAAAGAAAGAAAGAAAGAAAGAAAGAAAGGGATTGAGAGAAAAGATATGAAACTAAAATATTGAATAAGAAAGAAAGAAAGAAAGAAAGAAAGAAAGAAATTCAGAGAAAAGAGGTATGAAACTAAAATGTTAACAAAAAAAGAAAGAAAGAAAGAAAGAAAGAAAGGGATTGAGAGAAAAGATATGAAACTAAAATATTGAATAAAGAAAGAAAGAAAGAAAGAAAGAAAGAAAGAAATTCAGAGAAAAGAGGTATGAAACTAAAATGTTAACAAAAAAAGAAAGAAAGAAAGAAAGAAAGGGATTGAGAGAAAAGATATGAAATTAAAATATTGAATAAGAAAGAAAGAAAGAAAGAAATGTAATGGATAAGAAATTAAGAATTAAAATCAACCTTTTTCTTCACTTTTACAAAAATTCGCAATGATGTGTGAAATCCTGGTTTTTCCCAAACAGAAATAGGATTAACCATGTGCTTAAAGAGAAAGTCGAAACTGAATTTCGCAAGTAGGTGTTCAATTGATTTTTGACCAACGGGAGCGACTTGCAAGACTTGAGGCTTCACGAGTCAGTGCGAAAAATCTGAATACTATAAAAAGCCCGGATCAGTGTCAGTCACAGATAGTCATACATGGAAGTAGCATAGACGACAAGCTAAAATGTAACGGGAGAAGCTTCAAGTGACCCGGAGATTTGTCCTTTTTCTCTTTCCTTCTCGCGTGCTGATTTCTTTTACTTCTTCTTCTCCGTCCTCAACACTCCCATATGCTTCATCTTATACTTGATAACAAACGGACATTTTAATTACTTACACTTCACTTTGCAAATCAATTGCATACATTTTTCTCTTCGAACATTATTCTTATTACACATTTATGTTAATATTCAGCAAACCAAATTCCACTTATCTTTTCAACAACCTGATGATATCTTTAAGTGCGGGGATTGTCGGCTATGTTTGGAAGTGGCCTTGTTCCAGGCTTGGTTGACGTCCCATTGTCTTCAGTGGTTATCCCCGACGTTTGAAAAGAACACGCACCCCACTTCTTCAGTGGTGACTCCCGACGGTTGAAAAGAAAACGCACCCTACATCTTCACTGACGCACCCCACTTTTTCACCGATGACCCCGGACCGACGCGGAAAAAGAACGCCTATTGTGGTACAGTGGATATCGGCTCGGAACGATAAGCCGGGGAGCCGAGTTCGAATCCCAGTTGAATCCATTGTATTCACTTACGCACATACTCTTGGGAAAGGTATTAATCCGTCTCTTCCTTCCAGTTATGGGTTAAATAGCGGCACAGATTGGGTTCTATAGCATTGGTCGGCAACCAGTCTACCGCAGAAAGCAATGGCAACATACTGCGGGATAATGTTCTGCCCAGTCAGTCATGTCTCTTTCGAGACATGATCGCCCAAGCGTGTATCACGTATGGCACTTAACTGACCGAATTGAAAGATAAATTCTTCAGAAAGAAAGAAAAAAAATGTATGGACAGTAAAAAGTGAAAACAATACGAAAGATATAAATGAAACGCTTATTCTTAAAAGTAAATTTTAAATTGTATGAATTCATGGATGAATGAAAAACGCTACGAAACAGAAAAAGAAAGATTGACATGCTTGGACGAAAATAAAGGAATAAAATGCTTGTAAGAACGGAACAACAAATAAAAAAATCAAATTATCTGATACTCAATACGAGGCTGAACAAGAGGAATACAATTCCCTGCATTTTTCTTGACACCTGCATCACCTTCGAACAGACTTATAATTTTACTGACAATACTCGTCAAAAAACATTCCCCCCCCCCCCATCTTCCGCAATGTTATCTTCTGAGTTGTTGACTATCTAGTCTTGTCATTAGGGTCATCCAATAGCAAAACAGACAGATCAGCGTGGGGGTTACGCATTGTCAAACAGGTGCAGAAATTTAACTATCGAGCAACAGACGATGGAAAATGTAACAAAAACCCCGGAGGTACATAGTAATATCGAAAGATAACTTCCGAAAAGTAATCAACCTACCAAGGCAAATATCGTAAAAAAAAAAAAAAATGCTTCAATATCGAATCTCCATTTTGGCAATGAATACTGGTGATCAATTTCCTTAAAGATGAACAGGAAATTTGAAGCGACAGAGATGCTAAGAGTACTGTACACAAAACGTGAGTAATAAGGAATTTTTAAGTTAGAGGAACAACAAAGTAACATACTCAAAATCGGAAAAAGAGAGCTAAAGTTTATATTGATCGATTTGTTTTTTACGTTTTATCAACCTCAAGTAGGTTATTTAAAATATATTTTGGGATTGGAAGAATTATTATTTTTTCCGAATAAATATTGTATTAAAAACATCAGTATTTACATTGTTTGGACTGCTACCTTCATCTTTATTGCCATGTTTACGACGTTTCGGTCGATATACGCTCGCCCTTCTTCAGGTGCTAGTAATTTCGTACTGATCCCTTTCTTTCGATCACTGGAGTATATCATTCTCATTCCATGTGCGATGACACTTCCGGTTATCATGTAGTTATTTCCCTTTATCTCAACTTTCTAAGTTATTTATTCAACACTGCTTTAGCTAGGTATTGAACTCACAACTCTTTGGGTCAAGTCACTGGATCTAACCAATGCTTTTATCCACTTGGAGACAGTTAAGTTCCATACCTGATACACGCTTGGGCGATCATGTCTCGAAAGATACATGACTGACTGGGCAAAAGGTTGCCATTATATTCTGTCCTGTTGTTTAACCCATAACTGGAGGGAAAAAGAAGGATTAATACACTTCCCGAGGGTATTTGCGCATAAGTGAATGCAAAGAATTTAACTTGAATTTGAACTCGGTTACCCTGATTTATCGTTCCGAGCCAATATCCACTGCACCGTATGGCCTATTAATAACTTCCTGGCGATAATAATGATTTTACACATTACACACAATGTCAATGAAACAATCTTCCTAACCCGGTGCGACATGATAGGTACCTAAAGAAAGCAAAGAAGTTTGAAAGAAAAATAGTACACAAGTCTTAATTATTTTAACCCATGGAAGGGATAATGAGATGAACTCATATCTTTCCTAAGGATATTTGCGCCTAAGAGAATATAATGAACCCAACTGGAAATTGAACTCGGGCTTCCGACTTCTCATACCGAGTATTTATCCATTATACAACTCGCACATACAGGCTTACAGCACCTTGTATTTCCAAGAAGTCACCCATCTAGCTACTGACAAGTCTCGACGTAGCTTAACTTCGGCGATCGGATGAAAACCAGTGTTTCAAGGTGATATACCCGTAAGCCCTGAAATTTCTAGGTCGCATAAGAAGGAAAGTAGGTCTGGAGAATACGACACTAAAAAGACGTACTGAAAACAATTTGTTAAAAATTACTAAATATTTAACTAGTTTGAATGAAGACAGAACAAGGGCAAGTCGGTAACGGACAAAACATTAAGTTAAAGCAACAAAAGATAGGAAGTTGTGGAGAGTTATTATCGCCTCCGTTCGAAAAGAACTTGGCACAGAAGAAGAAAATATAGTTTTACACTCATCTTTAAAAATACCTAAGATCAGTGTGGAGTAGCTTTTCGCTTTGTGAAATATAGCAAACGATACATTGCTTTTTATTTATCTGAATCTATTATAAGTTTGTTTGTTTTTGTTGTTGTTGTTGTTGTTGTTTTTTTACCGAGAAAACTCTTTGACCCGTAGCTAAAATTGTCTATACTAAGTAAATATCTATAATCTGTAGCAACATTTGGGGGACCAAACCGTTGTATCTTAAAAAAATCACAGTGCATGAAATTATCCCCAGTGATAATATATCTCTCTGAAAGAAAATGTCATTTTTGTCGTTCTTTATTTAAGCTCTGAATTGATGTTTCCTAACCCACAAACCTGTACGCATTCTTTTGCAATAGCGGTAGAAAATAGACAGCTTTTTGTCGAGAAAGAGAGAAACAACGAAAAGATATTTTGGAATGCTGTCAGTCTGCACGGTGTGTCTATCAACGAAAATTTGCAATCGTTTTGTAGAATGAACGATAACACTTCTCGTTCAGTTCTTCTTCTTCTTCTTCTTCTTCTTCTTCTTATTATTATTATTATTATTATTATTATTATTATTATTATTATGTCATTTTTCATCATATTTCGATTTCTGCTTTGGTCACACTACCAACCAAGTCTGCGGGGAGACCTAAGGCAGGTAGTGGCGTGTTGTTATGGCCCTATTTCATGTTTTTTCTATCTTCCCTATCATCCCTAGCGTTACATAGATAAAGTTTTCCTTAGTGTGTGGGCTGTACTTAATAAGACAATTTTTTGTATATCTCTTAAGCGGGGGTTTCCAGGGATTATTTCAATGTGTTGTTTTGTTCCATTTTTTATCATTCCAAGTGCACCTACTATCACTGGCACAACTCTTGTTTTCAATTTCCACATTTTTTTATATTTTAAATTCCAGGTCTTTATATTTTGACAGTTTTTCAAATTCCTTGGTTGCTATGTTACAATTCGCTAGACAAGCCATATCAATTAATAGACAAGTTTTCTCTTTCTGGTTTTTAACAATAATGTCTGGCCTATTTGCTTCAATTTTTCTGTCTGTGTAGATGGTGTAATCCCATAGAATGGTGACATCTTCTATTTCTGTCACCGGTGCTGGGTGATGTTCATACCAGTGTTTGTTTACAGATTTTCCATAGTGTTTGCACATTGTCCAATGTAAATATTGCCAAACTCTATCGTGGCGATTTTTATATTCATTTGGGGGCAAGCACAGAACAGCCTGAGATTAGGTGGTCTATTGTTTCTTGGTGTTTATCACAAAACCTGCATTTTGGATCCATATTATTATGCATAATATTTGCCTGAAAGTTTCTAGTGAAAAGACTTTTGGTCTTGTGCTGCAAGAATAAAGCCTTCAGTTTCAGACTTTAATCCAGATGCACGTAACCATCGATGAGTATTAACTTTATCAACATTGGATTTATTGGCACGTTCTGGATATTGGCCACGCAGAGGTTTGTCTTGCCAGCGTTGTTTCATCTGTTCAAGAGCTTTATCTTTGGCTTTCATTTTCATATTTTTTGCCGCAATAGTTGGTTCTTGGCTTCTGTTTTGCTTTTCTACAGAATCTACTAACTGTAAATCTTGTTTGTATTTACTGCCTTCTTTTATTATTGAATATTTTTTCTTTCTTTCTTCATGTTGTATCATTCAATCCATTGTTGTTTCTATGTATGTTAGTAAGCCAATAGTTGTTGTTTTGTATGACAATTCCAACTGAATAAGACCTCTTCCACCTTCTTTACGGGGTATGTATAGACGGTCTACATCAGCCTTTGGATGATGCATCTTATGCTTAGAAAGAAGCTTTCTTGTTTTAGAAGCCATTCGCCTGATGTCGTTTAGAGTCCAGTTTAAGATGTTGAAACTATATTGTACAACTGGGATTGCAAGGCTATTAATGGCCATAATTCTGTTCTGAGAATTCAATTCAGTTTTTAATATCAGTCGTAGCTTTCTATAGTACTCTTTACGCACTATTTCTTTCATTTTTTATGGTGAATGTTTTCACTCTCATTTACACCTAGGTATTTATAAGCTTCTTCTGGTTTCAATTCTTTCATTGTTACAGCAGAGTCAAAGCTAATTGAGGATGTTTCTTGTATTGATCCACGTAAAACTGTAGCTTTAGCATATTTATTCAAATTAAATTTCATTCCAATGTCTTCGCTGAAGCATTTTACAGTTTGCAGAAGACCTTCCAGCTCATTATCATTCTTAGCATATAACTTTAAGTCATCCATGTAAAATAGATGGCTTATTTTCTTTTGGCCTATTTTATAACCACATTCTGTCTTATTAAGTTGACTGGTTAGTGCTATTAATGATATGCAGAATATTAAGAGAGACATAGAATAACCTTGAAATAGACCTCTTTTGATGTTTATTTCATCAGACTTATAGGTTCCATTTATATGATTGAGGTAAAGGGTTGTTTTCCATATAGACATGCACTGTTTGATGAAATTGATAATGACGGTTGATATCTTGTAAATATTTAAAGTCTTTAAAATCCAGGAATGTGGCACACTATCGAATGCCTTACGATAATCTATCCAGGCAGTACTAAGATTTTTCTTTGTACTGTAGCAGTTTTCCAGGATCATTTTGTTAATAAGCAATTGGTCTTTACATCCATAACAGCCACGTTTGCACCCTTTTTGTTCCAGCGGTAACATGTCATTTCTTTCTAAGAATAAATATGTCTGTTTTGTTAAAATAGATGTTAATAGTTTATATGTTGTCGGAAGGCATGTAATTGGTCTGTAGTTTTTCAGGTTGTTTGTGTCACCATTCTTGGGTAGAAGAAATGTAATTCCTTTGGTCATCCATGCAGGAATTTTAGTGGGATCGTCAACCATTTCTTGAAGTTCTTTGGCTAGTTTTTATGTACTGTATTTAAATAATATAGCCAAAAGTTAGGAATTTTATATATACCTGGAAATTTCCAATTGTGTGCTTTTTTAGTGCAAATCTAACATCCTCTTCTGTAATTCCAGCCCATGTCTGTTCTGGTTTATTTTTGATTAGTTCTATCTCTTGTGTAATCCAGTCTACTTCTTTGTTATGTTCTTTAGGGCAAGCCCATATCTTTTCCCAGAACTGTGTAACTTCTTCTATTCTGGGGGGACTGTCACTTCAATTCTTTTTTTACCTATTTCCCTGTAAAATTTCTTTGCATCGGTTAGAAAAAACTTGTTTTCTCTGTATAATCTTGATCTTCTCTCATAGCGTCTTATTCTTTGAGCCTTCAGTTGTATTGTTTGCTTTATTTTTTCCTTAGTTGATAGGACTTCATTTTCATTTCTAATGTTGTATTTTCTTTCGACTCTTCTGCTTTTCCTAGTTCTTACATTTATTCCTCTACTCAGTTCATCCAGTACTGATAGTTCACTTCTAAGTTGTTCGATTTTCTATTTTTCTTTTCCAAGGAGAATCTTCATGTCTGCGAGACTGCCTTGTTTTTAATTTGATGTTCAGTTTTTTTGTTGCTGCTATTGCTGATGCATATATTGCTCCATTGAGATTTGTATGAGTGTCTTCTTCATCCAAAAAATTAATTTTGGCAGCACTCAAATTACTTATTATTATTATTATTATTATTATTATTATTATTATGTAATAATTCTGCTTGTTCCTTAGTTAGTTAGTTCCTCCGTCCGTTACGTCACTGAAGAAAGATAACACACTTACTCTCTACACGAGCTTTTCCTTCCCCTCTATCTTTTTATAATCTATAAACGCTAATCTCCTCATCTTTTCTCTCGCCTTTGCCAAACAGAAGGGTAGTAAAGAGTGAGAGAGTAGAAGATGAGAGCCTATAGCATTACCATAGCAGTAGCAGCTTAAGCTGGTGATTGTAGCAGTAATTGTGTGTGCGCATGTGTGTGTACGGTACAATATAGTAAAAATAGGTAGGTTTGTTGTCTTATAACGAAATTTCTAACCTCTACACCTTTGGCCATTACTCAGTTGGTCTTCTCTGTTTACAATGGACACAAGAGCCATGATTTTTCGGTGATAAAAACTTTTTTCTTTCAAACTCACAAAATAGCGTACAGGGTTTTGGTTATGGTCTGTGCATACGCCGCTTAATATGATATAAGATTACAGTAAAGTAGCTTCTATGGACATTACTCTTATAGATATTTTAATAAAATTACACTCTGTGTTATCGTTATTTTATTATCCAATACCTTTATGTTTGAAGACGTTACTATCATTTGCAGTATGACAAAGTAAAATTTTTCCAGGAAATCGTAATTATCCTTCCGTGGAAATTCCACAGGTTCCGCTAGTTATTATTAGTTTAAGGAAACAGCTGGCTTACAGCCATATAGAGTAAGAACAACAGTTCCCATACGATCACCGAAGTCAAGCAACGTCGTTCCTGGTCAGTACCTAAATGGGTAATAGCTTGGCGATCCCATATGCTATAAGCTTGGATGCGAGGGTGGTATAGTAAATAATGGTTGGGAGTTTTTAATCGAAAAACTGAGTTCCAGTTCCAGTTCCACTCGGGTTCATTATATTCACTTACACGCAAATACACCGGGAAAGATATAAATCTACCTCTTCCCCCCGACTTATGGGTTAGTTAGTAAAACATGTATCACTAAATCATTATTATCTAACAAAATAATCTTACAATGTAAAAGTATTTTCTGACTTTAAATAACCTGCAAAGGGATAAAAAATGAATGAATCTATCAAAACGAAATCAGCTACAGAAATAAAACGGTCAATCAGTTAAGTGCCATATGTGATAAAAGCTTGGATGATCATGTCTCGAAAGAAACATGACTAACTGGGCAGAAGATTAACCTGCAGAAGGTTGCAATTACTTTCTGCGGTAGACTCGTTGCCACCAAAGCTATAGAACCCGATCTAACCTGTTATTTGACCGATAACTAGAGGCAAGAGACGGATTAATACCTTTTCCAAGGGTATTTGCGCGTAAGTGACTGCAAGGAATTCAACTGGAATTCGAACTCGGCTCCCTGATTTCTTGTTCCAAGCCGATATCCACTGCACAAACAACGCACATACACGTAGGTGAAAAGAAATGCCGTTAATGGTAAAACTCTAACCGGGTTAGAGTTCAAAATCGCTTACGCAGTCTTATAGTGGGTGAGTTATTTTCCATTCTACAGTCTCTTTTCCCAGAGGCGGAATGTTGAAAATCTATCGGTACCCGATCGCTATTTCCATGACAGATGTCTCAGAAGAGCTTCACTCTTTAGTTCCACAATTTTAGAATTTTACAGCTAGGACTCACATGTTACGTTTAACGAACTAAATCATCAACAGTTTCGTTTCCCTTCAGGAAAGGGCGATCACGATGAGAACAGTTTTGTTTTGGAAGCATTAAAATTTACAAGCTATTTTCTGTTTCACTTAACCACTGATTGGAGGTCCATTTCAAGAGCTGCAGCCAGGTTTATTTCGTCAGACTTGGAAGATTTTCATATTAAGACGAGAGTGATAAAGATTTCCTACTGAGACGGGAGTAAATCGTGGTGCCACCTGCATAGATCTCTACTTTGGAACCGATGATATCAGAAAGATCAGTGATGACGATTTCCTACTGAGACGGGAGTAAATTGTTGTGTCATATGCATAGATCCCTACTTGGGAACCGATGACATCAGAAAGATCAGTGATGAAGATTTCCTACTGAGATGGGAGTAAATGGTGAGAAATTTGTTCAGCATTAACTATCACATAGGAGGATTGTATAGCGGTTGAGAACACTATTCGTTTTTGTTGTTTTTTTTTACTTTTGCTTTAACTTCTTCGAAACAAAAAAATTCATTTGTGATTTTGACAGAGGTATGTACACGGCATGGCCAAAGACGCATTCCAGACTGAAAACCGTATTAGAAAAAGCGAAAAGAATGCTGGATTGCTATGTGATATCAGTCCTTCAGTATAGAAGTGAATGCTGGACGATCTCATCAAGGATGAAAGAGAGGCTTGAGGCAGTAGAAATGTGGTTTTAAAGACGGATACTGAGGATTCCATGGACGCGGTAGAGATGAGGTGAGGGAAAGGATGCGAACGAGAAGAAAACTCATACTAAATATTAGGAAGAGATAAATGAGGTTCTTGGGACACGTAATGAAGAAGGAGGGTCTAGAGAAACTAATACTCAGAGGTCGGATAAAGGGAAGGAGAGACAGGGGAAAGCAGCGCGAGACGTACTTATTAGGTCTGAGCAAATGGATGGCGGAGCGGGGCTTAGAAATACCAACATAAAAAAGTATTGAGGGCAACAAGAGACAAAGCCAACTGGAAGTTCATGATCGCCTACGTCCTTAAAGAAGAAGAATGTACACGTGTTAAAATAAATATATTCGGGTGTCCGGAAAGTAATGTTTTATTAGAATGCATATTTTATTTATTTATTTTTTCGATGTTGTTATTTTGTAAAAACATGAGGACAAAATAACAATATCAAAAAAATAATATCCTTGAAAATGGCCAGTGAAGTGATTGAAAACGCTTGGAAAGTCGAAAATTATGGAACATGTTTACACTTCTTATCTCCAGGAAAAATGAGTCATGTAAGAATACTGGAAAATGAAATAAAAAAATTAATAATTTTTTTCTCGTCGTTCGTTTTAACGAAATATGTTTAAAATATACAAATTAAAAGGTTGTTGAGAAAACACCGTATTGAAAATGTTATGGTGCCCTCCTACGAGGAATGAGCTCTTCCACTGGATATATATAACTCACCTGCATAACTTCTACAGAGCAGTTAGGGAACTGTTACAAAGAATTAAGTTAGCAGTTAGTTATGAGCGCTTACGAGCAGTCAAGTACAACAGTTAACGAGAGCAGTTAACGACAGCTACTAGTCAGGCAGCGTAATAATAACTTCGGTCATTTGTTTCTGTATTACTTGTTATTAACACTCCCTGTGAATATCTTTGTTTCTTGTTATGCTAATACACTGTTCTGAAACTACCTTCTTTGTCCGTCTCTTACTTCCGGCACAAACCGGTCACTAGAACGTTGCGGTGAAGTTACGCCACATCTCCACAACAGAAAATTACGCCACATCTCCATAACAGAAAATTACGCCACATCTCCACAACAGAAAATTACGCCACATCTCCATAACAGGAAATTACGCCACATCTCCACAACAGAAAATTACGCCACATCTCCACAACAGAAAATTACGCCACATCTCCATAACAGGAAATTACGCCACATCTCCACAACAGAAAATTACGCCACATCTCCACAACAGAAAATTACGCCACATCTCCATAACAGAAAATTACGCCACATCTCCATAACAGAAAATTACGCCACATCTCCACAACAGAAAATTACGCCACATCTCCACAACAGAAAATTACGCCACATCTCCACAACAGAAAATTACGCCACATCTCCATAACAGGAAATTACGCCACATCTCCACAACAGAAAATTACGCCACATCTCCACAACAGAAAATTACGCTACATCTCCACAACAGAAAATTACGCCACATCTCCAGACAACAGAAAATTACGCCACATCTCCATAACAGAAAATTACGCCACATCTCCATAACAGAAAATTACGCCACATCTCCACAACAGAAAATTACGCCACATCTCCACAACAGAAAATTACGCCACATCTCCACAACAGAAAATTACGCCACATCTCCATAACAGGAAATTACGCCACATCTCCACAACAGAAAATTACGCCACATCTCCACAACAGAAAATTTATGCCACATCTCCATAACAGAAAATTACGCCACATCTCCATAACAGGAAATTACGCCACATCTCCACAACAGAAAATTACGCCACATCTCCATAACAGGAAATTACGCCACATCTCCACAACAGAAAATTACGCCACATCTCCACAACAGAAAATTACGCCACATCTCCATAACAGAAAAATTACGCCACATCTCCACACAGAAAATTACGCCACATCTCCACAACAGAAAATTACGCCACATCTCATAACAGAAAATTACGCCACATCTCCATAACAGAAAATTACGCCACATCTCCACAACAGAAAATTACGCCACATCTCCACAACAGAAAATTACGCCACATCTCCACAACAGAAAATTACGCCACATCTCCATAACAGGAAATTACGCCACATCTCCACAACAGAAAATTACGCCACATCTCCACAACAGAAAATTACGCCACATCTCCACAACAGAAAATTACGCCACATCTCCATAACAGGAAATTACGCCACATCTCCACAACAGAAAATTACGCCACATCTCCATAACAGAAAATTACGCCACATCTCCATAACAGAAAATTACGCCACATCTCCATAACAGAAAATTATGCCACATCTCCACAACAGAAAATTACGCCACATCTCCACAACAGAAAATTACGCCACATCTCCACAACAGAAAATTACGCCACATCTCCACAACAGAAAATTACGCCACATCTCCATAACAGAAAATTACGCCACATCTCCACAACAGAAAATTACGCCAGCATCTCCACAACAGAAAATTACGCCACATCTCCACAACAGAAAATTACGCCACATCTCCACAACAGAAAATTACGCCACATCTCCATAACAGAAAATTACGCCACATCTCCATAACAGAAAATTACGCCACATCTCCATAACAGAAAATTACGCCACATCTCCATAACAGAAAATTACGCCACATCTCCACAACAGAAAATTACGCCACATCTCCACAACAGAAAATTACGCCACATCTCCACAACAGAAAATTACGCCACATCTCCACAACAGAAAATTACGCCACATCTCCACAACAGAAAATTACGCCACATCTCCACAACAGAAAATTACGCCACATCTCCACAACAGAAAATTACGCCACATCTCCATAACAGAAAATTACGCCACATCTCCATAACAGAAAATTACGCCACATCTCCACAACAGAAAATTACGCCACATCTCCACAACAGAAAATTACGCCACATCTCCATAACAGAAAATTACGCCACATCTCCACAACAGAAAATTACGCCACATCTCCACAACAGAAAATTACGCCACATCTCCATAACAGGAAATTACGCCACATCTCCACAACAGAAAATTACGCCACATCTCCACAACAGAAAATTACGCCACATCTCCATAACAGAAAATTACGCCACATCTCCATAACAGAAAATTACGCCACATCTCCATAACAGAAAATTACGCCACATCTCCACAACAGAAAATTACGCCACATCTCCATAACAGGAAATTACGCCACATCTCCATAACAGAAAATTACGCCACATCTCCACAACAGAAAATTACGCCACATCTCCATAACAGAAAATTACGCCACATCTCCACAACAGAAAATTACGCCACATCTCCATAACAGAAAATTACGCCACATCTCCACAACAGAAAATTACGCCACATCTCCATAACAGAAAATTACGCCACATCTCCACAACAGAAAATTACGCCACATCTCCATAACAGGAAATTACGCCACATCTCCATAACAGAAAATTACGCCACATCTCCACAACAGAAAATTACGCCACATCTCCATAACAGAAAATTACGCCACATCTCCACAACAGAAAATTACGCCACATCTCCATAACAGAAAATTACGCCACATCTCCATAACAGAAAATTACGCCACATCTCCACAACAGAAAATTACGCTACATCTCCATAACAGAAAATTACGCCACATCTCCATAACAGAAAATTACGCCACATCTCCACAACAGAAAATTACGCCACATCTCCATAACAGAAAATTACGCCACATCTCCACAACAGAAAATTACGCCACATCTCCACAACAGAAAATTACGCCACATCTCCACAACAGAAAATTACGCCACATCTCCATAACAGAAAAATTACGCTAATATCTCCACAACAGAAAATTACGCCACATCTCCACAACAGAAAATTACGCCACATCTCCATAACAGAAAATTACGCCACATCTCCATAACAGGAAATTACGCCACATCTCCATAACAGAAAATTACTTATAACTTCTGTTAATATCACCACATTTGTATGAAATAAAATATATTGTGGTCTCTAAAGTTTTAGAATTTCATTACTAGTTTTACTGTTTTTATTTCAGAGTGACAAGCGTAGCCCAAAATGGTACAAGTGACACTGCATGAACGTGTGAGAAGTCCGCGGTATAAGTGCAAAGATGGTGGTGGCAGAGTTACACCCGAACTCAACCTTGTTGGACTCTCTGTCTTCGGGCGGAGAGAAAACCAGATGATACTATGTCGAAAGGGAGAGGCTCGTCTGGGAGAAAGGAGACAAGAACCGATCCTGTCTATACAGGGTCTACGGGAAATTTTTACTCGAACGTATGCTCTCGGAATTTTCACGTAAAATTCAGCTTTGTGTTATATCCCGCCCTTTTCAGGAGGTATCGGGTAAATACCCAAAGTGTGTTCCACCGGAACTCAACCGTGTTGGACTCTCTGTCTTCGGGTAGAAAGAAAACCAGAATGTGGCTATGCCGAAGGAGAGAGGCACGTCTGTGAAAAAAGAGAAAAGAACACTACAATGTCTATGCAGGGTCTGCGGGAAATTTTTGCCCGAACGTATTGCGTTTGCCATCGGGATTCCTAAATAAAATTCGACTTCGTGCCACATCCACCTGGTCGTCTTTTAACATCCAGATAAGAAGAAAATGTACAAACCCTACAGGAAATATGCTGTACTGTACTTCTACGATTATACTGTTTAAAATAAAACAGATTTTATGAGAAATCGTCAAACAATTAATAAGGTTTGTAAATAAGGAGTTTCTTTCCACCAACTCAGTCGTCGAGATAAAATCAATATACAATTGCGCTGGCTAGATGTAACCGTTCTATGCTAACAGTTTTTTTTTCTCTCGCACTTCTTGCTTGTAGAACATCTCTTCCGGCTGTAGACTTTCCAGCCAACTTTAATCTTCAAAGATTTAAATGCACATTACTTGAATTTGTCAGCCGTCGTAAAAATTGCAGAGCTGTTCCTACACAATGTTACGAAACTTCGCGTAATAACTGAAACTGGCAGATAACCCAAAACTCATTGTCAGAATGACTGGGAAGCAATAGGATATGCGGATGCACATTTTCTGTTAAACCATGCAATCATAGTGAGTACATTGCGGGACCTTTTCAATGCCATCTTGGAAAATGGCGGCTTTCTTTTATTTCTGTGGACTGTTAGGGCATAAAAGATTGGCTGTTAATTATTCCCTCCCCAGAGAAACATTACTAATCTTTTTATAGGTTCATGAAAGAAGTATTTGGGTCATGTACTGAAGTTCCGGCAATTCTTTTTTTTAAAAAGCAAGGCGATGAACCCCACTCCCAAATATGGTTGGTCTTGTTCCTCCAATTCAAAAGTAAAAAATAATACTATGCAATCCTTGTGATAAAGATATTAACTGAAAGCGGATTTATTAAATTAATCGTTTTGCCAGTGAGGCTCTCTCTCTATTTCTCTCGTGCGCTCCTTCCCCCTCTTTGTCTCTTATATATATATATATATATATATATATATATATATATATAAACGAATTCTTTTTTCTACCACACCAAAATATAATTAATTCATAAGTATAAGAATCATATTTCCTTTATTGTTAAAATAGATACAAAAGTATCTCGTTTAAAAGGAGAAGGGAATTTTAGGTAGCTTTCGGCCGACAATTTGTCAGAAAAACAAATCGTCGACAAAATAAAAATGAGAAGTTAAAAAGAAATGTTTTTACTAACAACCGATATTAAATCACAACTTAACGCTATATATATATATAGTGTTAAGTTGTGATGTGGCTTAGTGACAAGATTATTGGGTTTTTTTTTCAGTGGTTTCTTGATAAAAAGATACTTTGGCAAGCAATTTTTTTGTCATAAAGTGCTCGATATTGAGATAGAGCGTTAATAGGATTAATGTAGTGGTTTGTCGCTTAACTGAGCAGAGTCATGCCAACTTCAAAGTTTCGTGAAAGCACCATTCTCACTCTTCAGACCTTTTTCTCCCCCTGAGGAGTGAGGATATCATAATGGTGCCACTCGAGGTAGAAGGTTACGTTAAGAGGCAATCCGTACGGACAGGAATTGAATAACGGTTAAGCCTAGACAAATTAAGCTTAAGATTGTAGCGAACGGGGAAACATGTTCTTGGAAGTCGGTTTCACAGATAAGCGAGAAGAAGTTCTAGTGAAACTTGCTTTCCACAGAGGGAATACGGAGGGAATGTGGCTGGTTTAATGCGATGTCAGTGGCATTGCGGGTTCTTGCTTAGAAGGTTTGAACTGGCAGAATCAGGAAATGTTCTCAAACTTTCTGCGAAAGTAGCGATAGAACAACGAGAGGTTTGCCACATCCAGCCTGTGAAAGAGAAATTGGAAGATGAAGAATAATTCGTTACCCACATAGGCTCAGAAATAATTTTAGATACTTTCAAAGCTGGAGTGTAAGATCTGAGGGTCTCCCGACCAAATTTAACAAATTTAATTTGGGTGTGCTTTCTGATGCAGTGGATAACGGTTCGGAACGAGAAATCGTAGAGCCGAGTTCGATTTCCAGTTGAACTCGTTGCATTCACTTACGCGCAAATAAACCCGGGAAAGATATAGGTATGTCTCCTCTCCCCTTAGCTATGGGTTAACTAGCAGGACAGATTGTGTTTGGTAGACTTGGTTGGCAACTAGTGTATCGCGGAAAGTAATGGCAACCAGTGTATCGCAGAAAGTAATGGCAAACTACTGCGGGAAAATCTTCACATGTATTAGGTGGGATCTGCCTTACGGTGTGTTAATGCCGGAAATGAGAGTCGTACTGTAATGGTTAAAATTCATTATAATAACACATGTAAACATTCTAACTTTGTAATTGTAAGAAAAATACAAAAAAAAATATATAGATAGAATCAGCAAAGGCGCCGTTAATTAAATGCCCGGTCCCTTCAGGACGTAGGCGATCAAGGCTTTCCACGTCTCCCTATCCCTGGTCGCTCTTAGCACGCCTTCTCCTGTTAGCCAATGCAACCCTCATTCCATCATCCACCTGATCAGGTCCTTCAAATATGTTATCCGCTGCTTTCCTCTGTCTCTTTTTCCCTGTATCTGGCCTGTTAGTATCAGATTCTCCAAGCCTTCCTTCCTTATTGCAAGTCCCAGGAACATCAGCTGTCTCTTCCTGATGCTCAATATTAATTTCCTTTTTGTTTCCATCATTTCCAACACCTCATTATTGCTCACATGCTCGATCCATGATATTCGCATCATCCTTCTGTAAAACCACATTTCAGATGTTTCAAGTTTTTCTTCATCTTCGATAATATTGTCTAACATTCAGTGCCATATTGAAGAACCAACATCACATAGCAATTCAGTACTCTCCTCTTTGTTTCCAGTGAAATTGTCCTGTTTCTTAATACTTTACTCAACTTCTGGAATAAAGCATTATATTCACGTTTCAGCTGAGTAAAAGCTAATATCTGAAAACAAAAGAATAGGAAAAAAGTAAATGTTATATTAATTAACCTGTTTTATACTGCGACTAAATTTAACAACCAAAATAACCGCATACCAATCGGAAATTATAATTAACCTCTTAACTATGCAAAATTCAGTCAGTCAGCTAAGTGCCATACGTGATACACGCTTTGGGTGATCATGTCTCAAAAGAGACATGAATGACAGGGTAGAAGATTATTCCACAGTAGGTTGCCATTGCTTTCTGCGGTAGACTGGTTACCAGCCAAGGCTATGGATCCCAATCTTTCCTATTAGTTAACTCATAACTGGAGGGAAGAGACGGATTAATACCTTTCCCAAGGGTATTTGTGCGCAAGTGAATGCAAGGAATTCAACTGGAATCTTCGATTAAGTCAAAATATTTAGCGAAGACAGGAAAACTTAAGACGATATTACAAAATACTAATACTGGAATTCGAACTCGGCACCCCGATTTGTCATTCTGAGTCGATATCCACTGCACCACAAAATCAATAAAATAACTGATACACGTGTTTTTAGTGGTAATTAAACATTAATACATTTTTATTTCAAATTTGTTATCTGATGTATTTTGCTCAAGAATTGTTTTGGCCTCAATACCTTTTCCAGGGGTATTTGTGCGTAAGTGAATGCAAGGAGTTCAACTGGAATTCGAAATCGGCTCCCCGATTTCTCATTCCGAGCCGATGAAAAGGGGTACAAAAGTGAAAGTTATTGAGATTCAGTGGTCTACAGCGACAAAATTCGAAAAGAACTGGAGAATATGCCAAGGTTTTCTATTAGCGGACATAATCTGAAAAAAAAAAGATGTCATATAAATGTAATAACAGTCGGTCAAATGATACACGCTTTAGGCGATCATGTCTCAAAAAAGACATGACTGACTGGGCAGAAAATTATCCCGTAGTAGGTTGCCATTACTTTCTGCAGTAGAATGGTTGCCAGCCAAAGGTATAGAACCCCATCTGCCCTGTTATTTAATCCATGACTGGAGGGAAGAGACGGATTAATACCTTTACCAAAGGGCATTTGTGCGAAAGTGAATGCAAGGAATTCAACCGGAATTCCAACTCGGCTCCCTGATTTCTCGTTCCTAGCCGATATCCACTTCGCTACAACGAACATCCAATCTAGTCAGTCAGTCAGTTAAGTGCTATATGTGATACACGCTTGGGCGATCATGTCTCTTGCGAGACATGACTGGCTGGGCAGAAGATTATCCCGCAGTAGGTTGCCATTGCTTTCTGCGGTAGACTGGTTGCCGACCAAGGCTATAGAAACCCAATTTGTCCTGTTATTTAACCCATAACTGGAAGGAAGAGACGGATTAATACCTTTCCCAAGGGTATTTGCGCGTAAGTGAATACAATGGATTCAACTGGAATTCGAACTCGGCTCCTCGGTTTCTACGTTCCGAGTCGATATCCACTTCGCCACAACGAACATCCAATCTAGTACTGCGCTTAAATTCGTAAAATCTAGGTACCAAAAAGGAACTCTGATAAGAACAATTACCATGAACATATTTATAGAAAAGAAAGATACATTACAGCGGTTTGGAAGTGACTGAAACCGAGATGCCACGTTAGAATCAACAACATTGCAGGTTCTTCTTTGGATAGTATCAATGATCTCTAGATGCATAGCAGAAGCATCATATGAGATGGGAAAGCAATATTCAATGCATGGACGAATGGTAGACGCAGATGTTTATCCCTTGATCCTGTTTAGGATAGACTTTCCGATTTCGTCTGAATTTTTTTCATTCTCTTTCATTCAAATGTGCATTAAATATCTAAAAACATTTGTATTATTTTACATTGTTCGGACGGTTGTCCTCGTCTTTTTTGCCATGTTTTCGATATTTCGGCCATTGTACGCTCCGGCCTTCTTCAGGTACTAAAAATTTTGAACCGAACCCTTTATTTCTGATCAATGGGGTATATAATTCTCATTCTAGCACCCGAAGAAGGTCGGAGAGTATATTGTGAACATGGTAGATGAGGACAACAGCCCGAACAGTGGAAATAATGTAAACACTACCTCATCTCAGAAGTAGAAAATGTTCATAGGTTTGTAAGAATATAATGCAGTTTCATAAAATACATTCAGCCGGTTAAATGCCATATGTGATACACGCTTGGGCGATCATGTCTCGAAATAAACATGACTGACTGGGCAAAAGATTATCCCGCTGTAGGTTGCCATTACTTTCTGCGGTAGACTGGTTGCCAGCCAAAGCTATAGAACACAATCTGTCCTGCTATTTAACCCATAACTGGAGGGAAGAGATGGATTAATACCTTTCCCAAGCGTAAGTGAATGCGTGGAATTCAACTGGAATTCGAACTCGGCTCCCCAATTTCTTGTTCCGAGCCGATATCCACTGCACCACAACGCGCATGCATGCATATATACATACATATATACATACTTACTGACGGACTGACTAAAATACACTAGAACGTTTATATTTGTTTTGTCCGTCTTTGTGAAATATACAAGAAAAAAGAAAACGAAATGTAATATACATCAAGATTCGATCTGCAGATTAACGAAGATATGTGTTTATTTAATCAAACAGTTTTTATTTTTCATCCACAACATATTAAAAAGAAATTATTCACTGAATATTACCCTGAAGAACCACCCATGATATTAATCAAATGTTTTACTTCAGATCTGTTCTTTATCGGCCCACCAAGAAATGTTCCTCTTTGGACAGTGAAGACAGAGTAGACGGTTATCCGCAAAAGGATGAGCCCGAGATACAAATTACAGACCAGGGGTAATAAAATCAACGGTACAGAAATTTAAATATCTGGAAAGTGCTCTAACAAAGGACGGGGAGTGCGACACTGAGATTTGAAGACGTATTGAGATGGCCAAAAATGCATTCTATAAGCTAAGCAGAGTATTAAGAGACAGTCAAATTTCGTCCTCCTATATGGCAGCGTATCCAGGACAATCTTTTCAAAGAAGAAAAAGATAATTTATGCAACATAAATGTGGTTTTACAGAAAGATGATGACAATATCATGGGCCGAACATGTAAGAAACGACGAGGTTTTGAAGAGAATTCAAACGAAAAGGAAACTTTTACTTAATATCAGAAAGAGGGAGTTGAAATTTATCTGACATATAATGAGGAAGGACGGTATCGAAAACCCGATACTGACAGGACAAATTCAGGGAAGATGGACAAAGGAAAGCAGCGGGTGATAATTTTGAGCAATTTGTTTAGGAGAAATAACAGAAAAACAAAACTTATTACGAGCTACAAGGGAGAGGAAGATGTGGAGGGCCATGAATGTTGCGTATATTAATATTGTTGATAAAGATCAAGATACGAAAGAGCGGGTGGATTTGCCGACAGACTTCAGATCAAGAAAGTTATCAGCTCCACACGAAACTTTAATGACTAGTAATTGAAAACAAACAGATGTGCGTCGTGGTGCAGTGTATATCGGCTCGGAAAGAGAAATCGGGAAGCCGAGTTCGAATTCCAGTCGTATTCATTGGGAAAGGTATTAATCAGTCTTTCTCTTCCAGTTATGGGTTAAATAATAGGACAGATTGGGTTCTGTAGACTTGGTCGGCAACCAGTCTACCGCAGAAAGCAATGGCAACCTACTGTGGGATATTCTTCTGCCCAGACAGTCATGTCTCTTTCGAGACATGATCGCCCAAGCGTGTATCACGTATGGTACTTGACTGACTGAATTGAAAACAAAGAAAACTTATGTAATGTCTGTTCTCCTATATAGCAGTTAATGCTGGACAATCTTCTCACAGATGAATAAGAACCTTGAAACAATAATAATGTGGCTCTACAGAAGGATGTTGAGAATACCATAAACAGAACATGTGAGCAATTATTAAATTTTAGAGAACATGGAAACGAAAAGTAAAGTTTTACTTTGAAACGGAAGGGACAATTGACATTTCTATGACGAGGAATTGGAAAATTTGACACTAAAAGGTTATGTTGAAGGCAGCAAGGACCTTAAGAGGTTGGCAGATCGGGGATTAGGAGGAGAGGACGAAAAGCCAAATATTGTTAAGTGTTACAAAGAATAAGAAGTTGTTAAGAACCATGATCGCCCACGTACTGAAGGGACACGGCACATAAAGGAGAAAGATTTTCATGTTGTATTCCTTCGAATTAATAATATGGTCTCCATTTTATCATGCATATCTTCTACGATGTCCTACGTTATGGTCATGACTCTCTACAATTTCCTCTTTTTTGAAGCGCGTAGTGAATTTTGTTATCTGTCCTAAACTTTGATTCCCGATCCATTTACTCAAGCTCGCTAGGTAGGTTATTTCTTCTATCCCTCTTGCCTTCAATTCGTCCTATGAGTATCAGATTTTCCATGCCATCTTTCCTCATTTTTTGACTTACAAATTTCAACACGTGTCCGATAAATTTTCGGTAAATCCTCATATTACAGCAAGAAAGAAATTATATTGCACATTTTTTCACTTAACGACTTAACCGTTTAACGATAAAATCTCATTAAATAAAAATTAAAAAAAACCAAGCAGTTATACGAAAAATTGTGATTCCGAAATAAGTCAAAACAAATAAAATGAGTAAATGAAGTGAAAAATAAATTAAAATTTACTTATGCTTTATTTACTGCATGCAAACAAAGACACACTGGATAGCGGCTTGAATAGAGAATTCAGAGAGCCGGTTTTGGATTCCAGTCGAGTTCATATATATACTTACGTGATAATACCATTTGGAAAGGTATTAATCCTAACTATGGGTAAATAGCAATATAGACTTGTCCTATAGTTGTGAGTGGCAACCGATCTAGAATAAGGAAAAACTCTGAATTCAAAATTATTCCGGAGTGGAATTGGGCTCCGTCAGGCTATCTTCCTCAGGAAACACCACTTATACGTATTGAGTTCTTACGATCCTAGTGGATTTTGGGTAAAAATTAACGTAATGTACAGAATATAGAGCTGATATTCGAAATTGTTTATTACATTTTCTGTTAAGCACACTACTACACTGTATAAACATTCAGAAAAGTTATAAATCTTAAAAATAGTGAAAAATTGACATTAATACTAACTGAAGTTCTGAAATTGGTTGATACAACCTATTAATTGCCGTACGTGACACTCTTGGGTGATCATGTCTCTTTAGGTACATAATTTAGTCCCGCATCAGTAAGAAACCCGGCGTGGCGGACAAACATAATCTCGCTGATGACCTTGAAAGGGATCTACACTCTGTGGTGAATGGGGCAAGATGTGGCTTGTCAATTTCAATGCGTCTAAGACCAAGCTGTTGTCTGTCAATCATCACAGGAAACCTCCCCTGCCTCCCATAAGCATGGACCAACCGAGTCTCCCTGAGAGCAATACATTGCGCCTCCTCGGCCTTACTCTCTCTTCTGATCTCAAATGGAACTACTACATTGAGTCCATAGCTAAATCCACTGCTAAGAAGGTTGGGTCACTGTGTCGGGCCAGGATGTTTTTCCCGCCTGAATCCATCCTGCATATATACAAATCAACCATTCGTCCGTGCATGGAATACTTCTGCCATATATGGTCAGGCGCCCCTGCTGTTCATCTCATTGTTCTCGACAGGCTCCAAAGGAGAATCAGTAATGTGATAGGTACCGACTTGGCGGCGTGACTACTGCCACTTCCCCACCGACGAGATGTGGCCTCCCTTTGTCTCTTCTATAAATACTTTCATGGCTTCTGCTCCAACGAACTTAAGTCACTGGTGCCTCCTCAACAGGTGTTTACTCGTGCAACCAGATTGGCAATTGGGTCCCACCCATTCACAGTTAGATTAACCAAATGCAGATCACAATTCTACTCCTGCAGCTTCTTCTCTCGCACTTCCCGCCTGTGGAACTCGCTTCCATATTCTTGCTTTCCTGACGGCTACAACCTCCAGGAACTTAAATGCAATGTCAATACTCATCTCTTAACCACTTGACTCTAGTTCTTTCACCACCCCGGATATCCTTTCCTTTCTCTCCACCTTTGCAACTGTCATCACACCTGTATTCCCATCCTTCTCTTGCTCCTTTCTAACTGGTTTGTCTTCCTCTTCACTCTCTTCTAATTAATCTTTTTACTCTTATGTAGCCCCCTGCACATCAGTGGCATTACCGCCTTGCTTGGGGTGATATGATAAAAAAAATAAAAAATAAAAATAATTGACTGGACAGAAGATTTTCTCGCAGTAGGTTGCCATTACTTTCTGCAGTAGACCGGTTGCCAACCAAGGCTATATTACACAATCTGCCCTGTTATTTATTCCGTTGCTGGAGGGAGAAGAGATGGATTAATACCTTTCCCAAGGGTATTTGTGCATAAGAGAATGAAACGAATTCGATTGGAATTCAAATGAAATAGCAGTCAGCTATTAAATGAGGAATGTCAGTATTATTATTATTAAAACTTCTCTTGGCACTTCGACGTGGTGTAATGGTTAACAAGTTTATCTCGCTAGGTTAATTACACTTGAGTAGTGAGTTTTGTACAGCGAGATTATTTTGAGGACCCTAGATGTTATGTTAGGATTTATCATCGGAGGTCACAATTTGAACAAAATAAGATACGCATATGATACAGTGTTGATTGCAGACACGGAAAGAAAACTACAAGACCTTCTACAGAAGGTAGCTGAAGAGAGTGACAAAAAAGAACTACAAATAAACTGCAAGAAAACGGAATGCATGGTCATCAGCAAAACGGGCAGCCCAAAATGCCAAATACAGGTGGTGGATACTAAAATCAAGCAGGTACAAAAATTTAAATACCTAGGAAGTGTTCTAACAGAAAACGGAAAGTGTGACACAGAGATCCAAAGGCGAATTGGCATGGCGAAGGACGCGTTTCAGAAGTTGAATAAAGTATTAAAAGACAAGAAACTTTTACTAGAAACAAAGAAGATAGTACTAGATTGCTATGTGATGTCAGTTTTCAATATGGAAGTGAATGTTGGACAATATCATCAAAGATGAAGGAAAAACTTGAAGTAACTGAAATGTGGTTCTACAGAAGGATGCTGCAGATATCATAAGCCGAGCATGTGAGCAATGACAGGGTGTTGGAAAAAATATAAACGAAAATAAAATTAATACTGAGCATCAGGAAGAGACAACTGAAGTTCTTGGGACATGCAATGAGGAAGGGGGATTAGAGAACCTGATACTAATAGGCCAGATAGAGGGAAAAAGAGAAAGAGGAAAGCAGCAGGCAACATATTTGAAGGGCCTGAGCAGGTGGATGGCAGAACGGGGGTTGCGAGATGTTACAGGAGAAAGCATGCTAAGATCCACCAGGGATAAGGAGACGTGGAAGGCCATGATCGCCTACCTCCTGAAAAGACAAGGCACATAGAAGAAGAAGAAGAAGAAGAAGAAGAAGAAGAAGAAGAAGAAGAAGTGAGTTTTATTCTCACTGGGTACTTCAGATCTTTGGCCTTATGCCACATCTATGATACGCTTAAAAAATCAACTTTAGTGTCTTTCGAAGTGGTATAATGGTTAGAGAACTCGTTTCGTTAACCATTTCTGCTAATATAAAACTGTTTTTATACTTTCATAATGTTTTTACTCCAGTTTGGGGGCTAACTATTTGTCCATAACTGAGACCCTAACATCCCAGGTCAGGGTGGACCTTGGAACAACATCAGAGTCCTTACTGCCAGTTGCATCTTATTGTCATACCTAGGACTCGGATGTAGTTTATCGTTATACCCAGGATGACTCTTTAGCCGAGGTGTAGTGGTCCTATTCTGAAACCTCAGTTGACAGGGCGATTGAATATAAAAAATTTTAAACAATATATAAAATGCCATCCATATTTCGATGGGCTGATGATTTTGTGTGCATGGATGATAAAATAGTAGTATTAGACGTTTCTCTATAAGGAAACATCAGCATTCATTGACTGTGAAGTTTGTACTACTGTCGGTTTAAACTTATAAAATTTGTTTCCTAAAACAAATTTTAAAGAAAATAGTTTTCTCAAGTCCAGTAGCTGTTATAGCTCTTATGCTGGAAAGAACGATAGCACTTACAAAGATGTAGAAAGACAGTGCCTTGATTCCAAACGCTCTTAGCGAAAAGAACAAAGTGAGTCGTTGTAAAGAAAAACGGAAATTGTTTATGACTCATCCTCATGTATTTTTTTTTTACTGTTGAAAAATGCCGTTTTTTTTTCGTTTTTTTTTTTGTTTTTTTTTTGTTGTCCCTTTGTGTCCGTCTTTATAACAGAAATAACCGGGTTTTTCTTGTTTCCTTTTACAAGCCAGACGTTTTTAATTCAACCATATTTGATTGCCAGCCCTCTTTACAAGGACTAACTTGAAGCTGATATAAAACTGTTTGAGCATAAAGAAATAAAACACGCCCACACGGAATGGTTAAGTTACTGTCATCCTTCACAGCCTTCTCAGTCTGTTCTCTACGGTATAGAAGCCGTCAAAAGAAAGAAAAGAGGAAAGAAACCAGAAAAAGATACAAAAGCGGCTATTTTTATTCGGCATATCTTCCTCATGGATTTAACCATTGTGTTAACTTCCGGTACCGTGACCACCCTTGGTGCATTAACTCGTCATTATTATTATTATTATTATTATTATTATTATTATGTCATTTTCATCATAATTCAATTTCTGCTATGGTAGCACTACCTACCAAGTCTACGGAAAGACCTAAAGCTGGTCGTGGTGTGTTATGTCTGCATTTCATTTTTTCCATCTCCCATAACATCACTAGCGTTACATGGACAGAGTTCTCCTTAGTGAGTTGGCTGTACTTAATGAAACAATTTTTGTGATATCTCTTAAAACATACCGTTTTTTTAATAAGTGGGCAGATAATATTTAAAAAATAAACTATATAAAAAAAGACTCATTTTTTTTTTTTTGGCAGCTCATCGATTTATGATAGTTCTTAAGAAGACAAACTATTATAAAGATGTTGAAGTATAATATAATATTGAAGATGATAAAGACATTTTTTCATTAAAACTTTTTTCCATAATTATTCACTAAATACAAAGCCCCACAAGCCACTCAAGATGCAGGGTTACTGTTGTGGGGTCTCCGCTTTTTATGAAGATGGACTCGTCTAGAGTATACGCATACTCCTGCTATAGAAGCGAAACGATACCGATGTTTCACGAAGAATACAGCGTCATAGTAGCTCTGTGCTCCACTCAGCGTGAAGATTATTATGCCGCACCTGTCAGCTTTCGGCGTGGACAGACTAAATATACTACGGCTTCACTTCAGAGACTTGTATATAGAAAACTAAAGGAAATATTACAAAAGTATGAAAATGAGAAGAAAGGACTACATTAGATCAATTTTAAGAATTCTGAATGTATGTTTATCAGCAAAAGAAACAAGTGAAGAGACGAAATACGAATTTGAAACACCAAAATCAAGCAAGTATAAAAATTAAAATATGCTAGGAAGTTTTAAAAAAGAAAACAGCAAATGCGACATTAAAATCAGAGGGTTCATTTGGAAAAAGGAACAATACCTCCCAAAAGCTGAGGAAAGTATTTAGAAACAGAAAATCTTTGTTAGAAATTAAAAAAAAGAGTACTGAATTATCATGCAATATCAGTCTTCCTATATGGTATTCTGTTGTGGGGTTCTCTCCTTTTTTATGAAGATGAACTCGTCTAGAGTATACTTATACTCCTGCCATAGAAGTGAGACAGGGGATACCGAGGGAAGAGACCGAAGTTTCACGAAGAATACAGCGTCAGTAGTTCCTAGTAGCTCTGTGCTTCACTCAGCTAAAAGATTATTATGTAGCACCCGTCAGCTTCCGAAATGGACAGACTAAATATACTACGGCTTCACTTCAGAGACTTGTATATATATATATACTTCTTACTAACCCGTATTTCTGGACTACTAACCTTCGTTCAAGTTTGTATCCTTACGTTAATATACTTATTTTTCTATCTTAAAATTCTGGTTGTTCACTTATTTGTGCGGTTCCCATTTCCGGGATTCTCAACAGTTATTAAATGAGGTTGTTATCATGGCGTAAGGGAGAGAATAACAAGCGCATACATAATGTTTGACTATTGCTAAATCCGCTGCCATGAAAGTCGGTTCTTTGTGCAGGGCCCGGAAGTTTTTCCCGCCTTAGTTCATCCTGCACATCTATATATCTACCCCTGCCTGTGTATTGAATACTGCTACCACATCTGGTCGGGTTCCCCTGCTATTCTCCTCGGGGTCTTTGACAAAACACAACGGAGAATCTGTAATGTGATCGATGCCGACTTGGCAGCTCGGCTGCAGTCACTCTCTCACCGGTGTGATGTGGCTTTTCTGTGCCTCTTCTATAAATACTTTCACGGCTTCTGCTTTGATGAACTTAGTTCACTGGTGCCTCCTAGGTATGAATTTGCAAGAGATACTAGATTAGCAACTAGGTCCCACCCTTTTACAGTGAAACAGATAAATTTTTACTCCAAAACTTCTTTTCTCGCACTTTCCGCCTGTGGAATTCCCTTCCATATACTTGCTTCCTAGACAGCCACAATCTCCAGGAATTTAAATGTAAGGTCAATAGACATCTCCATTCCCTCAAACACTCTACCCATCTACCCAAACTCATCCTCGGTATCCTCATCCGTCTACTCCCTTCCTTCTGACATTTCCTATAACTAACCCCTCTTTCTCGTCACTTTCCCCTATGTAACCCCCTGCGCAATAGTGGCAGTGGAATGCCTTGCTTGGGGTGAAGTGATTAAAATGTATATATCTATCTAAACTTATTTATAAATGAAACTTTGTCTGTGTATGTGTGTGTGAGTATGTGTGTGTATCCGTTACCTATAGACTCCAAAACGGCTGAACCGATTCTCTTAAAAATTTACACAGTTGTGCTATACGTGTCTGCGAGTGTTCTTAGTTAGATTTTGTGTCGAGATACCCTCGATAAATATCGAAAATCGATAATCGAAAAAATCGGGTTATAGAAGGAGTGGTCCGATTTTAATCAAATTTTATACACTCATAGACAAAAACATCAGAAACGATATTCAGAAGTTTCAAGGTTGCAGTTCTTACAGTAGTGCAGAAAATTTGATATCGATACCATGAAATTAAAATTTGATTTACATCCATTCATGTTTCTTTTAGTCTACGGTTTCGCTTTAACTGGAAACAACTATTGCTTTTTAGTCTTTCGTGCCAACGTCCAAAGAGTCTGAGCTCCAGGACCATGGATTAGTTTTAAAGCTTTCATTACACCCGAGCAACGCCGGGCTATACTGCTAGTATATTATAAGACAAAATATTATTACTCATCTGTGTCAGACTTAAGGCTAAAATAGTGCGGTTTCAATGAGGATCGCGCTCATTAAACTAGTTAATTGTTCAACGTTATTCTCATACATAACTAATGGTCAAATTTCTCATACCTAATATTTCATCGATTTGTGGTCACGGGGCTCTTTTTGAAGGCTCTATTCTTTCGTGGAGACCCTTCTCCCTAGAGTGAGTGTTTATTTATCTATCACCCATATTTTTCTATCACCGTGCACATTATGGCGCAGCTGGATCGATCACGAGTTTTCACGTCGAGAGCAGATATTTATATCAGTGGGGCGAGGAGGCCATATTTTAGATCTACCCAGTGTTACTCTGGTGTGCAAAGTCGACCCTGGCGTTATCTTGAGAGAATCGCATGCTACAAGATAGATTGCAGACCATCAAAGTATTTTAGGGGTTTTATGCATATTTACCTTAACTTAATCTCGGACAAGGACAAGTTTGTAGAGTATCATAGAGTATCGAATTAATTTTCCTAAAAATGTTATGTCAGATGAGTTTGCTAAACATTATACTATCGTGAGTATTCGAAGCACTTAACTCATTAATATACGTTGTTCCATATTTAAGATGGTGTCCATTAATTAAAACCTATAATTAATATTGATTTTTTAAATATCTATAATTTATACAGGATTTTTAAATATTTTTTTAAATTAAGCTCTGAACTGTTTTTATATATGCCTGAATTTTTTAATATATATTTTTAATCGATGCCTGAATTCTTTTTAAATAATTTGAAATTGATGCCTGAATTCTTCTTTATATCTTTTAAAATAGATGCCTGATTTTTCCTATTTTTTAAATTGATACCTGAATTCTTTATTATATATATTTTTTAAATTGATGCCTGAATTCTTTATTATATATATTTTTTAAATTGATGCCTGAATTCTTTATTATATATATTTTTTAAATTGATACCTGAATTCTTTATTATATATATTTTTTAAATTGATGCCTGAATTCTTTATTATATAATTTGAAATTGATGTCTGATTTTTTTTATATCTTCTTTAAACGATGTTTGATTTTTTTTATTTTTAAAATTGATGCCTGAATCCTTTATTATATATTTTTGAATTAATACCTGAGTTACTTTTTAGATTTTTCTTTTAAATTGATACCTGATTGATTTTTTATATCTTTTATATTTATGCTTGAATTTTTATTTAATATATATTTTTTTATATTGGTGCCTAATTTTAAGCAAGGAATTAATAAATTAATGATTTTAACCTCATTTGACACGAGCGTTAGACAGGGATGCCTATTCTCGCCAACACTCTTCTACTTGTCTCCGGGATAATGATGTAGGAAATCACGAGTAAAACACTTCTATCTCCATCGATAGTAAACCTACTTGCAACCTACGTTTTGCAGATGATAATAACCTTGTGGTAGACAGTAACAGTGAGGTGCAAGATCTGAGCAACAAACTCGTTAAAAGAACCTCCGTATATGGGAAAAAACACTCACTACAAAGAAATCCAAAAGCACATAATAACGATAGAAACCAGTGCCAGTGTTACCATAGACAGCGAAACCTTGAGAGGAATGTCCCGTTACAAAGTCAATCAGTCTTGTCAGTTAAGTGATACACGTGATACACGCTTGGACGATCATGTCTTGAAAGAGACATGACTGACTGGGTAGATTTCCCGCAGTCGGTTGCTATTACTTTCTGCAGTAGACTGGTTGCCAACCAAGGCCATAAAACCCAATCTGTTCTGTTATTTGGCCCATAGCTGGAAGGAAGAGGCAGATTAATATCGTTCCCAAAATTATTTGCGTGTAAGTGAATGCAATGTATTAAACTGGAATTCGAACTCGGTTCTCTGAGTTCTCGTTGCAAGCTGATATCCACTGCACCACAACGCACATTCTTCTTGGGAGCAAGCTGGGTAAAAAGATGTAATCTGCGACGCAGAAATCTACGCACGGGTCGCCACAGCTTTGCTGGCTAGACTGGAAAGGATATGAAAGATCAGCTTCCAGACCAAATTCAAGTTCTACAAATTGCTGCTGGGATCCATCCTCCTTTACGAGGCTTGGTCATCCCTGGATGATGCAGAAAAAAAAGTAATTGGCGCTCGAGAACAAAAGCTTCTCTGTATCTCCTACCGGACAGCACATAACTAGTGAATATGTACGGAGCAAGGTCAAAAGTTTCGTGGACCGACAGGAATCCCTACACGTTACTATAAAGAGTCGGAAGATATCATAGTTAGGCCACGTCAGACGGTATAAGACAAATGTGTAAGACCATCATGCTAGGAACTGTTGAAGAAGGACGCACGTGTAGACGGGAACGCAAAAGATAGTCAGACATCAAAAACTGGACAGACATCTTCTTCTATGTGCCCTGTCCCTTCAGGACGTAGGCGATCATGGCTTTCCACGTCTCCCTATTCTTGGTGGCTCTAAGCACGCTTTCTCCTGTTACACCACGCAACCATCGTTCGGTCATCCACCTGCTCAGGCCCTTCAAATATGTTACCTACTGCTTTCCTCTTTCTCACTTTCCCCTCTATCTGGCCTGTTAGTACCAGGTTCTCTAAGCCCTCCTTCCTCATTACATGTCCCAGGAACTTCAGTTGTCTCTTCCTGATGCTCAGTATTATTTTTCTTTTTCATTTCCATCCTTTCCAGAACCTCATCATTGCTCACATGCTTGATCCATGATATCCGCAGCATCCTTCTGTAGAACAACATTTCAGTTGCTTCAAGTTTTTTCTTTTTCTTTGAGGACAGACATGACAATGCCAGAAATACTGATAGTCACCACCAACAAATAACCATGTAGGAGGTTGCCTGTTTCTTCTGTCCTTAGATCACACTAACAATTGAAGTATTCAAGGGATTGATGATGATGATGATGATGATGATGATGATGATGATGATTCAATAATGGCGGACCGATTAAGAATGGATTCACAAAACCTGATAATTACCTTGTAATATGGCAGACGATTTTGTTACTTTTTTTTTTTTCATTATTTAACAAGTTTAATTTCATGGCGGATAAGAAAAAAACTTGAAAGCGATATTTCTTTTTTTTCTTTTTCTTTTTTTTTTTCATTTATTTTCTTAACCAACGTACGTTGTAAATACAATGAGCAAAGCATGAGAAAATTTTTAAGGCGAATTTAAACTACAAAGCAACTGCTGCAAAACATCAGAAAGCGACAGTGTAAATTTTTTGGGCACATAATAGGAACGAAAAACGTTTAGAGATATCAGGTAACTTATTTGAGAAATTCGAACTAAGACAAAAAAACAAGTATTGTAAAGAGAAATAGCGTTATGTTACGTTTGAGAACTGATGAAAACATCATAAGATATTGCATACACACACAAAGGAGGAAACGATTCCAGAGTGTGGGGCCTTTGGAAAGTACCTGAAAAACTATACTACGGATTAAACCGAAGCCTTGTAAGTGAAATAGAGGAGCCGTCGATAGTCTGGGTTAGCTCGAAATCGCAAGTCATCGTGACCAAGGCTTTGAGCGTCTGGCTTTGTTCAGACTGTTGTTAATGCTAGATAACACGCTCTCTCCAGGAAACTGTAACTAAGGTCCGCTCAGAATAGTTGCAGTATAAACCACAGGTGGGCTCTGTGGGTGTTGAACAAACACAAATGTGCCTGAGCAGAAGTCTTCAATGGGGATTAGCTAGCCGCCCAAGTAGACGGGTATCCACGAATACGAGTGGCCAGCCAATATATATATATATATATATATATATATATATATATATATATATATATATACTATAGTATTTACGCTTTCACACCCTGATTGAGCACTCTGGAAGAATGGGAGACTTTGAAAACAGTAGCTACTCCGGCATATACGCATCGCTCATTCAATAATGACTTAGAGCACTCTGGCTATTGGGCGTGTATAATGATATACGCGCTAAAAAGTCTGCCTTCTACCGAATGCTCGTAGCCCAGAGGTAGAATCGCCGACTGACGCCAATTCGGTCGGGTTTCAATCCTGGGTTAAAAAGCAATCGGAGTCTAACCGTATAGATGAGCTGTGATACAGCGAAACAGATCTATCTGTGGATGACTATAGTATATATATATATATATATATATATATATATATATATATATATATATATATGAGACAGATTGTAGTCAATAACACAATGATACTCACTCATGCACACAGTAAAATGAACCTTCAGATATTGGAGTCCATCTACATTAAAACAAAACAACCCACACTTACTAAAATCACATTTCAATCTGGTCATAACACATTACATTGCATTTAGACATATGGTTTTGTTAACCTTTTGGTCTCTCACGCGGTGTGACGTCATAGAACCGCATTACAAATTTACGAACTGCATCTGTTATTCGATGACTGTTATTGTTGCTTAGCAATGTTTTATGTCAGCACAAGATAAAAACATCTTTGATGGTGGATATATTTATGTTAACGTCCCTGCAACCTCTCTGAAGATGGCTCATGTGATCCGAAAGCTTAGAACTAACATAATAAAAAACTATTCAAATGTTGGACAATTTTCGTCGTAATTTTCATCTGAAATTAAAGCCAAAATACGATGTTTAGAACGGCTCATGATTAAACATAATAGACTTTCATTGTTCTGTTAAACAGTATATGTTTAGATAGATAGATAGATAGATAGATAGATAGATAGATAGATAGATTTACTAGACAAGTTATTAAAATTTAAAAGATAAATGTCAATAAATATTACCAATATTGGCAATTGTTGTGGAGTAGTTTTCGCACTGAAGGTTATAATTGTGCTATGTCGGTTGCTAATCGACTTAACGTCCCCAAAATGTTAGGAACTTGGTAATCTTCCACTAAAAGCTGGCTCTTTAGTATTCGGCTAACTGCTGACTAATATCAGCTATGTCCAAACTGGAACTAAAAAGTAGTTCTACTGAATTCCAATAGAATTTTAAAGAACTCTCTAGAACTTCTAAGAACTCCTAAGAACTTCCCAAGAACTCATTCCGTTAACTTTCTGTTAACTTTTATTAATACAGGAGGGAGAGTCCATTATCTGAAAAATAATGGTGTTTCCCCATAGCAGCAATAAAATTAATATTATATACGAGTAGATCCGAATCGTAAAAAAATGATGGCACACACACACACACACACACACACACACACACACACACACTCACACACTCACACACACACACACACACACACACACACACATGCATACATACATACATATATATATATATATATATATATATATATATATATATATATATATCCCTCCTGACACGCTCATCGAGGAAGAGACAATAGCAAAGCAAAGTCGGCTCAGTTCATTCTCTTTATTACCAATTATTAAACTTTACTACCAGTTATGCTTTATTTTATTTTTTTGCAATAATTAGGTCGTCGATTAGTGATGAGTATATATGTCATCTCTATTATAATAAAGACAGTTATATATATATATGTGTGTGTGTGAGTGTGTGTGAAATTGAGTACTTTAACCTATAAATATGGCGTAACTTACAACTCTCTCTCTCTCTCTCTCTCTCTCTCTATATATATATATATATATATATATATATATATATATCTGTGCCTCTTCTACAAGTACTTTCATGGCTTCTGCTCCGATGAACTTAGGTTACTGGTGCCGTCTAAGCACGAATTTGCACGAGATACTAGATTAGCAACTAGGTCCCACCCTTTTAAGATGTAACCGTAATTTCTACTCCAACAGCTTCTTTTCTCGCGCTTCCCGCCTGTGGAATTCCCTTCCACAAGTCTGCTTTCCCGACAGCTACATTCTCCAGGTGTTTAAATGTAAGGTCAATAGACACCTCCTATCACACTAACTTCCAATTATTCTCAGAACACTCTCATCTACCCAACCCTCATTCTTGGTATCCTTACCCGCCCATCACCCACCCTCTGACATTTCCTATATTTAACCATTCTCGGTATCCTTACCCGCATATCACCCACCCTCTGACATTTCCTATATTTAACCATCCTTCCTCCACTCTATGTAGCCCCCTGCGCAGTAGTGGCAGTGAAATGCCTTGCTTGGGGTGAAACGCTTATAAAAAATATATATATATAATTTTCCATATTTTCTCTTTTAAGACAGACTAGCCACAAATGTACACAGATGACTAACTCCAAAGCGAAGGACTTGCAGACATATGTTTATAGGAACTTTTGCCCTTGTTTTGTTGTCAGAAACCTGCCAACAATGGTTGTAAAATTAATTTTGATACACCCTGTATATATATGAAACATGGAAATTTAAAAAATCACTAAAATAAACACGGCAACGTCAATGGTCGGAACAATGTTAAAAGATAGCAACATAAATCAAAGGAGAGGACAAGAATAAGTCAGAAGTGATTAATTGGCATCAATGGATTTAGTGTGGAAATATGGCAAGAAAAAATGATAACAGAAGGAGAAAACGGTTGGTTTAATGGTGTTCAATTGTTAACAAATTCAGTAGGGTAGTAGCAGACAGAAAACGAAGAGTTTTTACTGAAAGAAACATAGCAAATATTAGCTCAGTTTTATGGAATAAGGAAGGAGTTTTGTTCTACAGTTGACGAACAAACATGGCTGCTGTTTCTTCTGTTTATGATAAATGAAATTTGTTGAATCAGCTTAGATGAGCGTGTACGACTTTCAATAATGCACTTTCTTAATTGCTTTAAAGTCAGGTTATGTTTTTTCTTTCATGGAAGTCATTCACATCCCTTCGTTATGTTTATGAAATTTGGAACAGCATACGCTTATTAATCTCTGCAGGCCTCGAGGTTTCGTTTCTCTAATTAATTGGTTTCCTGTAAGCTGTAGGAATAATTTAAAAAATAGGTTCTTTTAAACTATTTACTTTAGCTTTACCATGTATGTGATGTCTGCTGACATCATGTGAGCCTGCGCGCGTACCTAATACACACAGTTTTCTTTTTTGCTTTTTTCTTGTATAAAGCATCCAACAGTGTGTAATCTCCTAATGGACAGCCGTAAAAAAATATTATTAAATTTTGATTTCCAGCAATTTACTTAGAGCAAAAATGCTATAAGAAAGAGTGCTAACAGTTTTTTTAATCATTTCTCCCCAAGCAATGCAGGAATGCAGTACGTTACAAGGAGTGAAAGTAAGAGAAAAGACTGACTATAAGGAGAATTGAGGAAAAGACAAACGATGAACGGGATTCAAGTAGATGGAAGATAGCGATCCGTGTTGCGGTTAACAATTTTGAAGATTTTAGTTCTCCAAAAAGTAAGTAAACGGAAAAAGAGTTCCATCGGTGGGGAGTGCGAGAAAAGAAACTGTTGGAGTAGAAGTGAGGATTTTTCGGCAGTTAAAGGGTTAGACCTAAACGCCAATCTAAAAAAAACCTGCATGAATTTGAATTCATGCAGGTTTTTTTGGCAGTTAAAGGGTTAGACCTAAACGCCAATCTAATATCACGCTCAAATTCATGCAGGTTTTTCGGCAGTTAAAGGGTTAGACCTAAACGCCAATCTAATATCACGCTCAAATTCATGCAGGTTTGTCGGCAGTTAAAGGGTTAGACCTAAAAGCCAATCTAATATCACGCTCAAATTCATGGAGGTTTTTTGGCAGTTAATGGGTTAGACCTAAACGCCAATCTAGTATCACGCTCAAATTCATGGAGGTTTTTTGGCAGTTAAAGGGTTAGACCTAAAAGCCAATCTAATATCACGCTCAAATTCATGGAGGTTTTTTGGCAGTTAATGGGTTAGACCTAAACGCCAATCTAGTATCACGCTCAAATTCATGGAGGTTTTTTGGCAGTTAAAGGGTTAGACCTAAAAGCCAATCTAATATCACGCTCAAATTTATGGAGATTTTTCGGCAGTTAAAGGGTTAGACCTAAACGCCAATATAGTATCACGCTCAAATTCATGGAGGTATTTTGGCAGTTAAAGGGTTAGACCTAAACGCCAATCTAATATCACGCTCAAATTCATGGAGATTTTTCGGCAGTTAAAGGGTTAGACCTAAACGCCAATCTAGTATCACGCACAAATTCATGGAGGTTTTTTGGCAGTTAAAGGGTTAGACCTAAACGCCAATCTAGTATCACGCTTAAATTCATTTAATCGAGGCACAATGGACAAAATAGCAAAATGTGATGCCATGAAAATATTGTAGAAAAGACAGAAGGAAGCCGCATCACATTAGTGGGAAAGTGACTGAAGTCGAAATACCACGTCAGGATTGATTCCATTGCAGATCCTTCTTTCAAATTTTGGTAAGAAATTCGAGATGAATAGTAGTAGTACCCGATTAAGTATAACAGCAGAATTCAATGAACGGACGAATGGTAGATTTGTAAATGTACCAGATAGATTCTAACGAGTAAGATTTTCTGGTAACTTCCAAGTCTAAATGTCTACATAGTTCAAGTCTTTTAAGATCATTTTATTGGTAAAGTTACTTAATGTATTTTTGATTTGTTCATTTATTCCGTTAGCACATTTAGCTCCGAACCTCTTTTCTCGCACTTCCCGCCTGCGGAATTCCCTTCCACATACTTGCTTCCCCGACAGCTACAATCTCCAGGTGTTTAAATGCAAGGTCAATAGTCACCTCCTAACACACTAACTCTCATCCATTTTCTCAAACACTCATCCCATCTACCCAACCCCCTTTCTCGGTATCCTTACCCGTCTATCACCATCCTTCTGACATTTCCTATATCTAACCACTCTTTCTCATCATTTTCCCCTATGTAACCCACTGCGCAATAGTGACAGTGGAATGCCTTGCTTGGGGTGAAATGATTAAAAAAATGTGTTCCCTACTCTACCTTATTTCTGTTGTAATTGTGGTTTATGGTGCCGTTCAAGGCAAAATAGTGCAATGGTCTAGCGGTTCCTTTTTGCATCGGATATGTTAAGGTTACGCCGTTCCTTCTCCCAGAAGTTTGTCCTCTCACTGATAAAATTGTGGAACTCTGGGGCGCAGCTCTTACATCTCGACTGGCCGATGGCTGCATGGATTGTGTAGAGGCGTTCTTTATTCACCTGTCAGGTCAGGAAGTCGTTCCGACTACATTTTATCTGGCAGATTGATACCGTCGACCCTGACGTGGCAGTCGCAGTAACAAAGAGATTTCTCGGTGCCATGTATGTGAGTTGGAGGTGGACAGTGGACCAGTACAGTTCCCCGTTCCAATTCCCTTAAGTAAAACAGGGCTGACCGTTTCGCTCCAAACTACAACTGACGATACACCCTTTCTTCTATTCTTCTACTTTTGTAAAGATTTAAAAGAATGAATGAAATAAAGAAATTATAATAATTTTGCTCCACTGTGGTCAATACGTTTTTTTTAACATATCACCACGAGCAAGGCGGTAACGCCACTGATGTGCTGGGGGCTACGTAAGAGTGAAAAGATTGGAAAAGAGAAAGCCGGAGACCACAACCTAAACAGGGAACAAAGGATGAGCCTGTTCAATAGACGTGGGTGGCCCCACGTCTATTGAACAGGCTCATCCCTTGTTCCTTGTTTAGGATGTGGTCTCCAGCCTTCTCTTTTCCAATCCCCTATTTATGTCGTAAGTGTGGTTCGTTGTGATTTTTATGTTCCCAGGAGATGAAAATTTAGTTTTGTGAAGAAAGATAAAAGAATGAAACAAGAGAATAATTCTTAACAAAGCTTTATTTATTCAATTACAAGTCGAATAATGAGTGAAACCGCTGGATGCGTAATGATAAAACGTAGGCCTTGGTAAACTATCCAGCTGACTTTGGTGTCATAGCCAAAATTTACTGTACCCAGAATGTCTTTCTTTTAAACAGGGCATGTGTCAAAAACCTTATTATTCAGTTAAGTGTCATACGGGAAACACGCTTGGGCGATCATGTCTCGAAAGCGACATAACTAACTGTGCAGAAGAGTAGGTTGCCATTACTTTCTGCGGTAGACTGGTTGCCATCCAATGTTATAGAACCCAATCTGTCCTGTTATTTAACCATTAACTGGAGGGAAGAGACGGACTAATACCTTTCCCAAAGTTGTTTGCGCGTAAGTGAATGCAACGAATTCAACTGGATATCAAACTCGGCTCTCTGATTTCTCGTTCCGAGCCAATATCCACTGTACCACAACGCACAAAGGTGGATAACTTATCTTAAATATTTCCGTTAGGACCAACTGTTATCTAACAGGGATATTCAAGGAAAAACAGTGCAACGGTTGACGGGTTCTTTTGTGCCCCGAAGAGGTTGAGGTTATCTCGCCCCTTCTCTCAAAAGTTCCTCAACCCACTAGTAAAGCTGTTGACCCCTGAGGTGTACCTTTACTCATCCGTCGGGTCGGGAAACAATTCATACAGTTTAGCCAACAGGTTGATGCCATTGACCTTAATGTGTCCATCAACAGTCGCACTGCCCATATGACTTCTTGGAGCCATTTGTGATAGTTGGATCTAGGCCGTGAACCAGTACAGTTCCTCATCCCAACTCATTTGAGTAAAACAGAATTAACCGCTTCACTGCAAAAGTACTACAAATGTGGCCAGTTTTCTCTGGCTTATAATAAGTCAGTCAGTTAAGTGCCATACGTGATACATGCTTGGGCGATCATGTCTCGAAATTGATACAACTGACTGAGCAGAAGATTATCCTGCAATAGGTTGCCATTGCTTTCTGCGGTAGACTGGTTGCCAGCCAAGGTTATAGAACCCAATCTGTGCTATTATTTAACACATCACTGGAGGGAAGAGATGGATTAATACCTTTCCCAAGAGTATTTGTGCGTAAGTGAATACAAGGAATTCAACTGGAATTCGAACTTGGCATCCCGATTTGTCGGTACGAGTCGATATTCACTGCACTACAATTCCTACAACCAACAGAGTAACCTATGTCAAATAATCCAACAACACGCGTTTCCTGATCCCTACTGCAGTCTCTTTCGCCTGTTTATGCACTTTGTATAGTTTGATTGACAGTTCAAGTTTGCATACGTTAAAAGAAACTCTAGTGAAAGTCCATCCGACTCCGAGATTCATCTGTTTTTTTTTTGTTTTTTTTAAGAATACGAATCGTAATCCGCCATTTTCTTTTGGGAAATACCTTACATGCGAAACAGGTCCGAATCAGTTTTTGTCCCAGAGAGAAGCCATTATCTCTTGCGTTATACTCGCTGACGATAGACCATTACAATGTATGCTCAAACTTCAAACATCACACTTGATGTAAAGATAATTTCTCTGATGTAAAGATAGTGGACATTCATAAGAAAACTTCATATTTATCAAACATTGTCAATATCTTATAGAATATTTCTTTTGTTTTATTACAAGTTTAAATTCATACAAATGATAAAGTGAGTTTAATATATGGATTGAAATAGAACAAAATGATAGAATAAGTAAAGAACAGGTAAAAAACGTGTTTGTAATCTAACATGTCTCACTTTATTACCTTTCTTCTGAGATTTTTTAAAGGACACGAATTTGTGTCTTATAAATAAATCTCTGAAGAAGCTGAATCAAATTAAACATGTTAGATAAAGACACTTTTCCTACCTGTTCTTTACTTATTCTATCACGCAAATGATAGTTTGCGCTGATAACCCATCAGCTATTCCCGGACAATGTTTTGCCTTTAGTACTTTCACCACTATCTATAAATTGTCCGATTCATAAAGACAAATCAAAGAAATTTACCACAAGATATCAGCTGATATCGTCCGATTTCTCGCAAGATATCAAATTATATCGTACAATTTCTCACAAGATATCAACTGATATCTGACAATTCCTCATAAGATATCAGCTGATGCTGAAAAAAAAAGACATTTTTGCGAGACGTCTCCAGAAAATCTTTACTTTCATTTTCCTTTAAAAAGTTTTTGAAACACTATCTGATACGCTGCCAGAGTAAGAAGACCATAGACAAATAAATCCATGGTGGATTCGTCAACTGTTAAAAAGTTATCAGTTGTTACCTTTGTGGGCACATGAGTAGCTATTTACTTTTTATTTTTCTGATAATGATAAGATAAGAAACGCCTAGCAAAACAAGTCGACCAGTAAATTACTGGAGACTAACGCATTTAAAGCAAGTAGATTTCAGCAAATAAAGTGCACGATATAAAAAAAAATAGTGCAACAATAGATCATTGATAAGTAATAAAACAGATGACTTATCTTCTGAAATGTATTTTCGCAGAAACACCGTTCCACTCGACAAGGTAAGACTAATATTTTGAAAATCAAACAGCAGAAAAATATATTTGAAAGCAATCCTCTTTTATCTTCCCTAAAAGTATAAGTACGAATGATTGAAACTCTCTTTTCAGGGGGGCCCTTTAGCCGTCCCCCCTTGACGCTTGTCAGGCGAACTGCATTTGGCTTACCCTCTCTCTCTCTCTCTCTCTCTCTCTCTCTCTCTCTCTCTCTGCGTTCTGTACCTCTCCTTCTTCTTCAAAGAATATTTCGTACAACCAGACACAAAGATGACACAATGAAACGAACATTTAACTGAGCGGTCAAATCAAAGGCATCAACGACTCTAACTACACACCGCTCCTGTATAACGTCTTTTCTATTCTCATACATTCAAATTACAGCACTAATTCAGTCAGTTAAGTGCCATACATAATACACGCTTTGGACGATCATGTCTCTTTCGAGACATGACTGACTGGAAGAAGATTATCCCGCAGTAGGTTGCCATTGCTTTCTGTGGTAGACTGGTTGCCAGCCAAAGCTAAAAAACCCAATCTGTCTTATTATTCAACCCATAACTGGAGGAAAGAGACTGATTAATACCTTTCCAAAGGGTATTTGTGCGTAAGTGAATGCAATGAATAGTACTAATATCCGTGTTAGTATTTTGTGATTTTTTTAACGGGATAGAATCAAGAAAACTATTGGATTGTGAAATTCACAAACACATATTATGTGTCGATTTTTAATATTAGAAAAACAGTTAATAGATATAGGGTGAACAGAAAGTTATCTCTTCAACGAATTAAAACAGAATGACACAGTTGCGTATTATGGGAATGATGATCAATGCATATCTTCCACTTGAAAAAACAATTTAAAACAAATAAGCGCCAAATAGTAACACGGATATTAGTACTTTTTATTCGAACTATGTATTTGGCTTTCATAAACCCTCGATTATAGCAGCTTAATACTTTCGTAAGCCATGAAACTTGCCACGTGTAATTATCAATCATTGCGTGCACCTATTACAGTTCAGGATCAGAGCCTGGCAACTGCGTCACACCCTGAAAATTTTAGCTATTCTTCTGTGTTTCGATTGACACTGATATTTCATACGTTGGCAATGTGACCCCCAAAAAGGTTTATGTTTCTCTGGCTGGCCTGATAGGTCGATAATAGGTGACTCTTTGGTTGCGTGCAAAGAGCCGAATTGTCAACTGGCTCTTTAACCATATCACTTCTGACAAAATGATGGAGTTGTAAATATCTTGTTCGCCAAGATTTCCTTTAAAAGGCTAATTCATTACGTAAACACGCAGACTTATCTCCTTCAATCACTTTCTCTTCCTCTTCAATCTCTCTCTCTTTCCCTCTCTCTCTCTCTCTCCCTCTTAATCTCTCCTCTACGTTTACTTTATGTCATAAGAAATAAAATTAAATGTCTTTGACGAGTGGATGTAATCTCCAGGAAACTCGGAGTAGCGACAATCACAAAACTCAGGGTAGGGAGGAGATAAGCGAAAGTTTGATGTTATTCATTAATATTAATGCTCTGTATCTTGATATCGATTACAACGATTGCTCGTCTAAAAACGTTATCATCCAGGAATACTCTAGCCGCAGGTTTTTCTTGACGAATAATAATCTTTGTTATATATATATATATTGATGCATGTTTCATTAAATAATATAGACAAGTTTTTTTCAGTTTATTTTATGTAAACCTTTTCATATCGTCCGATAAGCTTAATAGCGTTATGGTTGACAGAAGAAAGAAAATCACAATACGGATACATGTTTTTATTTAATCCTTTCTGAGTTTACTGGTTACATCATCCATTATCAAAGATGACAATTGTATTGAGTGTATTAAACTATTGGCGGACGAACGATAAAAAACATGTATCAATATTGGGATTTTCTTTCTTCTTTCAACGTTAACGCTATTAAACTTATATGAAATTATTTATAAAATAAATCGACAAAACTTGTCTATATTATATGATGAAACATGCATCAATGAAAAAATGCTGCCTATATATATATATATATATATATATATATATATATATATATATATATATATATATTTGTACAAATTTCAGTTATGAATAAATAATATATATGTAAAAGTACAATATAAATAAAGACAATCAGAGAATAAAACGCGTCAGCTCAGATAAGTTTTCTTTTGTCTTTTTTCACACTCACATACATACACAAAGGTATATGCATATATATCTGTGTATATGCGTGTTCACGCAGCATATCTTCATTCAAGCGTACTTAATTGAATAATATAGGCAAACGGTGTCTTATATTTATAATAATCCTTTTTAGTTCTCTAATTAGCTTCTTGATGTTAAGTCAACGTTCATCACGGAAGGAGCCGTTGTTTTTGTTAACCCAAGTACTTTCGATCTTTTTACTTTATGACCTGGTGCTAATGAGATAGTACCAAAACACAACGGATCTTGTGTTGCAGTAAACTATGTTTTTTTTATAAACTTATAATAAAAATATTACCATATATATATATATATATATATATATATATATATATATATATATATCTCGAATAAAAGAATAGGGTTGTTCCAACGAGAGTAATTAGTATAAAATAAAAAGTGTGAGAAGCCGTGAACGTTTTCTTTAAAATATACAAGTTATGGAGTATTAATTTGTCATGGTTTGCGCTACACGTGTTTCGAGTCTAAAATTGACTCTCTTCAGGCGAACAAATTCGTTGTTTTACGTTTGGGTTCCCTGAGTATCTGATCATTCTGTTTAAAGTTAATAGGAAGTACGTGAAAAATAAGAACAGTAAAAAAATATATACAAAAAAAGAAAGAAAAGAAAGAAAAAAGAACAGTAAGAAAATAAAATAAAGAAGTATATAATAAAATAAATTAAATTAGAATAAATCTACACTTTAGACAAAACGATCACGGCTTCTCGCACTTTTTCTTCTATAACAATTTCTCTTGTTAGAACAACCCGTTTATATATATATATATATATGTATATATATATATGTTTATATATGTATGTATATGCACATATATATATATATATATATATATACATATATATACATATATACAGTCATCCACAGACATATCTGATTTGCTGGATCACAGTTATACATCCGATTGCTTTTAACCCAGGACCGAAACCCAACCGAATGGGTGTCAGTAGGCAATTCTTCCGCTGAGCTATGGGCACTCGGTAGAAGGAGGCAGACTTTTTAGCGTATGATATATATATATATATATATATATATATATATATATATATATATATATATCAGAAATACGAGTTGTTTCCAACGAGGGAAATTGGTATAGAAGAAAAAGTGCGAGAAGCCGTGCAGGTTTTGTCTAAAGTGTAGATTTATGTTTTTTTAATTATTATTATTATTATTATTATTATTATTATTATTAATATATTATTATTATTATTATTACTTGCTTCTTGCATAATTTATTAAGTTTATATAATTTCATTTGTGTGGCTACACATGTTTCGAGTTCAAAGTTGACTCACTTCAGGCAAATAAATCCGTTTGTCAAGAAAGAAACTGGAATTAAGAAGACAAAAATAACGATTGGCACCGCATTTAAATTTTTGAAGAGCAAAGTTGATTGGAAAGCAAGGAGCCGGAAGAGAGTTCTGTAAACAAGAAGTACGAGAGAAGAAACCGTTAGCATAGAACGCTTATATATTGCAATTTCAACTGCAAAATGACGAGATATTGCCACCAATCTAGTATTGCTTTTAAATTCATAAAGTTTAGATACCGTAAAAGAAATTTCATCAGATTAAATACCAAGAGACTGTTTATAAAAAGACACAGGTAAGAAAAGAGTGGCTTGGATTTTTACTAATGTTACTATTATGAAAAAAATACTAGTTAGTTTAAACTGGCAAACCTTTCCATATTTATTGACCGCTAACAGTCTCTTTCTGTTTGATTTTCAAAGAAACTTTTTACAGTGTATATTTTCAATAAAATTTTTGGATATGGAATTTTCAATGGAAGTGCGCGTGTTATCAATATAATATTAATTCTACATATTATTGCTGATTTTGAACAAGGCACCCGGGGTTGATAATCTCTTCGACGGATAAGCAACACGAAATTGGAAATAAGGAAGTTGCATCCGGTGCATCCCACAACTAGGAAAACCGTTTTTCATGGACATTTCTGCTCCGATGAACTTAGCTCACTGGTGTCCCCTATATATAAATTCACTCGAGCGGCAAAATTATCAACTAGGTCCCACCCTTTTACTGTGAAATCAATACATTGTAAACGTAAATTCTACTTCATCAGGTTCTTTTCTCGCACTTCCCGCCTCTGGAATTCTCTTCTGTTTATTTGCTTCCCCGACAGCTACAATTTCCAAGGATTTAAATGTAAAGTCAATAGTCATCTTCTATCTGACTAACCTTCATCCTCTCTCTCTCATGCTCCTTTCTCCGTTCACCCCACTCACATCAGTATTGTCATCTTTCTCTTACCCATTTCCTGACACCCCCTATAACCAGTTACTCTTTCTCATAACTTTCCTCCTATGTAACCCCCTGCAAAACAGTGGCAATAAAATGTCTTGCTTGGGGCGATATGATTATAAAAAGCAAACAAAAAACAACACCGAAACCATGTTGATTACAGAGGATAAAATTAATTCTTTCATACCTTTCTATGCGATTGTAATCGCTAACTTTTGAAAAGTAATAAAACTGGACAGACCGTGATCAGAAATTAGTATAGGTGTCGCTGACAAAATAGGACTATTCCGGCTCGGAACGAGAAACCGGGGAGCCGAGTTCGAATTCCAGTTGAATCCATTGTATTCACTTACGCGCAAATACACTTGGGAAAGGTATTAATCCGTTTCTTCATTCCAGTTATGGGTTAAATAACAGGACAGATTGTGTTCTATAGCCTTGGTCGGCAACCAGTCTACCGCAGAAAGCAATGGCAACCTACTGCGGGATAATCTTCTGCCCGGTCAGTAATGTCTCTTTCGAGACATGATCGCCCAAGCGTGTATCACGTATGGCACTTAACTGACTGACTGATAGGTAATATTATATATCAGGGGTGGCCAAACTTGCTCAATGTATGAGGCACATACGATAAAGTTCAGATGTTTGGGAGGCGCAAGACATGAACATAATTTATACATACGTTTTCGTTCCATAAACATGTAAGCCCTTTCACTCCACTGGCGCACACAAATCTTTAATCCACTTACCCATAACTTCAGTCTTCTAATATTTCTCTATACCTCTTTCTAACCAGATTTTTTTAAAAATCTTACTTCCCCCTACCATCCCTTCCGTTGTCCCTAAAGAACAATGCCTTGTACTGATCTAACATTAAAATTAGGAATTAAATTCTTAAATATTTTTACTATGACTATTAAATTTACTTTTTAATCCAATGGGGGTATCAATTCATACCTTTTAAATAATTATAAAGCCTGAATGTTTTATGATTTACCCTTTATATTAACTATGATGAAAAAAGAACGCTAGCAAACCTATTTCCACGAATCGAATATTAAATGTTAAAAAAGCTGCATGTGACTCGTGAACCGTGGTTTGGTTGGTTATATATTCAGGGTTTTCCAAAAGTCACCTGGATATTTTTCATACATTTTTTCAGAACTTAGATTAACATAGTTGGTTATTTTTGTTTTATTGGCATATCAACACCTCCATGGGTTATTTAATGCCAAAACTTAAATATTTTGTACGCAATTTTATTTTTAAAAGAGTTAATTAACCCATAGCTGGGGGAGAAGAAATGAATTCATATTTTTCCCAATGGTTATTTTCCCGTAAGTGAATATAAGAAACCCAACCAGAATTGGAACTCTGCTCTCCTATTAACAATTCTGAGCCATTATCCATTACACCACTCGCACATCCAAGCTAACAGCACCTGGTACTCCCATGAAGGCAGTGACCAGGCACGACGTTGCTTACCGTCGGCGATCGTACGTGAACCAGTGTTTCGTAGTGATATTTCCATATACTAGATTAACAGTGAAATTAACGATATTCTTATCCTATGTTGTTAATATTTAATCTCAGTTTTAAAAAGAGAAAGAAATAACACAGTTTTAACTTGTTCGGGTTGTTTGCTGATTGTTTTCCTGTTATGCTTTTTACTGTTTTTGTCATGTTCTCGGTGCAGCTGTAGCTGATTTTTACTGTGTTTTTGTTGAATAACTTATGGGGAGTGCTTGATGTAGGAAAGTGTTTGTGTACGAGATTAATAGATATTTTTCTACGTTTCTTCTTACGTTTTTGTTGTATGGTGGGTTGAATGTGTAACGGCAGAATAAAGAACGAATGCCCCTTAAACGGCAATTGCTTACAGAACAATGTAATATCCCAGTCAACCGTAAAATCAGCAAATAACAAAGAAAAAATATGCATAAAAGTAACTGAAAGGTTTTGGAAACAAAGAAACTACGCACACAAATCATATTTAAAAATAGTAAATTTCTAAACGTATGTGGGAGATTAAAAACAAAAATCAAATCACACCAATAACATCTTAAAAAATAATTTGAGTTTGAGTTTTGTTTAACGGCATATCAACCTCTGTGGGTTATTTAATGCCAAAAAGGTGGGGTTTTAAGTTTTTTTTTAAATGTTCAGTTATAGCGAGAAGATTGGTTTAGTTAGATTTTAATAAAAAAATTGTTTTTATTTTAGAAAACTCAAAATGTCTTCTAGCTTTGTATTCAAAATGTTTTGCCGAGAATATTTTTTCCCATCAAAAATGTATTATGGTAATAATTTTTTTCTCCAAATATGTATATTTTTTATAAAAGTCTATTATTATGTATATATTTCACACATCGGTGACCTGTATATATTAAAATCTGAACAAAAAAAAAAGATTACGATTGCGTTAAGTAGGAAAGAGTCTGTCGCCGCTGGGTGTTGACTTCAATGTCCATTTTTATATTTACATATACTTTATACCTGCATAATACCCCAAAATATAGAATAGCTTAAAATTATATTTTATCACAAATATATATATATATATATATATATATATATATATATATGTGTGTGTGTGTGTGTGTGTGTGTGTGTGTGTGTGTGTGTGTGTGTGTGTGTGTGTCAGCCAAAAGGTTTCTGGAACCTGAATTGCGATACCATTTTGTGTAAAGTACTTTTCTTTGATGTGCGTAAGGTGGTTCAGTGGATATCAGCTGCGAACGAGAAATCGGAGAGCCGAGTTCGAATTCCGGTCAAATTCTTTGCATTCACTTAATGCTCTTGGGAAAGGTAATAAACCTTCTCTTTCCTCCAGCTCTGGGTTAAATTACAGGACAGATTGGGTTCTATAACCTTGGTTGGCAATCAATCGACCGCAGAAAGTAATGGCAAGCTACTGCGGGAAAATCTTCTGCCCAGTCAGACATGTCTCTTTCGAGACATGATCGCCCAAGTATATATCACGTATGATACTTAAATGACTGAATGAAAGAACAGATAAATTCCGGTCTTTTCAAAGGACATTAGTTCGAAGTGAACGGGATTTTAAGTGTGCTTGCCGATTTCAGCGATGATAACCACAACACTACTAGCTCTTCCTAAGTGCTCTTAATAATGATTAGTCGAATCCATTACATTCACTTACGTGCTAATACCCTTGGGAAAAGTATGAATACATCTCTTCTTTCTTTCTTATTATTATGTGTGCTTATTAAGAGGCACAGCAGAGTAATGGATAGCAGCTCTGATTAAGGAATCCGTGAGCCAAGTTTGAATTCCAGTTGAGTTCATTACATTCACTTACGTACTAATAACCCTGGGAAAGGTATGAATCAATCTCTTCTTTCTTTTTTATTATTATGTGAGCTTATTAAGAGGCACAGTAGAGTAATGGATAGCAACTCTGATTAAGGAATCTGTGAGCCAAGTTTGAATTCCAGTCGAGTTCATTACATTCACTTACGTACTAATACCCTTGAGAAAGGTATGAATCCATCTCTTCTTCCCTTCCAAATAATAGCAGGATAGACTGGATACTATATACTCATCTGAGAAATATAGACAAATAGAATGATCTATTATTAAACGTCGTACAGATGGCAACAAAATGAGGACAATCATCCGAATAATGTAAATACTGTAAATACTACCTGATCTCAGAAATATAGACAAATAGAATGATCTATTATTAAACGTTGTACAAATGGCAACAAAGATGAGGAATAATGTAAATACTGTAAATACTTCCTCATCTCAGAAATATAGACAAATATAACAAATTTCATTATGAAAATCTTACATTTTCAAATAAGAGGAAATTCATTGAAAATCATTGTATCTGAAATTATTAATCTTCTGTAAGATTTGAAACGGTAAAAAAATATGTTTTTATTTCGTGTGCGGTAGGGTGTTTTGGTGAGGAGAATCTATTTGAAGCATCTACTTATAAATGATGTTTCACCTGTCTGTAATTCTTTCACTGTCTGCTACATTTGACTGAATTCGCTTTGCTTGACTTCATTGACACTTCACTCTTTCTTCCCTACTCTTCTCTGATTCCTCTTCTCATTTTCCGAAGCACACCAACCCCCGTTAAGTCAGTTTAGTCTTCTTCCACAGAGCCAAATGCGTTAGAAGATTCTCTGAGAATTCCATGGACGGAGTACGTGTGCAACGTTGAAGTGTTGAAAAGGATGCAAACGGTAAGAAAACTCATACTAAATATCAGGAAGAGACAGAGACTTTTTGCTTAGTTCACTCCATTCAGCTGACCTATTTTAACAGGGTCAGTTGACGTGTTTCTTGGGAGGCCCACTCCACTCAGCTGACCATATTTGTCAAGACAATAATAGTCAGAACGGTTTCTGTAACATCTAGTAGATGCATCCTTAATAAAATATCAGCTGACAACTGAATTCACTACATCTCCCAAACGCTAAGAAACAAGAAATGTTGGTTAGAAACAAAAGAGCGCTAATCTACCGTTCAATTTTAATCCTCTTATGTGGCAGTGAATGCTGGACAAAGTCCTCACAGTCGAAGAGAAGACTGGAAGCTACAAAAATGGGGATATTCAGAAAGATGCTGAGAATAAAATATAACAGAGCATATAACCAACAAAAAAATTCTAAGAAAAATAAAACAAAAAGTACACTTAGAAAGCGATGCGACATTTCTTGGATACATAACGAGGAAAGAGAGCTAGACACTCACAAGACATACTGAAAGTAAAAGAAGCGAAGAAAAACATCGAGCAAGCTACCTAACAAGTTTGTGTAAATGGTTGACTGAACAGGGACTGGGACGGACATCAAAAAAGAAAACCTGTTAAAAGCTACAAAGGATAGGAATTTGTGGAGAGCCATGGTTGTTTACATCCTGAAGAGACACGGTACAGTGAAGAAGAATGTCTTCTTGCATGATTTCTTACGATTTCTTTTTCATGAGCTACCCTCGTGATCTAAGTAAGGGTTTCGGTTTGAAATTCCAGCCTATATTACCTGAAGAAGGCTGAGTTTTACAAGGACCGAAATGTTGGGAATATGACAACAACAATGAGGACAACAATCCGAAAAATGTAAATACTGTAAATAGTTACAATACCCCATCTCAAAAATATAAACTGTGAATATGACAATCACAATGAAGACAATAGTCCGAACAATGTAAATACTGTAAATAGTTACAATATCTCATCTCAAATATTATAGACTGTGAATATGACAATACCGATGAGGACAATAGTCCGAAAAATGTAAATACTGTAAATAGCTCCAAAACCTCATCTCAAAAATATAGACTCTGAATATGACAATAACAATGAGGACAACAGTCCGAACAATGTAAATACTGTAAATAGTTACAATACCTCATCTCAAAAATATACACTGTGAATATGACAATAACAATGAGGACAATAGTCCGAACAATGTAAATACTGTAAATAGTTACAATACCTCATTTTAAAAATATAGTCTGTGAATATGACAATAACAATGAGGACAACAGACCGAAAAATGTAAATAGTGTAAGTAGCTACAATACTTCATCCAAGAAATATAGTCAGATATACTAATTAATTGAAATTTATATTTATTTAAGATGTAAGCACTTGAGAAAGTAAATGTCAAATTAGTTTCACAGTAAGAAATAAATTTATTCTAATTTTTGTTTTTGATCGTTGCTGGTGAAGCGAGAATTTTCTCGCTGAAATAGCTATTCTACGGAGTGCAATATATATATATATATATATATATATATATATATATAATAATTCCATAGACTCTGTAAGTATGCAGGCCGTAAATTTATACTAAAATAAACCTCCGAAAAAACCATAAACAAACAGAACCTAAATCCGTTACAATCCGGTGTACTAAGACGTCGGATAAATGGGGAGAAAAAAAAGAAACCCGCGGAACAAGAACAAAACATTCAATACTCCGCAGTAAAGAAAAAACCCCAAACGGAACCAAACACAAGAAAAAGTGCTCAATACAAAGTACGAAAGAAAAGATACAATAGTAGAGCAAAAAGGTGTCCATAAAATTCGTGTGCACTTTAAAACATTTATAACTTTATTTGTATTTGCGATAGAAATAATTTGTAAAAAGGATTAGAAAAAAGTAAATTTATATTTTTTAAGGCTTTATTGAAATGTTATTTAAGTTTCCACATGTCCTCCATCATTAGCAATACAAAAAATAATACGATTTTGCATTTCTCGGAAAACATTTGCCAACTGATTTACAGTAATGCCTGAAATCACATTAGTTATTTTAGTTTTCAAATCTTCTAATGAACTAGGTTTGCTGGTATACACAATTGTTTTCACATGGAAAATATCTAATGGAGTCAAATCTGCCGAACATGGAGGCCAATAAAATGGTCCACCGTTTCTGATCCATCTTTTAGGAAAATCCTGATTTAGAAACTAAGGAGCCCCATTTTGTTGAAACACTGTATTATCTTTCAAGTTTAATTGTTCAAGCTCATGTTTTACAGATTATTTCTATCACAAATACAAATAAAGTTGTAAATTTTTTAAGGTGCACACGGACTTTATGGACACCCTGTATATATGTATGTATGTATGTATGTATGTGTGTGTGTGTGTGTGTGTGTGTGTGTGTGTGTGTGTGTGTGTGTGTGTGTGTGATTTGTAGGATGTATAATAGATGTGCGTTGTGGTGCAGTGGATATCGGCTCGGAACAATAGATCGGCGTGCCGAGTTCGAATACCAGTTGAATTCCTTTCATTCACTTACGCGCAAATACCCTTGGGAAAGGTATTAATCCGTCTCTTCCCTCCAGTTATGGATTAAATAATAGGACAGTTTGGGTTCTACAGCCTTGTCTGGCAACCTGTCTACCGCAAAAAGCAATGGCAACCTACTATGGGATAATATTCTATCCAGTCAGTCGTGTCTCTTTCCAGACATGATCGCCCAAAGTGTGTATCAAGTATAGGCGCAAAACTGACATAATCGTATCTGAAACAAAATTGAAGAAGAGATAAAGTAATTTCGTTTTATTATAGACGCGTTGCACCGGAGAAGCGTATGCCCTTCACAATTTCATCATTTATCCATCACACCCTGATGGTGCATAGGGCAGCAATTTTTTCTTGCTGTTTCTGTAACAAACTGTTTTTTACGGGACAGAGTTGTTAGCTCTGCACCCAACCCCCAAACCTGGAGGACCATTCTTGGTCCTTACATTTACAGCACCTGGTATTCCCAAATGGTCACCCATATAAGTACTAACCAAGCTCGATGTTGTTTAACTTCGGTGATCGGACAGGAACCGGTGCATTCAACACGATATAACCGTAGACCCTTCCCGGTTTACTCACTATAAATGAAAGAACGATAAAACTGTGAGCGAGAAAAATGTCTTGCGATCTCTGAGGTTAAGTGGAAAACATAAATCAAATTAATTACACTAGCTTATCAAAGTTCAGACTTGGAGAGTGTCTGTCCTCCTGTGCGCGTATTTGTTTTATCTACGTCTGCATTAGAGTCGTTTGGTATAGTAAGATTTTTAATCAAAGTTATTTTTAAACACACACACACACACACACACACACACACACACACACACACACTTTTACGCACGTGTACATACATGTACAGGATGTGCGTTGTGGTGCAGAGGATATCAGCTCGGAATGTGAAATCGGAGAACCGAGTTCAAATTACAGTTGAATCCGTTGCTTTCATTTAAGCGCAAATACTCCTGGGAAAGTTATTAATCCGTCGCTTCTTCCTCCAGCTATTGGTTAAATAGCAGGACAGCTTGGATTCTATAGCCTTGGATAGCAATTAGTCCACCGCAGAAAGTAAAGACTACCTTCTGCGGGAAAAATCTTCTGCCCGGTCATTCATATCTCTTTCGAAACATGATCGCCCAAGCGTGTATCACGTACGGCATTTAACTGACTCACTAACTGATATACATCAACGTCCACCCATATATTAGATCCTTTGGTTGGTTTCATACTTGTACATACATGTACACATATGCTCCTCGATATATAGCCGTGCATACACACACACACACACGCTCACACACAGGCATATACACATAATAAAGGCTTTTTTATGAGTATACTTGTGTAGAGTGTACACATGTTCATACATACAACTATATATATATATATATATATATATATATATATATATATATGCAGGTTTCATTGAATAATATAGACAAGTTTTGTCTATTAATTTTGTGTAGGATCCGTTCATACCGTCTGATATACTTGATGGTGATATCGTTGAAAGACAACAAAAAATCACAGTATTTGTTGATTTTTTTATCGGGTCTAAGCTTTCGGCTCACATAAGCCATTATCATTAATAGACAAAACTTGTCTATATTATTCAATGAAACCTGCATTAATGAAAAAATGCTGCCAAAATACACACAATATATATATATATATATATATATATATTTCTGTTGTGGTTCATGACATGTTCTCTCTTATTTTCTGTTTTCCTCTACTCCTTTCGTCTTAAGTATTTCTTGTTAGTTTCAAATTATCCAGCCCTCTTTCTTTAAATTTCAATTCTAAGTACAGCTGTTGACCAAAAGAGTTGCTGACGGCTAAATACCAACACTGTATTTATATATATATATATAAACAGTGTTGACAACTATAAAAACGCTCACAAATCATTCAAAAAGATTAACAGAATATTTTAGTTTTGTTATCACATACCATCCAAAAACACCCACACTATACGGTCTCCCAAAAACACATAAACCAAATCTAACAATGAGACCTATCCTATCCAGAATAGGCAGCGTCTCACATAAAATAGCTAGTAAATTAGGCAAAATCTTAACACCACTTCTCGGCACAATCAGTCCGTCACATATAAAAAATTCTGGTGACCTTTTGAACAAACTAAAAACATAGACATAAAAAACAAACACACACATGGCAAGTCTAAACATAAAATCCTTATACACAAATGTTCCTATAGATAAATGCTTAAATCAATTAAAAACACACTTAACAAAAACAAAAATAAAATTACCTCTACCTACACAGAAAATCATATATATATATATATATATATATATATATATATATATATATAGTCTGATGGTGAAAACTTTTTATCATTGACATAGAAAGACTTTCATAACTGACATAGAAAACGTCTGGGTTTCAAGTCATTTCAAGTCTCTACCCACCTTTATCCTTACAATCAAATTTCTCCTATCCATCATGACCTGACTATCTATTGGTTCACTAAGACAAACACTCTGAAAATCTCCCTCCTTAATTGTTTGAATATGGTAAAAAAATTGTGTTGTTTTTTAAGCTTCTATATATAATGATTCATAACAGAAAAATATTTCACTGCCTGACGAGGTGCTAATAAGATAGTACCGAAACACAACGGCTCTTCTGTTGCATAAACAAAGTTTTTATTATAAAAAATATTGCCATATATAATGCTCTACTAAGTATCGAGCTCTCTTAAGAAAGTAAAACACTACAAACAGTGGACTGCCAACCTATTACTTTGCACTACTTCTAAGGTATTTTGCACCCAATACGGTTGAGAACTCTACTTATTTACTTATTTCTTATGCAATATGGAAAAAAACAGTTATAACATCTCCTTCGTAAATATCCCAACTAGAAACAACCGGGTTTATTTAGCGCAACTTGTTCTCAAAACTGAAGACCTAATACGAAGAATGAGATGAAAAGCACATTTCTTGTTCCATCCTCATGAACTTTTGAAGGATACAAATATCTACGGCTTTAAAAACTTTCAAAAAACTTCAAAAACCTTTGATTGAAAAGCTGTTAGATTTTGAAAATGATTTATTTGAAATCATAAATACCATCAAGCTTTACACGTACAAAAACCCACACCCAGAAACATCTTGATACTATTATCAAGGAAATTAATTCATCCGATAAAGCCTTAGTATCTTCCGACAAAACAGTCAATTATTACAAAACTACACCTCAAAAATACGTTTCTTTAATTAAAAAAACTAACAAAAAATTACAACAAAGTAGATAACAACATTAGTAATTTAGTTGAAGGCATAAATGTAACAAGTAAATATATTACAGGTAAATTAAAAATCAGTGAAGTTAGTAAACTCTTCATTGTTGAGTCCTACATTACCATTAACGGTCATAAACCGCACTACGAAATTAACTGTCTCACAACGATTATCAACCCCACACGACCTGAAATAAGCAAAATTAGCAAAACCATCCTTGACAGAATCAACTTCCAAATTAAAGCACGCCACGGATTAACTCAATGGATGAAGACCAATGATGACTCATACTTGTTTAACCGAATAAATAATGTGACCAATTGTTAGTATATCCAGTCTGATATCGCTGATTATTACCCTTCTATCTCCAAAGACCTATTCACTTTGGCATTAAAATTCACCATGGAGTATTTTGATTTAACCAACGGGGAACTGATAATAATCATGAGTTCAAAACGATCCGTACTCATCCACAGTAATGAATAGTGGAAAAAAATCCAAATGTGGGGATCTCTATGACATCACAATGAGATCTCCAGGCTCCGCTAGGTCCTCAAATCTTCTTGGTCTATTTATTTTGTACAACCTGACGGCGTATAACGATATAAATATTGAGGATATAGGGTTGTACAGTGATGATGGTCTTATGGTAGTAAAAAATTCTACTAATGTTAAAGCCAATAGAATTAGAAAATTAATACATAGGAAACAGAAAAGTCTAAACCTTAAGTTTACTATAAAAAAACTAATTTCAAAAATACACTTCATAGATGTAACACTTAATCTAGTCGATAACACATACTCTTCCTAATTAAAAGCTAACGCTAATCATATATACATCTAACCTAAATCTTACCACTCTCGGTCAATAATCAATCATATATTCTTCTCTACTGAAAAAAGAATTAATGACAATTCTTCTAATGAAGATATCTTTTATAATCATAGCAAATTCTATGATACTTCCCTAAACAATAGCGGCTCAAATGTCCTGACCTTAAATATAACAAACATAATAACAACAACAATAATAGAAGAAAGAGAAAAATCATTTAGTATACACCTCTATTTAACCAGATTATAAGTACTAAGTTAGAGCATAAATTCCTCAAATTAGATGAAAAACACTTCCCTAAAAATAATTCCCTTAGCAAATTTTAATAGAAACGCTCTTAAATTGAGCTATAGCTGTATGGATAACCTCACTATAAAAAACATAATAGAATTTTAAGCAGGTATAACAACCTGAACAATAAACAACATCGTAAAAATTAATGATCACAATAACAATAATTGCAATTGCCGAAAACTTTATTGAGTGTCCATTAGAAAAGAAATGTCTAACTGACTCTATATTCTACCTATGCTCTATTTCTATCATAGAAAATCCTATAAAATATTATATCGGTTGTACCAAGAATACTTTTAAAACCCGCAATTATTTGCACATCTCATCTTTTAATAAGATTTACCGCAATAGTATATTACTTTCTAGTTATTATTGTCAATTAAAAGATGCCTATAAAGCCTCTACAGTAAAATGGAAAATATTGAAAAAAAGACTAGAACTTGTAAATCATTACATGAGCCATGTTTTCTATGTTTACAGGAAAAATTACAAATTATCATATTCCATAACTAAACTTGTTCAATAAACGTAGCGAAGTAACGTCCATCAGTTGTCATTGTTGTCTAAAATATACCCTAAAGTATAGTTATTTTCCTAATATAATATAACTAGAAAATCAATGAATATATTAATTGATCTTCTGTTAATTAATTTGTTTCGATTAACGGATAGATCACTCACTTAGTCAACTACATATGTTTGACGTGAAGTGTATTTTTTTAAAACCTTCCCGTCTTTGTCACTTTTTTTTATTACTTTAAGTGAAAAATAATTTAAAGCAAATCCTGTAACCGTTTCACGTGGACACGCCATAATTTTTCAAACTTGTTAAATGCCACATATGTATCATTCAATTTTTTTCATCACTGACATAGAAAACTTCTGGATTTTAAATCATTTCAAGTCTGTACCTCACCCTTTACCCTTACGATCAAATTTCTCCTATCTATCACAACTCAGTTTTCTACTGGTTTATTGAGACAAACCCTTTGAAAATCCTCCTCTTAAATGTCTGCATGTAGTAAAAATTGTGTTGTTCATTTAAGCTTCTATATATATAATGATTCCTAACAGAAAAATATTTCACTGCCTGACAAGGTATTAATAACATAGTGCCGAAACACACACACACACATATATTAGTCATCCACATACAAGCCTGTTTCGCTGTATCACAGCTCATCAGTGTGGCTAGACATATCCACTTGCTTCTGGCCGGGATCGAAAACTCGACCGATTTGGTGTCAGTCGGAGTCTCTACTCCCTAAGCCATCGGCGCATGGGGTCAGGAAGGAAAATTTTAACGTCTTGTATGTAAGCAGTGTATACAGACGCCAGTCACCGAGAGTACTCAATTCGTTTCTGAAGAGTCACGCATTATTGCCGAAGTGGAAACTGTTTTTAAAATTTTCTTAGGCATCCGTAGACAGTATCACAGCTCATCAGTTCGGTTAGATATCCGTGGGAATCCTGACCGATTTGACATCAGTCGGAGATTCTACCCCTAAACTACACGGTGGAGAAAGGCAAATTTTAGCGTTTTATACACACAATCTAAACAAACATATATGTATATGCCATTTTCATCACGAGAGAAATGTATTCAATAAGAAGAAAATAGTGTTATGTCCAATCGGCATTGGATGTCTACATCCTTGATGCTTGAGAGACTAGATTGATAATTCTAATTCAACGGCGTTGCTGCCAAGCCCTACATGACGATGTAGCAACAGAGACGATGTGTTTGTTTACTTGTGGTAAAAACCAAATACGAATGGCTCTTCAAGGAAAGAATTGACTGAGCTTCAACCAGACCTACATATTTATTCACACGCTAATTTAACACGCCATCTGCAGTCTGAGTCAGACGTCGTATGGTAAAGATTTTTGACTTCGTTCAACAGCATCTTTAAATTTCAGTCGATTTTTTATACTTTATTCTTGTCGTATGACGAAACTGTAACGATTTCACAGCAAAACTGTCGACATCTTTTAATCACAGATTTACGCATTGAATTCGGGTGAAAGTTCACCAAGCGGAAGAATAATGTCAAGGACAGATATTCTTCTTCTATGTACCGTATCCCTTCAGAACGTAGGCGATCATGGCCTTCCACATCTCCCTATCCCGGGTGGCTCTTAACACGCTTTCTCCTTTCACCCCATTCAAACCCCTCTCTGTCATCTATTGATGCTCAAGCGCATGTTACACGTTTCTTTCCCTTGTCTCTCTTTCCGTTCATCTGACTTGTGAGTATCGGATTCTCCAAGCCCGCCTTCCTCATTATATACCCCACGAACTTCAGCTGTCTTTTCCTGATGCTAAATATAGGTTTCTTTTTAGTTTCCATCCTCTCCAAAACCTCATCTTTGCTCACATGTTTGGTTAATGGCATCCTTGCCATCCTTCTGTACAGCCGTATTTCAGTTGCTTTATGCTTCTGCTTTTTTGAGGAGATTGTCTAGCATTCACTGCCATATTGATGAACAGACATCACGTAACAGTCCAGTACACTCTTCTTTGTTTCTAACGAAATTTTGCTGTCTCTTAATACTCTACTCAGCTTCTGGATTACATCTTTGGCCATGCTAATTCGCCTTCGGATCTCAGTGTCGCACTTTCTGTACAGCCGTTTTAAATAATATGTGAGTAGAATCCCCGACAGATGACGTAGGAGACTTGATTGATTCGTTTTCTAGACTAGCAACCCTTTGCAGGTTATATAAAGTCAGAGATTTTTTTTAAACAAACCTTTTTTTAGATAATAATGGTTTAGTGATAAAAGTCTTACTAATTAACACATAGCTGAGGAGAGAAGAAGTGGATTTATAGTCTTTACAAGGGTATTTGTAAGTGAATAGAACAAACCACTAACACACAGGAAGATCTCAATAGAAACGAAGAAAAGAGTGCTAGACTGCTACGTGATGTCAGTTCTTCAATACGGCTGTGAATGCTGGACAATATCATCGAAAATGAGGACAAAACTGGAAGCGGCCGAAATGTGGTTCTACAGAAGGATGCTACGGATATCGTGGACTGAGCATACAAGCAACGACGAGGTGTTAGAAAGAATGGCAACAAAAAGGCAATTGATGCTGAGCATCAGGAAGAGACAACTGAAGTTCCTGGGACATGCAATGAGGAAGAAGAGCCTGGAGAACCTGATACTGACTGGACAGATAGAAGGAAGGAGAGACAGAGGAAGGCAGCGGATAACATATTTGCAGGGCCTGATCAGGTGGATGACGGAACGGGGGTTGCCAGGAGCAACAGGAGCAAACATACTAAGAGCCACAAGAGATAGGGAGACGTGGAGAGCCATGATCGTCTACGTCCTGAAGGGACAGGGCACATAGAAGAAGAAGAAGAATGACGTTTATACATAGAAACAGAAAGAGACAGTTCATTGGTTTTATTGATTGATTTTGTTTAGCGGCATATCGATCTCTATGGGTCATTTAATGCCGAAATTTAAATATTTTGTACCAAATTCTTTTTTTTTTAGTTAATAATGGTTTTGTGATACAGTTATTATTAATAAACCCATAATTTACGGAAGAAGAGGTGTATTCTTACCTTTCATGAGGGTAATTGTGCGTAAGTGTATATAAGAAACCCAACGGGATTTGGAACTCGGCTCTCCTATTAATAATCCGGAGACTATCCATCGCACATCCAAGCTTACTGTACCTGGTAATGCTAAGTGGTTACCTATCTAGATATTGACCAGGCTTGATATTCCTAATTTCAGTGGTCATGCTGGAAACGATGTTTCAACGTAATAAGGACATTAGCCATCCCAACAAGCATATTTCTCAAAAATAAAAATAAACGAAAAATAGTGACAACTCTATTTTACATAGAATATTACAAAGAGAAACATATTTGAAAAATATTAAATTTAGAAATCCGATATTTCATCTATTAACCGTTTTTCTGAATTTTTTCTGAATTTAGTTTTAACTAAATTCCAATTATATGTTTAAATTTTACCCCAAATCAAATTAAGTTATGCAACTAAAAAACAGCTTTGCAGTATTATTACACACCCACCCACCCACACACACACACACACACACACACACACACACACACACACACACACACATATATATATAGATTGTTACGAGTATGCATTTATATATAAAAATAATATTAATAATTTCTAAAAAGTTGTAGTAAGGGATTCATTTGAGTCCTACTTGTTATTACAAAAAAGTTTTAATTCATGAAGTAGTCGTAAAAATAAGAAATTACAAAATAGAACGTTTGGAAGATGTTAGAATGTCGGAGAAAATTCGAGTAAAATCTACAGAATTCTAAAGGATTCTAGAATATGCAAATTAGGTGTTAGCCCCAATAAAAATAGGTTTCGGGAAGAGAATATTCAGTTGTTAACAAGATTTGCTGACATTATCGACTCCGGCCTGATTTGTGGATCTGTGCATCCAGCCAAAAGGATCTCTAAGAAAAGTTGCCGACTAACTAAAATCTGAAAGTGAACCTCATTTAGCTGTATGGAAAATAGATATTTTTGACTTTTTCATGGACCAAACTAATAATTATTCTTTATATACACATTTGAGGATTTCTTTGCTATCTTTGCTTGGTAAAGATATTTGACAACTACCTTCCCCTTCGTAACACTTCGCCTGCCAGTAGTGAACTCTGTTTTTCTTTTTGAATGCACAAACTGTATATTTGTAAATAATTTTATTTAATGTTTTGGTAAATTAAATATTTGTCTGTGATTTATCTCTGAGTTTTGGTTAATGAAAATATTTTTCTTTTGTTACACTTAACACGTAACAATATATATATTGCTAAGTTGTAATGATGCTTCGTGCCAAAACTGCTTTATATCAATAGTTTACTGATAGAAAGTCATTTTAGATTAGCAGTTTTTCTGGAAGAATATTAGAATTTGAAAAACAGTAGCTACTCTGGCATCTACGCATCGTTCATTCAGCAATTAATTAGAACACTCTCAGCTATTGGGCGTGTATAATGATAAAATAAAAGCTAAAAAGTCTGCTTCCTTCTATCGAGCGCTCGTATCTCAGAGGTAGAATCGCCGACTGATGCCAATTCGGTCGGGTTTCAATCTTGGGTAAAAAGCAATTGGCTGTCTAACCGTACTGATGAGCTGTGATACAACAAAACAGATCTGTTTGCGGATAACTATATATATATATATATATATATATATATATATATATATATATATATATGAAGAAATATACAAATTATCCTACGTATATAGCACGACTTGGAGTTTCATGCATTATGCAATCATCAGGTGCTTATTAATAACTGACTAATCCGGAATTTGGTTTTTTTTATTCAAATGTTGTTCATTATAGTTATATATTAAAATGATGCAATGCAATTTTAATTGTATCATTTTTATTTGATTGAAGTTAAAATTTAACCATGAAATTGGAAAGTAAAACCTTTCGTTTTCCAAAAAAACAAAAACTACAAGTCATCTTCTTTCACCCAGAGGTACAAAAAGTATAACCTCTGCCCTAAAAATATCTTACCGATTAATATTAATTTAACTTTTAAAACTTTACTTTACAAATTCATGTTTAAATTTTACCCCAATTCAAATTAAATTATACAGTTAAAAAAACAGTATTGCAGCATTATACCATATAACTCTAACGAACAACACGAAAACAAAAGAATCCATTCCCGAAATGGCCAGTTTCTAATAATTCTAATAATCACCTGATGATTGCATAGCGCATGAAATTCCAAGTCTTGCTAGAGACCTAGGAGAATATGTATATATATTCAGATATAATTTATAGGCCTGTTATATTACATCAAGCACTGTCTTATTAACACCAGAATTATTTTTTGTATGTGCGTGTACTTTTGTGTATATCCATATATATATATATATATATATATATATATATAATGCTCTACAAAGTATCGAACACTTTTAATAAAATAAATTACTACAAACAGTGAACTGCCAACCCATTAGTTAGTACCATTTCCGTATATATATATATATATATATATATATATAAATTATATATGTATAATCTCCATATATGTGTGCATGAAGGAAAGAGAGCGAGGAAGTAGAAAGATGTAATTTGATCTGTTCATTGATTTCATTTATGTTATAATGACTCATTTAGTTGATACTAAATGACTGTCTGCAAACACGTGTTGTAAAGTGTTGTAGCCTTCTTAATTAATAAATGTTATGAATCTTATTAGTAAGTCCTCATGCATATATATATATATATATATATATATATATTTGAAATTATTTGTTTGAACATTATTTATGATCGATACTCGTATTTAAGTAAATATTCTGTTTACAATCAAACAGTATATATATATATATATGTTTACCAGCCTGATTATTTACGATAAATTTTTGTTACGAATGACGCACATTTTCGTAACAACCATTTATTCTAAATAATCCGGCCGGTAGAAATAAATATATATATATATATATATACTGTTTGATTATAAACAGAATATCTTTTTAAATACGTGTATCGATAATAAATAATGTTCAAACAAATAATTTCAAATTGTTGGTTGTTTATAACCATTTCATTAATTTCTTTCTCTCTCTCTCTCCCTCTCTCTCTCTCTCTCTCTCTCTCTCTCTCTCTCTATATATATATATATATATATATATAAAGCATATACACGTATATATACCTGAGTGTGTAGACACCTGGAGGTGGTGTAATGGTTAGCAAGCTTGTCTTGCTAAAATCATTACAATTGTGTAGTGAGTTCAATCCTCACTGTGTGTCCCATACTTTCGGTCTTGTGTCACATCTAAGCTACGCTTAGAAAATCACCATACGTGTGTGTTTATGCGTACCAGTGTGTGTGTGTTTGCAGAAACTATTCGATAATAAACATGTATGAACGCTACAAAAGTAAACCAAAATTTCATAATTTTTCAAAAGTTTCTGTCTTACGCATGTAAACTAAATAAAATGTATATATATGTGTGTGTATGAGAGGGAGTGCCTGTGTGATAAAAGTATCACTTTAATGTATGCTTTATTTATTAGTAAAAGGGCTCAGTAACAGAGATAGAACGTATGTTAATCTAAAAGTAGACGTGGATTTCAACACCGTGTGGCGCCAGTCTGTTTCATTCTTAATTGCAATCTTACCTCATAGAATTCTTTCAGAAAAGATGAGATTAGTGAGAATTACTACTTTCCCAACATGCACAGCAAATATGTTGAAAAATCAAAAGAAAACGCTTAAACCCATCGCTTCAAACTTTGAAACGGCACAAACGTCCATCTCATACCATAACAACCTAATTATAATAAAAACAATATTAAATATTCTTTTTAATCGTTTCACCCCAAGCAAGTCTGTACCTCCACTGATGCGCAGGGGGCTTCATGAGAGTAAAAGTTTAGACAAGAGGAGAGTGAAGAGAAAGACGAACCAGTTACAGGGGGTGTAAGAGAAAGGGCAAGAGAAAGATGGAAACACAGGTGTGAAGACAGTTGCGAAGGTAGAGAGAAAAGAAAGAACAAGATATACAGGGTTATGTAGAAAGAACTGGAGTCAAGTAGATAAGAGATGGGTATTGATATTGCATTTAAATTCCTAGAGGCTGTAGCCGTCAAGATAGCAATTATACGGAAGGGAGTTCCACAAGCGGGAAGTGCGAGAAAATAAGCGGATCGAGTAGAATTGTCGGCTGCATTCGGTTGATTTTAAATGGGTGAGACCTTGTTGCCAGTCTGGGTGCACGAGTAAATTCTTCGGGGGGGGGGGGGGGCACCAGTGACTTCAGTTTGTCGGAGCAGAAGCCACGAATATATTTGTAGAATAGACAAAGAGAAGCCACATCCAGCCGGTGAGAAAGTGGCCGGAGTCGAGCTGCAAAGTCGAGACTTATCACGTTACAGATTCTCCTTTGGAGCCTGTCGAGAACACTGAGATGAACAGCAGGGGAGCCTGACCACACATGATAGCAGTATTCTATGCTCGCTTACTTTATTTTTTCATCAGGCTTTTAAATAGGACACATTGTGCTCGCTTCATGTTTTGATAGACCCTGCAGCCACCTGACGAACGTTCATGAACGTTCTCCAGTTTAAAAGCTTTTATAAACCAGTGACATCATCGCCTTTGTATATAAACACTTATAACATAATGAATCCAATATTGTTTGATAAAGTTCCTCAGAGGACGAAACGGGTGGGCTAAGTATAGTTTTACCTTTTGTTTTTTTTTTTTAAATTCATTTTGTCCCTTCTACAAATACTCTATCTGAGAATATTTAACACGCAGATATATATATTCGAACACACAGACACAGACACACACACACACACACACCACATATATATATATATATATATATATATATATATATATATATATTTAAGATGTGCTACATCTATAGGATAAAGTGCTCAATATCAGAGATAGAGCGTATGTAAACAACACACGGACAAAACCAGAAAAGCAATTATAAAGATTTTCAAAAGTAATAGATTCATGTGGGAGTATTTAAAGGGTCCATCAGTCAATGATTCTACGGGTGCATTCTTGTGGAGAAGCAAGCTGAGGATATCATGAACATTTGTTGAGTTGCTGTGTTGAGGTACAACGTTGGCTTTTGGGGCGTATGTTTTTGTGTCAGAAACCCGCCCTCAAAGTTTGTAAAAGTATTTTTGGATTGTACATTTAACATCATCAACCTTAAACTTTGAACTTAATAACTCAAAAACGAAGGATTTGTGGACATGTATTTATATGGACTTTTGTCCTTGTTTTAGTGTGAGGAAGCCAACCCGAAATTTTGTAAACGTAGATACACTATCTATCTATCTATCTATCTATCTATCTATCTATCTATCACAATCTGTTCATATCTGTTACTCTGTTCATATCTATCTATCTATCTATCTTTATTTATTTATTGTTTAATTACTTAGTTTTTGGTGATAATAAAATTAGACCAGTGCACATTTGTATTAAAAAGTGTTTAATACAATTATATTGTAGAACTTTTGAATATTTGCCATTTGTAAACGAGTTATTACGCTAAATATCTTAATGGAAATAACCACTCTTTGACTGATGAAGGCCGCGAGCCCAGAAACACGTGTAGTTAAATTATGAAAAATATACTACAATATATATATTTTTAAAAATACACTTTATAACCAAAAACCTTTGCAGTTTCTCTCTCTTTATATATATATATATATATATATATATATATATATAGCGAAAATATTTGTTTGAACATTACAGATATATATATAAATAAATATAGTTGTAAGGTTGGATAAAGTGGTCAATATCAGAGATAGAGCGTATGTAAATATAAAAGAGTGAACACTGAAGTCAGCATTCAAGGGCGACAGAAGCTTAGCATGAAACAGTCTGTCGCCTTTGAGTGTTAACTTCAATGTTCACTCTTTTACATATATATATATATATATATATATATATATATATATATATATTGTGTGTGTGTGTATTTTGGCAGCATTTTTTCATTAATGCAGGTTTCATTGAATAATATAGAGAAGTTTTGTCTATTAATTTTGTGTAGGATCCGTTCGTACCGTGTGATATACTTGATGGTGATATTGTTGAAAGACAACAAAAAATCACAGTAATTGTTGATTTTTTTATCGGGTCTAAGCTTTCGGCTCACATAAGGCATTATCAAAGAATGTCTGCGGATGACTATATATATATATATATATATATATATATATATATATATATAACTGTTATAAGTCACATTTAAATTAGATTTAATGTTACATTTGAAAGCTTCCTCTTCTATATGCCATGTCTCTTCAGGACGTCAGCGATCTGGGCTCTCCACGATTTCCTGTCCTTTGTAGTTTCTTATAAATTGTTTTGTTTTTTGTTATCTTTTCTAAGCCATTTTCCATCACCCATTTACTCACGTTCGCTAGGTAAATTATACGTTATATTCCTCTGTCCTTCTTGACTTCAATATGTCTTGTGAGTATCACAATTTTTAAGTCCTCTTTCCTTTTTTCATACCTTAGAAATTTTAACTGTCTCTTTCAGATACTAAGTAAAAATGTCCTTTTGTTTACATTTTCTCTAAAACTTCGCCGTTACTGATATTTTCGTGTCTTGATATTCTCAGCGACCTTCTGTAGAACCACATTTCTGTCTCTTTATGTCTCTCCTTCATCAGCGAGGAGATTGTCCAGCATTCACTGTAATATAAGAGGATCGATATTGCATAACAGTTCCGTACTTTTTTCATTGCTTATAACGATTTTTATTTTTGTTGAAGAGGAATATCTTGTCCTACCCCGGAATGGATATGATCCGGTCTATAAAAGTCTGTGACTAGAACGAACTAGAGAGCATTCGTCACTAGACGGATGTATGACACTGTCAGCTCTCTGCCTTCGAGTAGAGGGCGCTCTCTGCTTCCGAGCAGAGAGCACTAACCCAGTCGTGTTTCCGTCGAAGGGTAGAAGCACGACTGGGGAATATTAGACAGACATTATTTGGCCGGGCCATATAGCACGGAAAGCCCAGTTATAAACTGACCATGTGTCATATGTTGCCCTTACTGGGAGGGACAGCTAAATAATGCATTCGTCTCTAGACGGATGTATGACACTGTCAGCACTCTGCCTTCGGGTGGAGAGCGCTCTCTGCTTCCGAGCAGAGAGCAATAACCCAGTCGTGTTTCCGTCGAAGGGTAGAAGCACGACTGGGGAATATTAGACAGACATTATTTGGCCGGGCCATATAGCACGGAAAGCCCAGTTATAAACTGACCATGTGTCATATGTTGCCCTTACTAGCAGGGACAGCTAAATAATTAATTCGTCACTAAACGGATCTATGACACTGTCAGCTCTCTGCCTCCGAGCAGAGAGCACAAACCCAGTCGTGGTTCCACCAAAGAGTAGAATCACGACTGGGGGAAAAATAGATAGACATTTTTTGGCCTGGCTATATGGCCGGGAACACCCACAATAAAAAGTCCTTGTGTCGCATATAACCTTACGTGGGAAGGTTGTTAAATACCGCATTCGTCACTAGAGGGATCTATGACACTGTCAGCTCTCTGCCTCCGAGCAGAGAGCATTAACCCACTCGTGGTTCCGTCGAAGGGTAAAATCACGACTGGGGAAAAGTAGACAGACATTTTTTGGCCTGGCTATATGGCCGGGAACACCCACAATAAAAAGACCTTGTGTCGCATATAACCTTACGTGGGAAGGTTGTTAAATACCGCATTTGTCACTAGACTGACGACGCTATGACACTGTCAGCTCTCTGCCTTCGGGTAGAGAGCGCTCTCTACTTCCAAGCATAGAACACTAATCCAGTCGTGGTTCCGTCGAAGGGTAGAATCACTACTGGGGAAAAATAGACAGACATTTTTTGGCCTGGCTATATGGCCGGGAACACCCACAATAAAAAGACCTTGTGTCGCATCTAACCTTACGTGGGAAGGTTGGTAAATACAGCATTCGTCACTAGACGGGCAACGCTCGCAGTTGACGGCTTTGCGCACTGTCAAGCCCTCTGCCTTCGGGCGGAGAACGTTGACCCAGTTGTGACTACGCCGAAGGGTGGAGTTACGACTGGGGTAAATTAGAAATTTTTGGCCGGGCTATATGGCCCGGAGGATCCCACTTTAAAAAGGCCTTGTGCCGCATTTTGCCTTTTGTGGGAAGGCGAATAAATACTGCCATCGTCACTAGACGGACAACACTCGCAATTGACGGCTTTGTGCACTGTCAAGCCCTCTGCCTTCGGTCGGAGAGCGTTGACCCAGTCGTGACTACGCCGAAGGGTGGAGTCATGACTGGGGTAAATTAGACACAAATTTTTGGCCGGGCTATATGGCCCGGAGAATCCCACTTTGAAAAAGGCCTTGTGCCACATTTTGCCTTGAGTGGGAAGGCGAATAAATATTCATATGTCACTAAACGAGAGCATACGTCACTAGACGGAAGCATACGTCACTAGACGGACGCATACGTCACTAGATGGAAGCATACGTCATTAGAAGGACGCATACGTCACTAGACGGAATCATACGTCACTAGAAGGACGCATACGTCCGAGGCAGACACTTTCTACTTGATTGTTATACCTGTTACTATTCGTTGGTGTTCTTGTATATCTATTGGTTTATTGTACTGATGTATAAGTGTTAAGTATTATTCTTTCACTATTCTTTTCCCTGATTATCCCGTCTCAGGATATATCAATTTTAATATTTTGCTTAACTTTCAAAAAGCATCTTTTGTTATCACCATGCGCCTTCTGATTTCAGTGTCGCACTTTCCGCACTCTTCCCAGATAATTAAATGGCCGCACTTGTTTGATTCTGGTACTTCAATTTATAATTCGCCTATCGGGATGTTCTTTTTGCTAACAATTATACATTCTCTTTTTGTAATTGATGCTTAGTCCTTTCTTCGCACTTTCAGTCACTATATTCTGTATGAGCTTTTGTATGTTTCTTTCTATGTCTGTTATCAACACTGTGTCATCTACATATCCTATACTGTTAAGATTGTGACTCCTAATGATGAATCCTTGAAGAACTTCAAATTTTCTCAGAATTGCTCTACTGTATAGGTTGAAGAATTCCGGTGAGACGATCCATCCTTGTCTTATACTCTTATATATTTGTGGAGTGTAGGCGGAAATAAACACCAATGATTTATGAATCGGAGGATTCAAGCATCCTTCCGGTTAATAAATTAATACTTTAAAAATATGTTTTAACATTTTTCAACCAACGGGTCGTGTTCCCTCCAACAATAAAAAAAATGCTTCTCGATCCCTTTGAAAGTTTCTAGTCGGTCAAACCAGAAGGGAATAACGGCAACAGGTCACGATGCTCGATTTAAAAAGAATTCCTACAAATTCACCCGTCTTCCTCACTAAGCTACGTGACACTTACACTTTTTCTCTTACTTCTTATTTCTCGCACATACCCACGAAGAAATCACATTTTTATCCATCTTACGAGGAAAGGACTGTAAGAACTTTAACACAGGCTAAGAAAAATGTGGTTCTAAAAAGTACAGAAAATAAAAAGTATCTTATATTTTATATGTAAATACTTCTTTCGCCTTTTACTTTGTTATGGGTTGATTTAAATTCGCAACATACTTACTAAATTCATTTTTTATTCATATGCTGCTACTGTAGATTCTGGATTATTCTAATAGCATTCTTAAATTTCAATTGCATCTAAATTTCGAATTTATTTTATTATCATTTATAAACCCAAATTAATTCGGCTTATTTTTAATAAGTAGCTTAGAACTACTGAAATACTGAATTTAATAGCGCTGGGGATTTCAAAAGTAGCATAAAATTATTCTCGTCTTGCAAAACAAACATAAATTAGCGTTACAGACCTTTTTTTGCTTAGATTAAGCAAAGTTAGCAAAAATGAATCTTTGGTTAAAAAAAGAAAATGAAGACAGAAAATTTTCTAAAAGTCTATGTATGAATATATGGGTAATGCGTTCATATGTAAATTTGACATCCCGTATGACTCGAAAAGTATTATTCATCGACCTCCTTAATGAGGTTTGACGTCACCATGACGTAATTAGGGCATATGTTTTAGGTACGTTAGTTTTGATGAGTATGTTCTCTGTAGAAGGAGACACTATAATTTTTGGAGGACTTGCGCTTCGTCACTAAGGGGCCATGATGCGTCACACAAAGTAGTGCCTTCATGGCGGAAGAAGAATTATAACTTAAAATTTTACTCACAACGGAACATTTAATTAGTCACTGAATGAACATTGCGCGAAAATATTCAGTTGGTCGACTGGTCCTTATGTACACATTCTCAAATTTTATTTTATTATAAAATTTCACAATTTATTTTTTAATATTTCACCCCAAGCAAGGTGCGCAGGGGGTTACAGTCAGAGAAATGACTGGGTACAGTGGGTATTGAAGAAAGAATAAAAGATGAATGGGACTCAAGAATACCGAAGATGGTACGTGACATTGCATTTAAATTTTTTAAAGATTTTAGTTATGAGAGAATTGAAGGGCGTCACACAGGCGGAAAGTACGAGAAAATAAACTGTTGGAGTAGAAGTGGCGGTAACGTGTAACTATTTCGACGGTACAAGGGTCGGACCTAAATGCCAATCTAGTAGCACGCTTAAATTCACGTGATCGGAGCCATAAAAATAATTGAGACAAAGTGAAGCCACGTCACGTTGGTAAGAAAGTGAAAAAGTGATTGAAGTCAAGTTACGAAGGCAGGACCGATTACATTGCAAATTCTTCTTTGGAATTTGTCGAGAACCTCGTGATGTATAGCAGAAACATCCGACCAGATATGGCAACAGTATTTAATGCACGGACGAATGGTAGATTTATAAATGGGGAAGATGGATTCTAACAAGAAAAAATCCTAGTTTGATACAGAGATCTAACCTTCCTAGCAGTAAAATGCAGCTATAGATAAGACTAGCATCATAGCCCGGCGTTGCCCGTGCAACTCAGAACATTTTAGTAGTAGCAGAAGATGCCACTTTTTTATTTTACATATCTTGTTTTTGTTTGAAAAAACTTTTTTTTTTTAAATATTTCTTTTGTTTCAAAATTACGGGGGAAAATATTCACATTTTTTGTTGATCAAATGAATTTTTAAAACGTCGGAATAAAAATTAAATATAAAGGCTTATTTTTTTTTTTTAATAAAAAAATATTTTAGTCGCGTTTGACACGTGTGATTTCATTTCTGTGTCGTAAAACGTCGGAATAAAAATTAAATATGAAGGCTCATTTTTTTTTAATAAAAAATATTTTAGTCGCGTTTGACATGTGTGATTTCATTTCTGTGTCGTAAAACGTCGGAATAAAAATTAAATATGAAGGCTCACTTTTTTTTAATAAAAAATTTTTTAGTCGCGGTTGACACGTGTGATTTGATTTCTGTGACGTAATTCAGCAACCATCTTAGATCTTAGATGTTTTACGGAGCAAATATAAACAATCGTGTCCATTGGCCAAAAGTGCGAAAGGGAAAATTGCTGAACTTAAAACTCAAAAAGTATATGTCGACCTGGTTTCCCTGTAGATATGTGTCCCTAGAAATTTGAATGGCGTAGATTAAAAAAATGTAGGCGTGCATAGGAAACAGTCACACACAGACTCACAGATTGCCTTTTATATATATAGATTAAAAGATGTAGGCGTGCATAGGGAACAGTCACACACAGACTCACAGATTGCCTTTTATATATATAGATTAAAAAATGTAGGCGTGCATAGGGAACAGTCACACACAGACTCACAGATTGCCTTTTATATATATAGATTAAAAAATGTAGGCATGCATAGGGAACAGTCACACACATACTCACAGATTGCCTTTTATATATATAGATTAAAAAATGTAGGCGTGCATAGGGAACAGTCACACACAGACTCACAGATTGCCTTTTATATATATAGATTAAAAAATGTAGGCATGCATAGGGAACAGTCACACACAGACTCACAGATGGCCTTTTATATATATAGATTAAAAATGTAGGCGTGCATAGGGAACAGTCACACACAGACTCACAGATTGCCTTTTATATATATAGATTAAAAAATGTAGGCGTGCATAGGGAACAGTCACACACAGACTCACAGATTGCCTTTTATATATATAGATTAAAAAATGTAGGCGTGCATAGGGAACAGTCACACACAGACTCACAGATTGCCTTTTATATATATAGATTAAAAAATGTAGGCGTTCATAGGGAACAGTCACACACACACTCAAAGATTGCCTTTTATATGTATAGATTAAAAAATGTAGGCGTGCATAGGGAACAGTCACACACAGACTCACAGATTGCCTTTTATATATATAGATTAAAAAATGTAGGCATGCATGGGGAACAGTCACACACAGACACACAGATTGCCTTTTATATATATAGATTAAAAACTGTAGGCGTGCATAGGGAACAGTCACACACACAGACTCACAGATTGCCTTTTATATATATAGATTAAAAAATGTAGGCGTGCATAGGGAACAGTGACAGACAGACTCAGAGATTGCCTTTTATATATATAGATTAAAAAATGTAGGCGTGCATAGGGAACAGTCACACACACAGACTCAGAGATTGCCTTTTATATATATAGATTAAAAATGTAGACGTGCATAGGGAACAGTCACACACAGACTCACAGATTGCCTTTTATATATATAGATTAAAAAAATGTAGGCGTGCATAGGGAACAGTCACACAGACTCACAGATTGCCTTTTTATATATAGATTAAAAAATGTAGACGTGCATAGGGAACAGTCACACACAGACTCACAGATTGCCTTTTATATATATAGATTAAAAAATGTAGACGTACATAGGGAACAGTCACACAGACTCACAGATTGCCTTTTATATATATAGATTAAAAAATGTAGGCATGCATAGGGAACAGTCACACACAGACTCACAGATTGCACTTTTATATATATAGATTAAAAAATATATTGAACGTGCATGAGAACAGTCACACACAGACTCACAGATTGCCTTTTATATATATAGATTAAAAAATGTAGGCGTGCATAGGGAACAGTCACACACACAGACTCAGAGATTGCCTTTTATATATATAGATTAAAAAATGTAGGCACATAAGGGAACAGTCACACACACAGACCAGAGATTTTTATATATATAGATTAAAAAATGTAGGCAGGAACAGTCACACACACAGACTCACAGATTGCCTTTTATATATATAGATTAAAAATGTAGGCGTGCATAAAGACAGTCACACACAGACTCACAGATTGCCTTTTATATATATAGATTAAAAAATGTAGGCGTGCATAGGGAACAGTCACACACAGACTCACAGATTGCCTTTTATATATATAGATTAAAAATGTAGGCGTGCATAGGGAACAGTCACACATAGACTCACAGATTGCCTTTTATATATATAGATTAAAAAATGTAGGCGTGCATAGGGAACAGTCACACACAGACTCACAGATTGCCTTTTATATATATAGATTAAAATGTAGGCGTGCATAGGGAACAGTCACACACAGACTCACAGATTGCCTTTTATGTATAAGATTAAAAAATGTGGGCGTGCATAGGGAACAGTTACACACAGACTCACAGATTGCCTTTTATATGTAGATTAAAAAATGTAGGCGTGCATAGGGAACAGTCACACACAGACTCACAGATTGCCTTTTATATATAGATTAAAAAATGTAGGCGTGCATAGGGAACAGTCACACACACAGACTCAAGAGATTGCCTTTTATATATATAGATTAAAAAATGTAGGCGTGCATAGGGAACAGTCACACACAGACTCACAGATTGCCTTTTATATATATAGATTAAAAAATGCTTAAAAATAAAAGGGGAACAGTCACACACAGACTCACAGATTGCCTTTTATATATGTAGATTAAAAAAATGTAGACGTGCATAGGGAACAGTCACACACAGACTCACAGATTGCCTTTTATATATATAGATTAAAAAAATGTAGGCGTGCATAGGGAACAGTCACACACAGACTCAGAGATTGCCTTTTTATATATAGATTAAAAAATGTAGGCGTGCATAGGAACAGTCACACACACAGACTCAGAGATTGCCTTTTATATATATAGATTAAAAAAATGTAGGCGTGCATAGGAACAGTCACACACACAGACTCACAGATTGCCTTTTATATATATAGATTAAAAAATGTAGGCGTGCATAGGGAACAGTCACACACAGACTCACAGATTGCCTTTTATATATATAGATTAAAAAATGTAGGCGTGCATAGGGAACAGTCACACACAGACTCACAGATTGCCTTTTATATGTAGATTAAAAATGTAGGCGTGCATAGGGAACAGTCACACATAGACTCACAGATTGCCTTTTATATATATAGATTAAAAAATGTAGGCGTGCATAGGGAACAGTCACACACAGACTCACAGATTGCCTTTTATATATATAGATTAAAAAATGTGGGCGTGCATAGGGAACAGTCACACACAGACTCACAGATTGCCTTTTATATATATATAGATTAAAAAATGTAGACGTGCATAGGGAACAGTTACACAGACTCACAGATTGCCTTTTATATATATAGATTAAAAAATGTAGAGCGTGCATAGGGAACAGTCACACACAGACTCACAGATTGCCTTTTATATATATAGATTAAAAAATGTAGGCGTGCATAGGGAACAGTCACACACACAGACTCAGAGATTGCCTTTTATATATATAGATTAAAAAATGTAGGCGTGCATAGGGAACAGTCACACACAGACTCACAGATTGCCTTTTATATATATAGATTAAAAAATGTAGGCATGCATAGGGAACCGTCACACACAGACTCACAGATTGCCTTTTATATATATAGATTAAAAATGTAGGCGTGCATAAGGAACAGTCACACACAGACTCACAGATTGCCTTTTATATATATAGATTAAAAAATGTAGGCGTGCATAGGGAACAGTCACACACAGACTCACAGATTGCCTTTTATATATATAGATTAAAAAAAATGTGAGCGTGCATAGGGAACAGTCACACACAGACTCACAGATTGCCTTTTATATATAGATTAAAAAATGTAGGCGTGCATAGGGAACAGTCACACACACAGACTCAGAGATTACCTTTTATATATGTAGATTAAAAAATGTAGACGTGCATAGGGAACAGTCACACACAGACTCACAGATTGCCTTTTTATATATATAGATTAAAAAATGTAGGCATGCATAGGGAACAGTCACACACAGACTCACAGATTGCCTTTTATATATGGTTAAAAATGTAGACGTGCATAGGGAACAGTCACACACAGACTCACAGATTGCCTTTTATATATATAGATTAAAAAATGTAGGCGTGCATAGGAGACAGTCACACACAGACTCACAGATTGCCTTTTATATATATAGATTAAAAAATGTAGGCGTGCATAGGGAACAGTCACACACAGACTCACAGATTGCCTTTTATATATATAGATTAAAAAATGTAGACGTTCATAGGGAACAGTCACACACACACTCACAGATTGCCTTTTATATGTATAGATTAAAAAATGTAGGCGTGCATAGGGAACAGTCACACACAGACTCACAGATTGCCTTTTATATATATAGATTAAAAAATGTAGGCATGCATGGGGAACAGTCACACACAGACTCACAGATTGCCTTTTATATATAGATTAAAAATGTAGACGTACATAGGGAACAGTCACACACAGACTCACAGATTGCCTTTTTATATATATAGATTAAAAAAATGTAAGCGTGCATAGGGAACAGTCACACACAGACTCACAGATTGCCTTTTATATATATAGATTAAAAAATGTAGGTGTGCATAGGGAACAGTCACACACAGACTCACAGATTGCCTTTTATATATATAGATTAAAAAATGTAGGCGTGCATAGGGAACAGTCACACACAGACTCACAGATTGCCTTTTATATATATAGATTAAAAAATGTAGGCATTATAGGGAACAGTCACACACACAGACTCAGAGATTGCCTTTTATATATATAGATTAAAAAATGTAGGCGTGCATAGGGAACAGTCACACACAGACTCACAGATTGCCTTTTATATATATAGATTAAAAAATGTAAGAGCGGCATAGGGAACAGTCACACACAGACTCAGGGTGCCTTTATATGTAAGTTAAAAATGTAGGCGTGCATAAGGAACAGTCACACACAGACTCACAGATTGCCAGCACCCATATATATAGATTAAAAAATGTAGGCGTGCATAGGGAACAGTCACACACAGACTCACAGATTGCCTTTTATATATATAGATTAAAAAATGTAGGCATGCATAAAGACAGTCACACACAGACTCACAGATTGCCTTTTATATATATAGATTAAAAAATGTGAGCGTGCATAGGGAACAGTCACACAGACTCACAGATTGCCTTTTATATATATAGATTAAAAAATGTAGACGTGCATAGGGAACAGTCACACACACAGACTCAGAGATTGCCTTTTATATATATAGATTAAAATGTAGGCGTGCATAGGGAACAGTCACACACACAGACTCAGAGATTGCCTTTTATATATATAGATTAAAATATGTAGACGTGCATAGGGAACAGTCACACACACAGACTCACAGATTGCCTTTTATATATATAGATTAAAAAATGTAGGCGTGCATAGGGAACAGTCACACACAGACTCACAGATTTACTTTTATATATATAGATTAAAAAATGTAGGCGTGCATAGGGAACAGTCACACACAGACTTCACAGATTGCCTTTTATATATATAGATTAAAAATGTGAAGCGTACATAGGGAACAGTCACACATAGACTCACAGATTGCCTTTTATATGGGTAAAAAATGTAGGCGTGCATAGGGAACAGTCACACACAGACTCACAGATTGCCTTTTATATATATAGATTAAAAAATGTAGACGTGCATAAGGAACAGTCACACACAGACTCACAGATTGCCTTTTATATATATAGATTAAAAAATGTAGACGTGCATAGGGAACAGTTACACAGACTCACAGATTGCCTTTTATATATATAGATTAAAATGTAGGCGTGCATGAACAGTCATACACACAGACTCACAGATTGCCTTTTATATATATAGATTAAAAAATGTAGGCGTGCATAGGGAACAGTCACACACACAGACTCAGAGATTGCCTTTTATATAGATTAAAAAATGTAGCGTGCATAAGGAACAGTCACACACAGACTCACAGATTGCCTTTTATATATATAGATTAAAAAATGTAGGCATGCATAAGGAACAGTCACACACAGACTCACAGATTGCTTTATATAGATTAAAAATGTAGGCGTGCATAGGGAACAGTCACACACAGACTCACAATTGCCTTTTATATATATAGATTAAAAAATGTAGGCGTGCATAGGGAACAGTCACACACAGACTCACAGAGATTGCCTTTTATATATATAGATTAAAATGTGAACGTGCATAGGGAACAGTCACACACAGACTCACAGATTGCCTTTTATATATAGATTAAAAAATGTAGACGTGCATAGGGAACAGTCACACACAGACTCAGTTGCCTTTTTATATATATAGATTAAAAAATGTAGACGTGCATAGAGAACAGTCACACACAGACTCTGAATTGCCTTTTATATATATAGATTAAAAAATGTAGGCATGCATAGGGAACAGTCACACACAGACTCACAGATTGCCTTTTATATATATGGGCCAAATGTGAAGGCGTGCATGGGGAACAGTCACACACAGACTCACAGATTGCCTTTTATATATATAGATTAAAAAATGTAGGCGTGCATAGGGAACAGTCACACACAGACTCACAGATTGCCTTTTATATATATAGATTAAAAAATGTAGGCGTGCATAGGGAACAGTCACACACAGACTCACAGATTGCCTTTTATATATATAGATTAAAAAATGTAGGCGTTCATAGGGAACAGTCACACACACACTCACAGATTGCCTTTTATATGTATAGATTAAAAAATGTAGGCGTGCAGAGGGAACAGTCACACACAGACTCACAGATTGCCTTTTATATATATAGATTAAAAAATGTAGGCATGCATGGGGAACAGTCACACACAGACTCACAGATTGCCTTTTATATATATAGATTAAAAATGTAGGCGTGCATAGGGAACAGTCACACACAGACTCACAGATTGCCTTTTATATATATAGATTAAAAAATGTAGGCGTGCATAGGGAACAGTCACACACAGACTCACAGATTGCCTTTTATATATATAGATTAAAAAATGTAGGTGTGCATAGGGAACAGTCACACACAGACTCACAGATTGCCTTTTATATATATAGATTAAAAAATGTAGGCGTGCATAGGGAACAGTCACACACAGACTCACAGATTGCCTTTTATATATATAGATTAAAAAATGTAGGCGTGCATAGGGAACAGTCACACACACAGACTCAGAGATTGCCTTTTATATATATAGATTAAAAAATGTAGGCGTGCATAGGGAACAGTCACACACAGACTCACAGATTGCCTTTTATATATATAGATTAAAAAATGTAGGCGTGCATAGGGAACAGTCACACACAGACTCAGAGATTGCCTTTTATATATATAGATTAAAAATGTAGGCGTGCATAGGGAACAGTCACACACAGACTCACAGATTGCCTTTTATATATATAGATTAAAAAATGTAGGCGTGCATAGGGAACAGTCACACACAGAGTCACAGATTGCCTTTTATATATATAGATTAAAAAATGTAGGCGTGCATAGGGAACAGTCACACACACAGACTCAGAGATTGCCTTTTATATATATAGATTAAAAAATGTGGGCGTGCATAGGGAACAGTCACACACACAGACTCAGAGATTGCCTTTTATATATATAGATTAAAAATGTAGGCGTGCATAGGGAACAGTCACACATAGACTCACAGATTGCCTTTTATATATATAGATTAAAAAATGTAGGCGTGCATAGGGAACAGTCACACACAGACTCACAGATTGCCTTTTATATATATAGATTAAAAAATGTAGGCGTGCATAGGGAACAGTCACACACAGACTCACAGATTGCCTTTTATATATATAGATTAAAAAATGTAGGCGTGCATAGGGAACAGTCACACACAGACTCACAGATTGCCTTTTATATATATAGATTAAAAAATGTAGGCGTGCATAGGGAACAGTCACACACACAGACTCAGAGATTGCCTTTTATATATATAGATTAAAAAATGTAGGCGTGCATAGGGAACAGTCACACACAGACTCACAGATTGCCTTTTATATATATAGATTAAAAAATGTAGGCATGCATAGGGAACAGTCACACACAGACTCACAGATTGCCTTTTATATATATAGATTAAAAAATGTAGGCGTGCATAGGGAACAGTCACACACAGACTCACAGATTGCCTTTTATATATATAGATTAAAAAATGTAGGCGTGCATAGGGAACAGTCACACACAGACTCACAGATTGCCTTTTATATATATAGATTAAAAAATGTAGGCGTGCATAGGGAACAGTCACACACAGACTAACAGATTGCCTTTTATATATATAGATTAAAAACTGTAGGCGTGCATAGGGAACAGTCACACACACAGACTCACAGATTCCCTTTTATATATATAGATTAAAAAATGTAGGCGTGCATAGGGAACAGTCACAGACAGACTCACAGATTGCCTTTTATATATATAGATTAAAAAATGTAGGCGTGCATAGGGAACAGTCACACACACAGACTATTCAGAGATTGCCTTTTATATATATAGATTAAAAATGTAGGCGTGCATAGGAACAGTCACACACAGACTCACAGATTGCCTTTTATATATATAGATTAAAATGTAGGCGTGCATATGGAACAGTCACACACAGACTCACAGATTGCCTTTTTATATATATAGATTAAAAATGTGGGTGTGCATAGGAACAGTCACACACAGACTCACAGATTGCCTTTTATATATATAGATTAAAAAATGTAGGCGTGCATAGGGAACAGTCACACACAGACTCACAGATTGCCTTTTATATATATAGATTAAAAAATGTAGGCATGCATAGGGAACAGTCACACACAGACTCACAGATTGCCTTATATATATATAGATTAAAAAATGTAGGCGTGCATAGGGAACAGTCACACACAGAGTCACAGATTGCCTTTTATATATATAGATTAAAAAAATGTAGGCGTGCATAGGGAACAGTCACACACACAGACTCAGAGATTGCCTATTATATATATAGATTAAAAAATGTAGGTGTGCATAGGGAACAGTCACATACACAGACTCAGAGATTGCCTTTTATATATATAGATTAAAAATGTAGGCGTGCATAGGGAACAGTCACACATAGACTCACAGATTGCCTTTTATATATATAGATTAAAAATGTAGGCGTGCATAGGGAACAGTCACACACAGACTCACAGATTGCCTTTTATATATATAGATTAAAAAATGTAGGCGTGCATAGGGAACAGTCACACACAGACTCACAGATTGCCTTTTATATATATAGATTAAAAAATGTAGGCGTGCATAGGGAACAGTCACACACAGACTCACAGATTGCCTTTTATATATATAGATTAAAAAATGTAGGCATGCATAGGGAACAGTCACACACAGACTCACAGATTGCCTTTTATATATATAGATTAAAAATGTAGGCGTGCATAGGGAACAGTCACACACAGACTCACAGATTGCCTTTTATATATATAGATTAAAAAATGTAGGCGTGCATAGGGAACAGTCACACACAGACTCACAGATTGCCTTTTATATATATAGATTAAAAAATGTAGGCGTGCATAGGGAACAGTCACACACACAGACTCAGAGATTGCCTTTTATATATATAGATTAAAAAATGTAGGCGTGCATAGGGAACAGTCACACACAGACTCACAGATTGCCTTTTATATATATAGATTAAAAATGTAGGCGTGCATAGGGAACAGTCACACACAGACTCACAGATTGCCTTTATATATATAGATTAAAAAATGTAGGCGTGCATAGGGAACAGTCACACACACAGACTCAGAGATTGCCTTTTATATATATGGATTAAAAGATGTAGGCGTGCATAGGGAACAGTCACACACACAGAGACTCAGAGATTGCCTTTATATATATAGATTAAAAAATGTAGGCGTGCATAGGGAACAGTCACACACACAGACTCAGAGATTGCCTTTATATATATAGATTAAAAATGTAGGCGTGCATAGGGAACAGTCACACACAGACTCACAGATTGCCTTTTATATATATAGATTAAAAAATGTAGGCGTGCATAGGGAACAGTCACACACAGACTCACAGATTGCCTTTTATATATATAGATTAAAATGTAGGCGTGCATAGGGAACAGTCACACACAGACTCACAGATTGCCTTTCATATATATAGATTAAAAAATGTAGGCGTGCATAGGGAACAGTCACACACAGACTCACAGATTGCCTTTTATATATATAGATTAAAATGTAGGCATGCATAGGGAACAGTCACACACAGACTCACAGATTGCCTTTTATATAGAGATTAAAAAATGTAGGCGTGCATAGGGAACAGTCACACACAGACTCACAGATTGCCTTTTATATATATAGATTAAAAAATGTAGGCGTGCATAGGGAACAGTCACACACACAGACTCAGAGATTGCCTTTACATATATAGATTAAAAATGTAGGCGTGCATAGGGAACAGTCACACACACAGACTCAGAGATTGCCTTTTATATATATAGATTAAAAAAAATGTAGGCGTGCATAGGGAACAGTCACACACAGACTCACAGATTGCCTTTTATATATATAGATTAAAAAATGTAGGCATGCATAGGGAACAGTCACACACAGACTCACAGATTGCCTTTTATATATAGAGATTAAAAAATGTAGGCGTGCATAGGGAACAGTCACACACAGACTCACAGATTGCCTTTTATATATATAGATTAAAAATGTAGGCGTGCATAGGGAACAGTCACACACACAGACTCAGAGATTGCCTTTTATATATATAGATTAAAAAATGTAGGCGTGCATAGGGAACAGTCACACACAGACTCACAGATTGCCTTTATATATATAGATTAAAAAATGTAGGCGTACATAGGGAACAGTCACACACAGGCTCACAGATTGCCTTTTATATATAGAGATTTAAAAATGCAGTAAAAATGTAATTTGAATTCTGTTGACCTGTTTAACGTCTTAGGGTTAGGTGTTTGGGGAGGTGGCTAAGTTCAGGATAGGTTTTTCTATTTATCTTGTCTGGGTGTAGCCTGAATTCAAATTACAAACCAACCCCACTTTCCCCCAAAAAACAAATCCGCCACAAATAAACGGTCTTTTCAACTAGATAATTTTCATAACAACTAGATCACCTGAAGAAGAAGCAGCATAGACACATGGTCAGCTTTGAAACGCGAAATTTTTTGTGTAGTGATACTATGAATTTATAAACCATTGTAACAATTATTACAATATAACGCTCTACGTATGTATCGAGCACTCTTTATAAAAGTAAATGCATGAACAACAGGTTGAAAATCTACGAGTTCTACAACTTAGTTACAATATATATATATATATATATATATATATATATACAGAGTGAGAGAAGGGGAAGAAAGAGGGAGAGTTAATGATATTTCTTTTATAATTTTAGATATATGCTTATTGTCATGTTTGTCTGACGATCGCAAGAGCGTGAATATATATAACAAATTGCACGTATATATATATATATATATATATATATATATATATATATATTGATATTTATTATTATATACGTACACTTTTCACGCACACACACACACACACACACACACACACACACATATATATATATATATATATATATATATATATATTAATAATTAAATTTTCAACTATTCTTTATTACTTCTTGTTAGATTGTTGTTTTCCATACTAATATTTATGATAGAATACAAGGTTTCTATTAGATTAATATCTGCTGAAGCTGGTAGCAAAACCTTTTTTTAGCAAGTTCGTATATATATATATATATATATATATATAGTTAGTTAGTTAGTTAGGTATGAGGGTATTTGCGTTTAATTAGGTTCAACAAATTAAACTGGAATTCGAACTCGTCTGTCCAATGTTCCGAGCCGATATTCACAGCACCACAATGCACGCCGTCAATTCGTACAATTTTGAATTCAGAGTTCTCTTTCTCCTAGACTGGTCGCCAACCACGAATCGGGAGCCTATTCTGTAGTGATACTGAATCCATATTTGGAGAAAAAGAAAATATGCATCCATAACTTCTCCAAGTGTGTTTGCGTGTTAGTGAATCCAATGAACTCAAATCTATTTCTCAGTCCGAACCGCTATCCATTGCACCACCCGCACTGACAGAATATTTTTAAATGATTTCATCCTGAGCAAGACATTAAAGGCACTAAGACTCAAGGGGTTATTGAGTGTGAATACCAATAAAAAAAAGAAAAGGAATCAACAAGACAGAAGATAAAGATTGACATTGGATTTATGTATTTGAACATCAAAGCTGAATGGTGCCCTTCTACGTAGAATGGACTCTTCCTTCGTCAATATAATACTAACCTGCGTGACTTCCGGGACGCAGCTGTGACGCAATCGAGATAGTCTAGAGACAGTCAAGACGCAGCGTAACTAGATCATTCGGACTACAGTTCTATTTTGTTGATTACTAACACTTATTATTGTATATATATTCTATTATTCTAATACACTCGTTTGAACTACCTTCTTGTTTGCGTGTCTTACTTCCGGGCCCTAATAGGTCACAACAACTTGACGGCGAAGATTTCGCCACAACAACTCCACAACAAATACCAATAAACCGGAAGTGAGAAGTAAGAGCGAAGAAACACTTAGTATAGAACTTATGGTTACATCTAATTAGTTCAACTGAAAAATGATTAGACCTAGCTGCCAATCTAGTCTTCAAGACGTAGGCAATCATGGCCTCCCACATCTCCCTTTCCCTTGTAGCTCTTAACACTCTTTCTCTTGTTAACCTCCCAAACCCTGCTCTGCTATTCATATGATCAAGCCTATCGAGTATGTCATGCATTGCTTTCTCCTATCTGTTTACCTCTGTCTGTACTTTGAATATCAGTTTTTCCAAGCCCTCTTTCCTCATTATATATACCAGAAACTTCAGTTGTCTTTTCTTGATGTTAAGTACTGAACGTCCATAAAGTCCGTGTGCACTTTAAAAAATTGTAACCTTATTTGTATTTGTGATAGAAATAATCTGTAAAAAATGTTATAAAGTTTAATGTTTCAACAAGGTGGAGCTCCTTGTCATTTTGCTCTGCGTGTTAGACAGTTTCTAAATCAGGAATATTTTAACAAATGAACCGGAAGGGGTGGAACATTTTATTAACCTCCACGTTTGCCACGTTTTTTTTTTAGATTTTTTATGGGGACATGTGAAAACATTTGTGTATACAACCAAACCTAATTTATTAGAAGATTTGAAATAATTAATGTGATTTCAGGCATTACTGTAAATCAGTTGGCAAGTGTTTTCCGTGAACTGCAAAATCGTATTGCTAATGATGGAGGTCATGTGGAAACTTAAATAAAATTTCAATAAAACCTTAAAAACATATAGATTTACTTCTTTCTATTCCTTTTTACAAATTATTTCTATCGCAAATACAATAAAAAAACATTATAATTTTTTTAAAGTGCACACGGACTTTATGGACACCCTGTATAAGTTTTCATTTCGTTTCTATCCTCTCCAAAACCTCATCGTTGCTAACATATTCAGTCCATGGTATCCTCAGCATCCTTCTGTAGAACTATATTTTAGTTACTTCAAGTTTCTTTATCTTTGGGGAGATTGTCCAGCATTCGCTGTCATATTGAAGAACAGACATCACATAACAATCCAGTTCACTCTTCTTTGTTTCCAATGATTTTTTTTTCTTAATACTTACTCAGTTTCTAGAATTTCCTTGACTCTTAAAACTTACTCGGCTTCAAGAATGCATCCTTGGTCATACCAATCTAATACCGGAAGGAAATTTCTTAAATTGAGATACCATAGGGGAATGCTCTGTGATACGACGATTTTTATAACCAGATATGATGAAATAAACACGTAGCATAATGTAATTATTTCTTACTGGAGTCTAACGCAAAAACATCACCAGTACAGAAACAGTAAATATCACCAGATAAACAGAAACCAACATAAATCTCTCTTATCGCAATAAGAAGATACAATCTTGAAGGATGGAATCTTAGTCACTAGGCTAAACTTCTTGTTATTTTGTTGCCCTTGCTGTTTACACGATAGTCTGAAGTTGTGGAATAAGCAGTTTATCCAAAGATTTGGCCCTCCTAGTTAAATTCTCAGGGTGAAGAAAAAATAGAATAAGTGAAATCTCAAAGAAAGCAATGTTTAAATAAAAGATAGGATTACATTAACTACGCCCTGCTGTTAGAAATAATAAATGCGATAAAGGAATAACGCCTACGAAATGGAGAGTTTCCAACAGAGAAAAAACACCAAAAACGAATGGAAATGGTGGATTAATAAATTTCATAGAATGTACGTTGTGGTGCAGTGGATATAGACTCCGAACGACAAATCGGGGTGCCGAGTTCGAATTCCAGTTGAATCCCTTGCATTCACTTACGCACAAATACCCTTGGGAAAGGTATTAAATCGTCTCTTCTCTCCAGTTATGGGTTAAGTAAGAGGACATTTGGGTTGTATATTCTTGGCTTGCAACCAGTCTACCGGGGCACTTCAGAGCCCTGCGGCGATGGACAAGTGGGAAAAAGCGACAGGTGTGGACCCACTGGCGGTCGCAGCCACAACTCTGCTGCAACAGGCACTTCCGTGCAAAAAGATTTGCCTTATCAGCCACCTCCGTACCCCACCAAAAAAAAAACCGTTAGTGACTAGAAGTTGTGGTCTTCCTCGCCTGCGAAAGACGAACAATATATATATATATATATATATATATATATAGCTCATTCAGTAATGAATTAGAGTGCTCTAGCCACTGGCGTATGATACATCACACGCTAAAAGTCTGCCTCCTACCGAGCGACCATAGCTCAGAGGTAGAATCGCCGACTGACGCCAGTTCAGTCGGGTTTCAATCGTGGGTAAAAGCAATCGGATGTCTAACCGTACTAATGAGCTGTGATACAGCGAAACAGATCTGTTTGCAGATGACTATATATAGGAGGCAGACTTTTAGCGTGTGATGTATCATACGCCAGTGGCTAGAGCACTCTAATTCATTACTGAATGAGCTATATATATATATATATATATATATATATATATATATATATATATATATATAAAATTAAACAAAATTTAAAACATAATTAAAAAAAATAAATAAAAATAAAGGAAACTGTAGAAAAAGAAAGATAATTTGGTTTAACACCCCTTATTGTAAACTAACTAACATCAATATTGGTAAATATTTTCTCAAGTTAATAGACAAAAATTTTAATAACAGTAACCCTCTAATGAAGATTTTTAATAGGTACACCCTTAAATTAGTTATTCTTGCACCCCGAATATGGACAGTCTTATTAGTTCCCATAATAGGAGTATTCTGGTGAACTTGCGCAATGCTGAATCTAGGTCCGGAATTCTAAACGAATGCAGCTGTAATTCTGTGGACGCCTGCCCGGAGGAGGGAAAATACAAATCCACCCAGGTGATTTATGAAGCCCGCATTTCTCCATCTAACAACAAAAAAAATAACGACTTCCGGACCTATATCGGTATGTCCGCCGGTACTTTCAAACAAAGACTGTATAACCACAGGTACTCCTTTTCGAACCCCGGTCAGAGGTACCAGACAGCCCTTTCGCGGGCATTCTGGAAAATGAAAGAGAAAGGGCTGGATCCTGAAATTAGCTGGAAACTGATAGGTTCAGCCCGTATTCCGAAGAATTTTCGTGATAGGTGCTGTCTATGTTTACTGGAAAAAAATTTCAATATTAAAATACCCCCACCAACACCGGCTACTAAATCTTAGGAGGGAATTCATCAGTAAGTGCCGCCACAAGGCAAATATTTTGAATACTTAAATTTAGAATTTAAATCCCCGTTGACTAGATGTTAGAATATAATTTAAAAGGATTCAATTTAAGTTTTAATCTTAATTTTACACCAACGTTAACCTTAAAAAGTATTTTAACCCCCCTACCTTCCTATCCCAACCTCCTTTAATTGCCTATCTTTAGCAAATATGGATTCTTTTACTAAACCCCTTTTTCCTTGGTTAACACATATATGTATATATATATTTTTTTCTCTAATATTTTTTCTGTAATAATTTTTTTCTCTCTAATAATTTTTAATAATAATAATTTTAATTTTTAATAAATAAATTTTTAAAATTTTTAATAAAATAATAATAGATTTTTATAATAAATTTTTTAATAATAAATTTTTAATAAAATAATAATAAATTTTTAAAATTTTTAAATTTTTAATAATAATAACTTTCTTTAATAACTTTAAATTCATGACTTCTTGTAATGGATAAACTTAATTAAAACTTTTTAAGATATTACATTTAAATCTATTCCTCCCCTTCTTAAATATGCCGTTTCAACACCCTGTAACCCCGCCACTAACAGCTCTGTCCTGTTCTACTTTGTGACCGTTGTTAGCCTAAAACCCTTCCACACTTTACCCCAGGGCCTTCGCCATTTTGAACAAAACAATGTCGCTGACGTGATGTAGAATCTCTATTAGAGATCCTTTATCGAAATGTACATTCGACACCTTTGAATTTTGAAATTTTTTTCTAATGCATATATATATATATATATATATATTTAAAAAAAATATATATATATTAGAAAAAAAAAATATATATATATATCAATGTAGAGCAGCATATTTAAATGCAAACCATTTCGAACTTTCAAAATATACATACCTAAAGTAGAAAAAGCATTTTTTAAGAAGTCATATTTTTTTTTGTTTATTAATAGCAGAGGAGACGGTGTTCTTTATCATTGGGTAGCAACCATTCTAGGAAAAGTGCAAAACTACATTCAAAATCGTAGAGAAGACAACAGAAAAGATTATGACAATTCACAGATTTCGCAGATAATTAAGAAAAGAAAGTGTGGAGATCCGTATTCACCTACTTTCTGAAGTCTACTATGTTGACTTTATGTCAACTCTTGTTGAGGTATTTAATGTGAACTTGTGGCATGTGCCCAATGAGGATCGAATTCACTATAAATTTTCTTACCCATTGTGTTACATCTTCTGTGACCTCTTTCTCATTCTCTTCGCTCTCCTCTTATGTAACTCCCGCGCACCAGTGACAGAACTGTCTTGTTTGGGATGGAAAGATTATTATTATTATTATATATATATATATATATATATATATATATATATATATATATATATATTATGTTTTAGAACATGTACATAATTTCTTCTATATAAGTCCTCTTCTCTACAATCATATGGCTGTTTCAGTGTTTGGACTCAAACACTTCATCTGGAGAAATAAAGGTTTGGTATCATTCCCTGTTTATATTTGGTTCGTTGTTATCGTGGGTGTTGGTTGGGGTTATTGGTAATTAAGTGAATGTGTCTCTCGTTTTGACCGTTAGACTTTTGAAGAATCTGGTGTGTAAGTGTGAAATACCATTAATCAACAATTTCACACTTACACACCAGATTCTATTTCATTAAACACATTTATCAGATTAGAGAAATATTTATTCCAAAAGCTAAACAAATTACTAAGGAACGTGAAAATTTTGTTAGAAACAAACAAAAGTGTGTTGAATTGATATGTGATATTAATCGTCTTGTATCGCAATGAATGCTGGACAATCTTTGGAAGAGAAAACTAGAATCAATAGTAATGTGGTTCAATAAAAGTCTTAAAGAAAATGGAAACAAAAAGGACGCTTATATTAATAATCAGAATGAAGAAAGAAGGATTCGATACTCATTTCGAATGTCAAAAATCCCAGGGGAAGCAGTTGATCACCTGCTTGATGAGCTTATGTTAATCCATGGCGAATAGATGGCGGAACGGTTGTTTGGAAGAACGAAAAAAAGACTAACGTTACTGAGAACTATAAAAAATAGAAATTGTTGGAAAGCCATGATTGCCCAACTCGGCCATAGTTAAACATAATAGGCAGAAATGCCAAACAAATGTTTGAAATAAACAATAATAAGAGCAGTTACTGGCTACAAACCTCCGCAGAAAATGTTATGACGTAAAGCAATCTAGAGGAGGTAATTCAGTATTTGGCACGTGAAATGTACGAAAAAGTATTAGTAACAAAAAAAAAGGCAAAATAATCCCAAAACTTTATCTTGTACCAAATTAAACCCAGACCTAATCAGTTCGTGCCAGTCATAGACTAATCATCTCTGAAAGTTTCATCTGAATTGATCCAGCTGTGTTGAATCTTTGATAATTGTAGTTGATTGGACGCGTAAGTAGAACGGTGGAATCACTTTACATGGGAAAAAACCTACTGAGTGAGTTAATGGAGAGATATATTTAGGGCTTCTGATTATGATTACATATGTTATCGTATATGTCTACTGACTATGACTATATATGTGATCATTTATGGCTTATGACTATGATTACATATGTTATCGTATATGCCTACTGACTATGACTATATATGTTATCGTTTATGGCTTCTGACTATGACTATATATGTGATCATTTATGGCTTATGACTATGATTACATATGTTATCGTATATGCCTACTGACTATGACTATATATGTTATCGTTTATGGCTTCTGACTATGACTATATATGTGATCATTTATGGCTTCTGACAATAATTACATATGTTATCGTATATGTCTCCTGACTATGACTATATATGTTATCGTTTATGGCTTCTGACTATGACTATATATGTGATCATTTATGGCTTCTGACTATGATTACACATGTTATCGTATATGCCTACTGACTATGACTATATATGTTATCGTTTATGGCTTCTGACTATGACTATATATGTGATCATTTATGGCTTCTGACTATGATTACATATGTTTTCGCATATGTCTACTGACTATGACTATATATGTTATCGTTTATGGCTTCTGACTATGATTACATATATTATCGTATATGTCTACTGACTATGACTATATATGTGATCGCTTATGTCTACTGACTATGATTACATATGTTATCGGATATGTCTACTGACTATGACTATATATGTGATCATTTATGTCTTCTGACTATGATTACATATGTTATCGTATACGTCTACTGACTATGACTATATATGTGATCTCTTATGGCTACTGACTATGATTACATATGTTATCGTATATGTTAATGGAGAGATATACAAAGTGAATAGAATCCACTCATGAAAATGTGTTGGGCAGGCCCATTATAGTAAAGTGGACTAACCCACAAGCTGCATTAGGTACGCTCCTATAAATGAGGTAGATTATCTGGCCTGCCTTCAGGAGGAGGCAGCCATGTTAGAAGGTAAGTTATTTGACTTGTACAAGCGATTCTTGAAATATTTTGACAACGGACAGACAGATAAGCAAACAGACAAACGCCACTGAATACAATAACTCCGCATTAATACGGAGGTAACAAGATAAAGAAAAGCGAACAGAGCAAAAATTGATACTGAGTAAACAATCTTTATGAATTTCAGTGAATGCTGGACAATCTGGTCGCAGCAACAAAAAAGAATGCAAAGCAAAATCAATAAATCAAAATATTGAAAAACTAAAAAGGGTGCAGACAAGCGAAATGAATCAGATAATACAAAGAAAAGGACGGTCGTATTTGTTAGGAAGAACTTTTAACATGCATCTGTGTGTTTTGGCTTGAATATGCGGAGACGGGTGTCTCTGCAGTCATGCCAAATACAGGATTAGAGCTAACACAAGTTCTGATAAAAAACAGCAAAAAATAAAAAAAAGAATGAAAAAAAGATAAATATCCTGCCTCTCCGTTTCTATGATACTATACAAAAGTATGACTAAATATAGTATCGTATATGGTTTCTGACTATGATTACGTATGTTATCGTTTATGGCTACTGACTATGACTACGTATGTTATCGTTTATGGCTTCTGAATATGAAAACATATTATCGTCTAGGGCTACTGACTACGACTACGTATATTATCGTATATGACTTCTGACTATGTCTAGGTACGTATGTTATCGTGTATGGCTTCTCACTATGACTACGTATGTTATCGTATATGTCTACTGACTATTGCTATATATGTGATCGATTATGGCTTCTGACTATGACTGTATATGTTATCGTTTATGTCTACTGACTATGACTATATATGTTATCGTATATGTCTACTGACTATCTCTATATATATGATCGATTATGGATTCTCACTATGACTACGTATGTTATCGTATATGTCTACTGACTATGACTATATATGTGATCGTTTATGGCTTCTGACTATGATTACACATGTTATTGTATATGTCTACTGACTATGACGATATATGTTATCGTTTATGGCTTCTGACTATGACTATATATGTGATCATTTATGGCTTCTAACTATGATGTCATATGTTATCCTTTATGGCTTCTGACCTTGCCTACGTATGTTATCTTTTATGGCTACTGGCTATGGTTACATATGTGATCGTTTATAGCTACTGACTCTGACTACATATGTTACCCTTTATGGCTTCTGACTATGACTACGTATGTTATCGTTTATGGCTACTGACTATGACTACATGTAATAGAGTTTATGGCTTCTATGACTACATATAATATAGTTTATGGCTTCTATGACAATATATGCTATCGTTTATGGCCTCTGACTATAAATACAAATGTTATTGCTCATGACCTCTAACTATGGCAACATATAATACCGTTTACAGCGCCTGACTATGACGACATATGTTATAGTTTATGGTTTTTTGTATATGTATCAGTCAGTTAAGTGCCATACGTGAAACACGCTTGGGCGATCATGTCTCGAAAGAGACATGACTGACTGGGCAGAAGATTATCCCGCAGTAGGTTGCCATTGCTTTCTGCGGTAGACTGGCTGCCAGCCAAGGCTATAGAACCCAATCTGTCCTGTTATTTAACCCATAACTGGAAGGAAGAGCCGGATTAATACCTTTCCCAAGGGTATTTGCGCGTAAGTGAATGCAATGAATTCAACTGGAATTCGAACTCGGCACCCCGATTTCTCGTTTCGAGCTGGTATCCACTGCACCACAACGCACATCCTTTGTATATGTATACATGTATTAAATATTTTACTTAGTTGTAAGGTTAACTTATGCTGTCTAGACGGACATTTTTAAACAGTATGAAGATAATTTGCTACTGATTTTAGAATCTTTTTCTTTTCTGGTGATTTTTTTTTAAAGTAAAGGGAGATAATCTAGGGCCGTGACACTCATGTTTTCCTGTTTAGAACAGTTCTTGCTCAGTAGCAGAAGCCAATAAGACAGGAAGTGAGGTTCTTCTAAGGAGCTCTTGTGCCTCTTCTGTAATATTCTTTTTCACTGACTCATGGACAACCTGCGACATTGTCGTCATATTTTCGGCCAGCTGCTTGTGCTCCACTAGTTTAAAACAAAACCAGAAATGACGAAGCTCTTTATTTAACAATTTTTTGTATTTATGAAGCGCTCGTCTGTTTTGCTGACCTATAGATAACCTAGAATACAGTATTCTTTTAACATGAGTTGTTCGCCCAATCTAAGGCCTGACAGCCTCTCAAGTTGGACGGGCTACTTAATGAGATTTTTGTATAAATGTAAGAGAATGGGATAAGAAACACAGATTATGAGGAATTTTAGGATAGATAACGTTTCACCCTAGACTTGAAAAGGTCAAAGTTTTAGTGATTGCGGAAGTCTCTACCCAGAAGACTGTTGCACAAGGTAAGCGATCCCTGGGAAGAATCTGTCAGAACAAAACTTACTTTCTCACCCCTATTTTCATGGCATGGCGGGTTTTATTATTATAACTGGTGGAATATTCGCCAAATAGCCGGCTTACGACTTTTCGAATGTGGAAAAGGGGTTGTAGGATGAAAAATCATTAATCACTCGCAGCTCCAGCCGAGATATGGCAGCAGTACTCCATTTTGTTTTGTTTGATGTGCTTTTTTTGTGGCATTTATTTGTCTGGCTCATGGACAGCCTGGAAGACTTCCTGTCTTTATATTTTTCCGTCAACAATTTCTGTAATTCCCCATAGTAGATATCAGTGCAACAAGTGATGTAGTTATTTTTTAACTTTAAAAATATTTATTTATATAATGTAATTCAAAAATTTCAAAATTTAATTTCGTTGGATGGCCATTTCAGTTTCGAAAATTTTTAATTACTTCATATATTTGGTTCTGTAAATAGATAACATTATTACATCGAATTCTGAACTTTGATCAGTTTTAATATTAATAAAATTAACATTAATATGATCAAGTTTTGGAATTTTACCTATTTTCTCATCATTTCCTTATTTAAAATAATATATATATATATTTTTTTTAAAAGATGTATTTCATACTATGTTTAGTATTTATTGCCAAGTGGATAATTCTAAATGAAAATAAAATGATTCTTTTGTTATTATTACTTTGCAAAATTTTACAAGGCAGCTAGGAAGCCTTTGCTTTGGCCAGCCAATAAGAAAAAGAGACTAGCATGGGGGAGAGAGCGCAAAAACTGGACACCAGAACAGTTCATTTGATGCACATGTTATTGCGCAGTATCAACAAAAGAACTATTCTATTTTCATTTATAATTATCCACTTGTCAATAAATACTAAAAGTTGTATAAAATACATCACTTTTTTAAAAAACTATGGTGGCCTAAAATTTATGGCCGGTAGTATATATATATATATATATATATATATATATATATATATATATATATATATATAAACAAAAAAATATTCGGACGCTATCGTGAAATACGTTTCTAATTCAAATTTAAAAATCACACGTTTCTGATGAAGGACCGAGGGCGGTCTGAAATATAAAATACAATAATAAAAATAAACAAATACTGTCCCAAAAAAGTACATTTTTAAATTCAAAACTTTTTATTAATATTCTTTCCTATACATATTAAGACAGTATACGTGGATCATCACTATGTTATATATATATATATATATATATATATATAATTTGAAAGAATCGTTACAGCGCACCCAGTGATCGGTAAGATAACACATTATATCCTACTATGCACATTATATCCTACTATGCACAATCTTATATAAATGTACATATATATATATATACACACACACACACACACACACACACACACACACACACACACACACACACACATATATATATATATATATATATATATATAGGACAAAGAAAAGGATTCGGAAATATCTGGAGATGGTGATTACGAAGGTGTTTGGAGTGATCACTAGTAATGGCGACGCTGTCCCTTCATTCATATTTACACAAGGCCTCAGACAACTTCCTGGGCCAAGAGTGAAACTGCTGGAAAACTCTATGTCTGACAACAGGTCTTTGCACCATGCCACACAAGCAGGAGAGCCCAGTCATGGCTGTCAGACAATTTCTGTGAATACGTCCCCCTTACATCTTGGCACCTAACTCTTCAGACTGAAACCCACTTGATTATTATGCGTAAGGCACAGTCGAGGGAGGGACCAAAAAAAAAACACTTTGTAACACCAAAGATGAACTGGAGGCAAAAGTTATGGTCGCACTCACTAAGTTAAACAAGGAAACTGCCTAGTAGCGTTGCAGAAGATTCCGAAGTCATCTGGAGACCGTGGTTAAAGCCGATGGCAATTTTATTGAATGAATTTACTCTTTACTATTTCAAGATATTTTTGTTTAATTTTGGTAAATATATCTGTTCAAAGGAGATGTCAGTGTCATTTTTATCTTTGCGTCATTGAGACTGTATTTTATCCATTGTATCCCCCCTTCTCTCTCTCTCTCTCTCTCACTCACTCCATATATATATATATATATATATATATATATATATATATATATATATATATATATATTAATAATAATAACATTTATTAATAAATTATAACATGTTATAATATCACTACAAAAGTAGCTATTTTGTTTCGACACTATTTGTGTCTTTTCAAGTGATGTTGTTATTTCAAATGAATGGCTTTAAAAGGTTAAGAACAAGCAAGACCTCTTTCATCAGGGAGGCATTATTGTATGTACAATGTGGACCAATCAGAGTAAAGCAACTTTTACTTTAGAGAATATGTGGGAAGACTTAAAATTAATCTTGGTGGGCATTGGTATTAAAATTTTATAAAATTAAGATCAGCATTATTAATTAACTATTATATCTACTATATTTTTGTTGCTAAAAAAAAACAAAAAAAAACTATATATATATATATATCTATATATTTTAACAATTTTGTAGATTTAGAAAATTATTCATATTTTAGACGGAGGAGAGAGGTGATGATGTCAAATCTGTAAACGGAGAGGATAATCCAAATAGATCATTTAATGTAAATTATTAAAGAGATAAATCCATACAGAGAGATCAATGGATACCATCCAGAACAATATGATATACATAAAGGAAAAATTCAATTCAGCATTTAAGCTGGTTATAATCTATAATATATTTAAAAATAAATTAGTTTATAACCGCCTTAAAGAATGCGTTGAATTTTTCATTTTACAAAAATAGAAAAGGACGTAAGACAAGCATGTGTTTTCTCACCGGATCTGTTCAACTTCTACAGCGTAACAATTCTGAGAGATAATGGCCGCCAATGACGAATCTTCAGAGGATTCGTCATTGGCCGCCATAATCTCAACAATATAAGTTACGTGGAGGATACAGTGTTGATAGCAGGCATGGAAAGGAAAATGCAGAATCCCTTACAGAAGGTAGCAAGAGAAAGCGAGAAGAAAGGACTAAGCATAAATTTCAAGAAAACCGAATGTATGGTCTTCAACAAAAAAAGAGACCCCCAAAATGCCAACTACAAGTGGCAGAAACTAAATAAAGCAAGCAAGGTAATTTAAATACCTGGGAAGAAAGTCGACATTGAGATCCAGAGATGTATTCGCGTAGGCAAGGATGCATTTCAAAAGCTAACCATACTAATGAGAAAATAGAAAATTTCATTGGAAACAACCAGAAGAGTACTAGAATCCTGTGTGATATCTGTTCTTCAGTAGAGCAGTGAATATTAGACGATCTCAACAAAGATGACGAAGGGGCTCGAGGCAGCAGAAGTGTGGTTCTACAGAAGGATGCTCAGGATGCCATGGACCGAGTACGTGAGCAAAGATGAAGTGTTGGAGAGGGTGCAAATGAGAAGAAAACTCATACTTATCACTAGAAACAGATGGCTGAGGTTCCTGAGACACGTTATGAGGGCCTCGAGAATTTAATGTTCACAGGACGGATTGAGAAAAACAAAAGCAAAGGAAATCAGCGCGAAACATATTTTAATAGACTTGAACACATGGATGGCAGAGAGATACCCAGACTAAAAATATTAAAAGCGACAAGGGACAGGGGAGAGGGGAAATTCATGATCGCCTACGTCTTGAAGGGACACGACAGATGAAGAATATATTTGGCTATTGGGTGCGTATAATGATAATATACATGCTAAAATGTCTGCCTTCTTCTACTGAGCGCCCATGGCCCAGTGGTAGAATCACCGACTGACGCCACTTCGGTCGGGTTTCAATCCTGGATTAAAAAGCAATCGGAGTCTAGCCGTACTGATGAGCTGTGATACAGCGACACAGATCTGTCTACGGATGACTATATATATATATATATATGGGCAGATATTGGGAAGTGGATCGAATCAAGAACTTTCCAGTACACATCCTGTGTATATATATATATATATATATATATATATATATATATAAAGAACTTTCCAGCACACCTCTTGTGCATGCATATATATATATATATATATATATAACATAGTACCCTTGGTATGCAATCTAGGTAAATTCCAAAAGAGACGAACTCAAGAGAACTCAATGTTAAATTCATTTATTTAATTTAACAGAGTAATATAATTTATAAAAGATTTTTGGTTATTACTATGGATAATACATATTTCACCGCTTTGATGTTATTATCGCGGATCGTCAGAACATCAAAGCGGTGAAATATGTATTATCCAGAGTAAGAATCGAAAATCATTTATAATATATATATATATATATATATATATATATATATAAGTTCTTGATATATATATATATAAGTTCTTGATTCTATCCACTTCCCAATATCTGTCCAAATGACTGAACTTCAAAAATATATTTTTCAATCTCATCTTGGTATTCTGTTAAACTAGTCCAGGGTTTGTTTCCCTTGTTTAATAGTTCCTGGACTAGATTGATAGAATACCATACTATCACATCCACACTATACGGTTTATCAAGAACACACAAACCCAAACCCAACGAACCCATCATACTACTTGTATCCGGAATCAACAGCGTACCCCACAAATTAGCTGAAGCTGGTGCAAAACTCCTACCCACATTCCTAGAAACCTTCAACAAACACACACTTAATATGTATGTGTGTGTTCTCTCTGCAGTCACTTATCTATGTTGGTGTGTAAGGTCATGAAAAATCGTTTGTCTGTTTTAATGATATTTCAAAACAATGCAGTGTAGTTCTATCAGGGATTCGCGGCCGCACCAGAAGAATCTGCCAGCCACTATGAGAACTGACGACATTTGACAGCAAATAAATCAATTTCCTGTCGAGCATGAGGTCATGAAGAGACAACAAAACGGAAAATGAGCAAAGGATAGGCAGAAATCATCGTCACATGCCAATCCCTAACCTAGAACACCCGATGTAAGAATGAAAACAGCTGAAAAACACCTGGTGTGGAGGACCTGGAATCAAACACCAGCGAGATGGGATATTCGTCTCGGCCATGAGTCAAGGCAACTGACACACCCTTTATAAAGCTCTATATCAGTAATTCTAAATTGAGTGGTACTCGCGGGAGTGGAAAAATTTCAAATTTAAGGGACAAAATTAGGGGGCATTTCAGTGTGGACTTCATACTCAGAAGAATTTGCTTTGTACACACTATCTATTACCCTCCTCATCAATATCTCTTTCTTTCTTTCTTTATCTCTTTCTCTCTCTATATATGTGTGTGTATATTTATATGTATATTTATTTATAAATAAATATGTATATTTGTTAATATATAATTAATAGCTGTTATATTACATTGAGCCCTGTTCTATTAACACCAGATAAATATTTATATATCGGTGTGTACCTGCGTTTATGTATATTTATTGATACCCATATATATATATATATATATATATATATATAGAGAGAGAGAGAGAGAGAGAGAGATGTCCAGTTCGTAAATGCCGAGGATAATCCAGCAAGATCAACTTAATATAAAATATAAAGTGTTATATCTATATAGAGAGCTCAATGGATATTATCCAGAGCAATATGATATTTATAAAGGAAAACTCAACACATCATTTAAATTGGTTATAAATTATAATTCATTTCAATGACGTTAATTAGCTCATTTCATCAGACCACACAATATTCCTTCCATTTGGTACAAAAAATTTTGCCGAAAAAAGCATTTCCTTTAACTGAAGAGAAAGATAAAAAAAGAAAACAATAAGAAAAAGGAAAAAAGAAAAAAATGAAAAAGAAAAAGAGAGTCAGGACAAAGGCAATGGCGTCATATCAGCTGGGGGTAGTCAGACCAGTCGTGAAGATGCTGACCGCTAAGTCATTAACCGCTTACTTCTAATTCCATGGATACTTATGTATGTGTAACCCAACAAATTAACTCACCCTTGTGCACTAACGTATATACATATACACATATGCGCACACATCCCCACATATACATACAAATGTGACTGTGTTTATGCTTATACATACTTACAGACCTACACTTTTTCATGTCTACATACGAATCTTGCGTTCGTATACTGATATATATACATTTTATAAAGACGGGATTCCCGCGTGTATAAATAGTGTTATATATATATATGTGTGTGTAAATATGCTAGTTTTTCTCTTACATACACTTAAATTACGTATATACTTTCATATTTACATATATCCTCACATCCATACGTATATATACTCATAAATATGTTCTTCATACATACATTTATCTATTTATATTCACATACAATTATTGTGTTCACACACTCGCAATGTTATGAGGAGCGGATCCACCCACACATGTATACACATCCATATATATATATATATATATATATATATATATATATATATATATATATATATATATATACAAGCAACTTTTTATATAGCCCTATACATAAAGACAATGTACGCGTATGTACACTCATCCACCTATTTTTAACTCCCAAATGAGGTGGTATATTTTCTTTTCATACGTCTTAGCAAACATTATATATATATATATATATATATATATATATATATATATATATACCGGCATACATCTTCGTAAGAGTTACAGGAGACAAACAGTGCAAAATGAAGTTCGATTTTTTTCTGGTCGTTAAGATCAATAAAGAGAGATTTCTTCAATAATTAATTGTTGATTTTTTGATACATTTGCACAGAAATAATGCTATTTCGGGTAAATTTGAAGGGGGAAAAGCCTTCGGGACCTAAAACGAAAATTTACCAAAACATTCCCCATCATAAACCTTCGCCAAGAGACACGAATAAATCTAATTGGAGCTTTTTTTTTTTTTTTTTTTTTTTGGTTTGCACAAAGAAGGAGGGTTTGACTGTGTTGTCAAAGTCTTCAGGACAATGAGATAGAATGGACAACGACCTCTGTGCAAAACAGAAAAGCAATCTGCAGAATAAGAGTCCCTACATACTTTTATAGTCAACAAATGGCAAATTTGGGCGTCTGTGAACACTCAGTGGGAGGGCGGTGCTCACGAATAGAGCGGGTTACATGCTGTGACAAGCGAACCTTCAGTATTTGGATCGTCCAGCCTATATGGTCTGAATCACACCGACATTTTTTTTAATCATTTCACTCCAAGCAAGGCAATCCAATGCCACTATTGCGCAGGGGGTTACATAGGGGAAAGTGCTGAGAAAGAATGGTTAGTTATAGGAAATGTTGGAAGAAGGATGATAGACGGGTAAGGATACCGAGACTGAGGGTTGGGTAGATGGGAAGAGTGTTTGAAAGAATGGATGCGAGTAAGTGTGTTAGGAGGTGTCTATTGACCTTACATTTAAACTCCTGGAGATTGTAGCTGTCGGGGAAGCAATCATATGGAAGGGAACCCCACAGTCGGGAAGTGCGAGAAAAGAAGCTGTTGGAGTAGAAATTGCGGTTACATTTTATCGGTTTCACTGTAAAAGGGTGGGACCTAGTTGCTAATCTAGTATCTCGTGCAAATTCGTACCTAGGGGGCACCAGTGATCTAAATTCTTCGGAGCAGAAGTCGTGAAAGTATTTATAGAAGAGGCACAGGGAAGCTATGTCACACCGGTGAGAGAGTGACTGCAGCCGGTCAGCCAAGTCGGTATCGATCACATTACAGACTCTCCGTTGTATTTTGTCAAGAACCCCGAGGAGAATAACAGGGGCACTCGACCAGATGTGGCAGCAGTATTCAATACACTGGCGGATGGTAGATTTATAAATGTGCAGGATAGATTCAGAAGGAAAAAATTTCCGGGTCCTGCACAGAGAACCGACTTTCATTGCAGCGGATTTAGCAATGGATTCGATATAGTCATTCCGCTTGAGGTCTGCTGAGAGTGTGAGATCAAGGCGTAGTGTTTTACTCTCTGGGAGGCAAGCTTGTTCCATGCTAATGGGAAGTAGGTGCGATTGTCTATGATGGTTAATTGATAGCAGCTTCGTTTTAGAGGCATTAAAATTTACGAGCCATTTCTTACCCCAGTCCCCTACGGATTGGAGGCCCTTTTCAAGCTCGACTGCGAAGTTCACTTTGTCACCCACACCAGATTTTGGATCAAGGCGAGAGTAAACTGTGGTGTCATCGGTGTACATGCCTACTTGGGATCTTATGGCATTGGGGAGATCATTAATGTAGATCAGATCAGATTTAAATTTATAAACAACATTACTCGACTGTAAGAAAGGCAAGGTGTCCTTACGAAATTAAGGAAAAGCAGGTTGTGTAGAGAAAATTACACGTGGAGTCAGAGCTCCGAAATTAGAAGAAATAATCGATAATTCTTTATCAACAATCGATTGGCCATTAAGACCAATCCGGGGCATTTTAATGGCACAAACTTCTTATTCTCATTTTTTTCTATCCCTCCTTTTTTGAACATTTCCTATTTGTCATCCCTGAATTTTAAAAAATTTCTTCCGACATATACTCATGACTAGTTCTGTCGGACGAAAGACTTGCCTTGGGTTTTCCCCTCTTTTTTTTAAGCGGATCTTTTGATCTTTCTTAAAAAAAATTTCAGTTTCATTTGTTTTTAAGCGATATTATTAAACTATTTATTTTTACAGTTTGACATTTCTCACCATGGCCCTTCTCCTTATATATATATATATATATATATATATATATATATAATCCTTTAAAGGAAAATAATATAGGTAAAATCCCCAAAACCAGATTCTATTAAAATTAATTTTATTAGTATTAAAATTTTTCCAGGTGAAGGGATCGATGTAAATAGTATTATTTATTTACAAAGCCAGATATGTATATTACATTAAATAAAATTCCGAATTCTACATACGTTGTATAGCTATTTCAGCGAGAATACTCTCGCTTCTTTAGCAATGATGAAAAACAAAAATATTTTATTTCAAATATGGTACAAACTTCACATACCGGAAGGAGCCCAAAAATGTACCCATACACAGGAGGAGTTAAGAAAAAAATTTTTTTCATTTGTATATATATATATATATATATATATATATATATATATATATATATATGTATGTATGTATGTATGGGTTATTTCTTATTTAACTCTTCCCCTGTCTACCCAATTTTTCTTTTCCTTTTCTTTCCCTGCACCACTTCTATTCCTGTAACACGGTTAAATTTTTTGTTATTCTTTAATAGATACGTAATCTAAAAGTCTTCTTCTAATATCGAGTCTTTAATTTCTTTCCCTACCCCTTTTGTATCTATGTCTCGAAGACAAATTTAAAAAAAAATATTTCTTAAATCTTCTAATATATATATATATATATATATATATATATTAAAAAAGGATTAATTCAAAGATGTTGAATGGCCATTTCGATATGACGATCCCCACGGGGAGCGACACATCACCTCAGCAACAGAAAAAAACCTTTCAGAAACTGGAGAAAAATTAGTCTACTTTTCCTTTTTAAATAGATTGCAAAGAAATTAAAAAATAAATAATAATAAAATAAAATAAAATAAAATAAAAATAAAAATAAAGGGAAAGAAAAAGAAAAGGAAAAAGAAAAAGAAAAGGATAGAATAAAATCAAATAAATAAGAAAAGAAAAAAAATTGACATCGTCTGGGTTTGCAAAAAAAAGGGGAGAATGTAACTAAAAATTAACAGACCCCGTGTTGAATCATTTAAAGCAACACGGAAAAAAGTTGGTAAGAGAGATAAAAGAAGGAAGGGAGGGAAAAAGAAAGAAACTAAAGAAAAAAATTTTTTTTAAATATTACAGACGCTGGACAAATTCAAAAATCTAATTTCCCCAAAACGTTGAAGTATTAAAAAAGCCTTTACTTAAAAAGGCATAAATTATTGATAAAAGGGAATAAAAAGATATAGGATTTGAAATAAAATTATTTTTTTTTTTAAAAAATTAGGTCATTTGAAATTAAACTAAATAAAGACAATACTAGGTAAAAAAAAAAAAAAAAAAAAAAAAAAAAAAAAAAAAAAAAATTACAATTATTATATATACATATCAATAGAA